>JAVJIF010003797.1:20000-338990 GCA_038442645.1 Agave tequilana | reverse complement strand
CAGAAGGCCAGGTCCAGCTTTTAAGGGATTAAAAAACTTATCTTTTTAAGTTCAATAAATCCCATAAAATCACATAAATTCCACAAAAAATAAGTTCTTTTAAGATCTTTGAAATACAAATATGTGTGACTAAAATTCAATACATATTATAAACAATTTGAACCATTTTTGTGATATGAAAATTTGGTCTTTAAACAAAATCGGTATTTTCTAAACTTGAATTTTGAAATGGAAAACCGTTTTCTCCAAAACTAATGTAAATACAAAAATATGATATTGAAACAACTTTGAAGCATATTGTATATGGATAAATCCAATATACATAAAGGATATATATATATATATATATATATATATATATATATATATATATATATATATATATATATATATATGTTTTTGACTAGAAATCTAAAACCGGTTAAACCGAAATCAAAACCAATAAACTTTAACTTGTGTGTGTATGTGAACTTGAGCATATCAATACTATCTAATCTTTACACAAGATCTAAACATACTAAACATAAACCCAAGTCTTTTTGTAGAACTCCTTCTCCAAGTGACTCGATCCAAACGCGATCCAACGAGCTTGACTCCAACCAAGTACTAGATGCGATCTTGATGCTCGAGCTCTTGAATCAACATGTGAAAGCTCCAAAACTCCTTTGTTGGAGTTAATCACCTACTAATATCTTGATCAAATATCTAAATTAAATATCACAAGATTATTAGTAAATTATAATTATATGAGTTATTCATCATCAAAACTAGAGTGATGGGCCTCTGGGCCAACAATCTCCCCCATTTTGATGATGACAAAACTCATAGAGTTATATATGCATGGATTAAAGTTAAGCTTCATAGAAGCTCCCTCTTACTCATGCATAGCAATAAACAATAAAGATATTCAATGTATGTATAAAACAATTAGCACATATTAACATATATGCTTTGATATCAAATGAAAACAAAACATAAATGCTCTGATATCAATTAAAAAAAAATAAACATGCATATAGATGACATAAATATGCATATATAAAACTCTCAAAATTTCTCTCCCCCTTTATGTCAATCATCAACAAGGGGCATAAATGAACTCAAAACAATTTTCTTCCTTTTGGTCAAATCAATAAGAAGGATGTATATGCGATATACATTCATGAAGAGGAGAGACGTAGAGTTAACTTCCCCTGTATACATGCATTATATGAAAAAGAGATGACTAAACCCTAATCACATAACACATAATATACAATGTACAAAAGGAGATGTAAAGCTCCCTCTACACACGTGTACTACATATCAAAGAGAGGTCAAGCTCCTCAATATGAAATACACTCGTCATGAATCTATATACAGAAAAGATATTAAGCTTTCCTTGCATATAAGCAATACATATCAAAACAATGTGATACCAATTGAAAAATATATTAATTTATGATAAAGGTGTACATCGAAACATCATGATACCAATTGAAAATAAACAAAATATTTTTAAGATACCAATTGAAAGTAAATAATAATATTTAAGATACTAAAAGATACCAATTGAAAATATCTTGATACCAATTTAAAATGTCTTGTAAATCTTGATATCAATAGAAAATGAGACATTGTATGTTTTGATACCAATTGAAATATATATATTGAAAATTTTGATACCAAATGAAAGTAACAACCAACTGAAAGTAAAAACCAAATTGTTTTAGGTAAACCTAACTTATATCAATATAGACACCAATTTAAAATGAAACATGATACCAATATTGAAAATGTTAGCATATACCAAATCAAAATATTTTTCATTATAAAGAATGAGAGTAAGATACCAATTGAAAATAAACTCGATTAAAATATACCAATCGAAAGATAAAATATGAATTTTCTCCCCCTTTATGAAATATCAATAAAAATAATGCATAAGCTTGTATAAGATACCATTGAAAAATAATTGACATTAGGAGTAATTCAAGCTTAGCATAAACATAATTTGTACTTTAAATATAGTAAGCACAATCAAATCACATATATATGTATGAAAATGTAAATATCAATCGAAATTGATACTATTTGAAGTTTGAAGCATATATATATAGAAAACATATGAGTATACAAGATAAATATCAATTGTGATACCAATTGAAAACACAATGAAGATCAAGTGTATAACTCATAATTACCTCCCTTTTCATGCACATGTTTAAAAAGATTTTCAATTTGAGCATACAAGGCATAGTCGCCAATCTGTCCGCCCTTGGAAGGAAGGGGTTTTCAAAAATAGGATTTAAAAATAATTTAATATATTTGAAAAACTCTTCCAAAATGAAGAATATGAACTAGTTTTATGATAGTCTTGAAAACTAGTACGTAATCCTTCAAGTAAGGAATAAAACAAGTGTATATCCATGAAAACATGAAAATTTAATTTTTATCAAAACAATACTAACTCCAAGGCATATGTATGTTTTGTCTAAAACTAAGGTATACATACATATCCCAAACACACATTGAGTCCACAAAGAATTTTGCATAAAAGTTAAATTGACTCAAGGGTATACATGTATATCTAAAGTTTTAACCAAAATTAATATATACATGAAACTAGACATATTAAAATGAAAACATGTCCAAAAATAGAGAATACAAGTTACAATGCAAGAATCATCAAAATTAGGCTATACTAGTACATCTAATGGGTACAAATGAGCAATTAAGCACAAACATATATTAATCGATTTGTGACTTACTATATGTATAAGTATATACACAAGTTTTAATGAAAATTTACATTTAAACATGTAATCAAAACATGAAGTGCAAAAATCATAAACAAAAATCAATATAATCAGTAGGCTAAATGCACATGTTTTAGAGTTATGATATACACAATAGCTAAATTAAAGTGAGAACACAAAAGTAATTGTCCATATAAGCATGGGTGTATCTCAAATACTAATATGTATATCACAAATCTAATTATCATGACATTTAACATAATAATCATGAAAAATAAAAACATGCTAAAAATCAACAATATAAAAGCATGTAAACAAATAAGGAGTTAGAGATAGTTACCAAAACTATTAGGGTACATCTCTATATCTCCAAACCATGGTGGTACTCCCTAAACTTTCCTTGAAAGTGATACATCCAAAAGTTTCACCATATAGCTCGGAACGCATTCACCTCAAGGCACCAATGCCCTCACGTCAAGCGAGAGCCCACACCTACATCAAATACAATATGGGTGGATTTTGGTATCCATACTCTATTAGGTCCATTGGGGTTAGCACCTTTCCTACCCCAAACAAATTTATTTGCAAAATTTACATCATGTACTCTATTATAACAAAACTTTACAAGGTGGCCCTTACGTCCACAATGTGTACAAGTGTACGCATGAGCATACATGGTGTTATGTGTATGAACGTGAGAAGCATGTGTATGCCGTGGTTTGTGTGCATGCATAGGAGGAGTATGTTTCTTGTGAAACATGGATTCCAACCGTGTGTGGTTCATGGCACATTGGCTCAAAGTGGAGCCCAAACAATCAACACTCTTTTTTAATATATTATATCATTTTCAATAATAGTAGAAAAGGTAGAGCATGCAATAGGTATACTAGAAGATGGAGTATGGCAAACATGTGAATCAATATTATTTTTCAAAAAAATATTTTTCTTAGAAACCAAATCCAATTCCTTTGAAATAGAAGCAATTTTGTTTTTCAAAAATCATTTTCTTTTAAAACAATTTCAAGTTTTGAAGTCAAAGTCTCATTTTTCTTCAAAACATCATCACAATCATTTTTTCTTTTTAAGATTTTATTTTCATTTAAGGCAAGATCAAGTTGAGATTTCAATGAGTCTCTTTCATTTGAAATCTCATCCCTTTCTTGCAAAGCCATGTCAAGTTTAGAAAACAAATCCTTATTTTCTTCTTTTATTTTAAGACTTTTCTTTTTCAAGAGTTTGTATTTTTCTAATAATTTTTCACAAACAATAGATAGTTCTTCATTTAATGCATCGGCATCAATATGATCATCACTTGAAGAACTAGCATTATAATCTAGATGAGTTTCTGAGTTTACCTTAAGGAGTCATTCCCTTGGACCATGCAGTAAGCTTGTTCAGATTCATTCTCACTAGATTCCTTCTCCACAATGTTTGGCGTTTGAAGCTTTGGAGAGGTCAAAGTGTTCCACACTGTAAAGACGAATGAGAAATCATACATAAATATTTTTTATTTAGAGTGCATCTGAGTGCCTCTAGGGCTTGTGCATTGGCCTCTATATGCTTGCTATTACCAAGATAAGATTTCTTGGTAACGGCAAGGTACACATGCAAACTTAGGGTTTTAAGGTATATGGACATCTTAACTTTTCAAAAATCAATGTTGAAAGTATCATACATGGGATGGGTCATGAAGTCCATGAGCGTGTGTAAACAAATAAGTGTGTAAATGCAAATGTAGATTAGCTAACCAAGATCTCACTCCTAGGTGGTTAAGCCTAATATCAGGAGCGTATGCTTTGATACCAATTGAAAATACACCTAAAGGTGGGGTGAATAGTTGTAAAGCTAATCTAATGACAAATGATGCGGAATTAAAAACTAATTGCAACACACTTAGTGTAACCAAAGAGTGTAGCCGAATTCTCGGTGAATGACTCTGAACTATCTCCTCTAAATTCCTCTAAATAAGAGTTGAAGTGTTATTTGAAGTTCTCTTGGTTGAATACAAGTATGGCACACAAACACTACCAAGCATATAAGTATGATATGAACAATATGAATCAATGCAAGGTAAATAAGAGAGAGAGTTTAGAGATAGTTGATCAATCGCAAACACCGAAATATGTTTCGAGGTTCGAGCCACTGCTCTACGTCCCCGCCTTCACACAGAAGGATTTCCACTATATCATCCACACAGGATTTTTCACACAGGGAACCTCCACTGAAGATTTGGGTAATACAAATTAGGAGTACACAACTTCTCTCTCCAACAAACACAACCTCTGCACAAGAGGTAAGGCACAACAACTATCACCTCTACACTTAGAGAAATGGACACTTAGCCAAAACAAGATCAACCTCTCAATAGAGGGATAAGGCTCAAAGCCAACACTCCAACCACAATCACCTCTACACTTAGAGGGATACCAACACAACCAAACTCAACCTCCACAATCACCTCTACACAAGAGGGATACCAACAAATACAAGGAAGGTTACAACTCTTGGTGGCCTCAACAACCACAAACTAATTTTCCTCACAAAACAAAATTCTAATAGATAGGATAGATATGGCAGCTCAAGTGTGAGAAAACAAAGAGTTTGAAAATATACTGAAAGAGTGGATAAAATAGGGGGAAAAAAAAAACAAGTCGCGCATTCTTCATAGCAACGATCCGACAAAATTTATCAAATGCAATTTGGTTGTTTGCAAGGAATGCCGTCCGAGTAAGCCATTTTAATATAATAAATAAACGGCTAGTGATCATCTTTCCTCTCCATCAAAGGCTATTTTGCACTGTAGAATTCCAGAGAGTAGCTCCTTGGTTGCATGAGTTTAAGCTTCTACAGAATAAGGGCAGCCCCTGTGCCCACTGTGCCTACCAGATCTTATGGCTCGTTTCTTTCTTGTTTGCGTGAGCTTAAACTGTAAACCTCATTCCATATAACCGAGTGGGCATAGTGGTATATGTCAATCTGTGTATTTGCGCGCGTGCAGGCCCACATGAGGCCCGCATGTAGGAGATTTCCATAAAACTGAACAGGGACAGTGTGCTCATGGAAAACTATAGTGGTCAGATTTTGAGCTCTGCGAGATCGTGACCCATGGTAAATCTCACAGATCATGGGATCACAGACTCGGTCTCATCCAATAGATCTCATCCGGCCACTTGGCTGCCAGGGCGTTACAATTATTAGGCACGTGGGGGCTATGGATGCGGATCTGGACCTCAATCCACGTCAGACCAATCGACGCCTCTGACCACTCAACGGGAATTGCCTCGAGGTATAGATCAGTCAGCTCCCTACTCCTCTGTCGGAGAGGAGGAGGCGGAGGGGGCATCTCTGGTGGTCAATTCTCGACCCCGAAGCGAGATCGCGACACGTGGAGATCCCAGGGATATAACAAGGGAACGACCATGATGGGACCATTGATAGAGTGCATCCGCTGTCCATCCTCAGATCAAGCACCCAAGAGCTCGAGTCCAACCCAGACTATCGGGCCCGACATCGCCTCTTGAAACACCGATGAACCCAATTCCCCCTCTGCGCTGGAAGCTTCTGAAAGACTCCTTCAGCATAGCTTAGCGGAGGGATTTTCAGGAACTATCAGATCATATCTCAACTGCATAGATGTCTCCGGTCAACAAATCTTATCCACAGCTAACAGATCTTATGTCCAGCCAACAGAATAGGCAGTTATAGCCTACAAATCAGGTTGTTGCGATTACGACCAACCACTCAGATTAAACAGTTATCCAAATTATTCAAAATTATTTCTCGTGTATAAATACTCCATCCTCTTAAATAAGAGAAGGGGAATCGAAAAAACTCTAGGCGCACCTATAATCACAGAGCCACTCTTCTCTTCTTGTAATTCTTTCAAATTAAAGTAAAATCTCTCTTGTAATTTTTTCCCTTTCGAGATTTCACACAAAATCTCTCTGTGTTTACTGTGACTGCTCCTTTGTGCGTGTTTTTACATTTTAGTGCAAGTGAAAAAGTCTTCAGAGAATTTTCCACCGCAGAAACCTATCTTAAAGCCTGAGGATACACGACTACATCTACAGCTTGGGCCTTTGAGGCACAGAAATTGGGAATTTAAACATTTGATTTAAACACTTTACACCCTTAACACCAAAATTTTAGTTATGGTTACAGGAGGCATCAGAGTCAAAAGGAATGGAAAAGATTTGACATGAAAACCACAGCATTATTTGTTTTCTCAGGGCTTTCTCTAGTTTCAACAACAACTATTCTCATCCCTAAATAATGTGTTTCAATCACAAGAATTTGCTAACAACAAAACAAAGACAGTGATCCATTCAAATCAGTAGAGGCCAAAAAGATGCTCGCCTTTGCGAGGTTTCGAAAGGGGAGAAGGAGATGAGACGAATATGGTGTTGAAATCCAACGGAAAAGCGTCTGAGGCACAAGCCTCTCCACTTCAAATCCTAATCTCTCAGGTGTTCCCAACGGTAAATGAAGGCTGGAGTATTTAAGGGATGAAGAGAAAACTAGAGGTTAGTTATTAATCCCGTATTAAAGCCAAAACAATCAAAATACCCTTCGCAAGAAAAAATTCTCAGAATAATCTGAAAAATATCCATAAAATCCGAAATATTATGAGGATCAAAAAGTTCAACTTTATTGAAAGCTAACTCAAAACATAAAAGGCGTTTCGGTCCATATCCATTCCGAATCAACCCGAAAAATTAGAAAATCAAATATTTACTTTAAGAAAATAGTTTTTAAAGTTAGGGAAAATAATTTAATATAATAATACAACAAACTATTTAGGATTAGGGAGTATAGGGGTACAATCATACCCACTTAATAAAAAAAATTTCATCTTTGAAATTTAAATTCTGGTAAAAGAAAAATACATAATATCAATGAAAAAGATGAGGATACCAGTCACGGGTAACGTCTCTCTAGAACAAGGAATTTTAGAGACGCGGTTAACAGGATTCAAGGAAAAAGAATCTATATGGAAGGAAGAAAATAAATGCATATTAAATTATATTGCAGCAGTTAATACCCCTAAGATCTTTGTCTAAGTCAGAATCATATAGAAATATGACCCTAAAATCTGGTTCTGATACAAAAAAAAAAAAAAAAAAAAACCTTCTCTAGAAAAAGTCCTCAGAATAATTTGAAAAAAATTCCATAAGATCAAAATATTATGAGGATAAAAAATTTCAACTACATTGAAAGCTATTCAAAACATAAATGTGCGTGTCTATCTGTATCCATTCCGAATCAACCTGAAAAATTACAAAATCAAATAATTACTTGAAGAAAATAATTTTGAATGTTAGGAAAAATAATTTAATATAATAATATAACACACTAATTAGGATTAGGGAGTATAGGGTTACATTCATGGTTTAAGTTACTTGAGTAATTAAATTTGAGTGGTTTTTAAGGACAGTGTCGTAAAGCCATCCGGTTTAGGAGTTATTAGCCCAAAGCTCGCTAAAGGGTAGCCTAGTACCTATGGAAGCTAGACAATAAAATCTATCTAGTTACAAGAATAACAAAATATGCTAAATGTTGATGGGTTTGACTTTTATGTCCCATAATCGAAACTTTACTCACAAACGTGAATTGCAATTGAGCTTGATCACATGATAATGAAGGTGAAAATTAAAGTCTAATCCCTACCATGAGATGGAAGTTCTTAATATGATACGAATCTAGAGAATGATAACTCCTATGAAATTTGATCACTTATAACTAGCTAAAACTGACTTAGAATAATATTAGAAAAGATGGTTCCTTCTTTATTTTTCTTTTTTCTGTACATTTTTTTTGTGAATATTTCTTTTTTCTTCTCTTTCTTCTCTTTATTTCTTCTTACCTTTATTCTTGACTGTAATAGCTCTATTTTTGAAATACAAGATTTAATAATATAATAGTATTTTTATTGCATGTATTTTGTGTTAATTATTATTGTTGTTATGCATTATTATTATTTTGGTTATTACTGTTCTTAATTATTATTATTCTTATTCTTAAATATCTTTATGTATTATTGTTATTATTAATATTATTGATATTTATTTTGTGTATTATTCTTAGACAAGCTGACTTCTTGCCCCCTTTATTTTTCTATTCCTTTTTCTTTCATTATTTTATTCTTTATCCTAAGCTCAATCTAAACCCAAGTACCCATTTTCATCTGCTTTACCTTCTACCAGTAGCCCATATCTGTTTCATATCTTTCTTTTATTTTTTTCTTGACCCAAGCCATAAGCCCATTTCCATTCCTTCTATTTTTCTTTTATTTGAGCCAAAACTAAATCAAAATCTATTACCCAATATCTAATTTTAATCTTACCTTAAATCCAAATCTTAATAAAAATTATATCTAATTCTATCTTACCCTAAATCCAAATCCTATTTTCAAAATCATAATCTCAACTAATTCAATTTCAAAATAAAATCCTAGCTAATCTTAAATCTATTTTAATCCTTATCCTATTAACTAAATCCTAAATCTTAACTGTGTAATCCTATATCTTAACTACCTAATTACTAACCCTATGTCTCTCCCTATATTTAATCCTATTCATCAAATACAAATCTTAATCAACCCAATCCTCATAATCCTAACTACTAAATCCTATAGTTATCTTAATTAAATAAAAATCCTAACCTAATCTCTCATTATCACCAAATCCTAACCATCTAATCTTAAATTATCCTAATCCTAACTATATAATCATAATCAATTAACATCTCCTAAATAAAAATCCGGAGATCCTACCGGTTCGTGCAGTGAAGATCAAATGGCAATTCAGATCTAAAACCGCGTCATTTCATATGAGTGTTTATCTCATTCTGTATTTTATTGTTATTTCATTGTGCGTATTTTAATCTTTTCAATAAATTGTATTTACCGTTTAAATTATTGTTCATGCCCGGTTATCACTCGCACATCTTAGTTATGGTTCATGTATACATACATTTTGAGTAATTGATTAACCACTCCAGACAACTATGTTAGAGTTTATGATAGACTATATCGAGTAAATATTTATTGATAATTAATATGATGAAAATTCCAGGAAGACAGATTTTTGATACTGTTGGGACAACTGACTATCAATTTATGATTGATGCACTGAAAGAGAGTTGGATCTTGGGATGATGGATTAGATATATATTTCATGTTTAAATGTATTTGGACATAGTATTTTATCACTCAGAGGTGAATATAAATTGGATTAGTATAGATTAGTGGAATGCATGGATATATAGTGGATCCATTGTCATGATATTCGGATGTATGGACTTTACCAGAGATACATTCTACACTGGATCTTTTCGTATTTGGTGTAACCCCCTGCTCCTTGGTGTACGTAGCACAGTATCGGTACGCGATACGGCGTACAAAATTAATTTGACCTCCGTGGTATTCCAATTGAGCTGATTTCAGTTTCAAAAATCATTTTCTAATATTTTAGATTTTTCAGGATTTTGTGAAATTTTTCTGGATTATTTTGGAAAATCTTCGTAGTCGGTGTCGACCGACACCGATAATCGGCTTTACGATTTTTATTTCACAAACGGAGTTGTATTTTGTGAATCCACTTTCACCATGTGTCGTAGAATCATATGATCTACATTAGGATATTTTTGGGGATTTTCTGCATTTATCAAAATCCGGCCAAACCGGTGTCGCTCGGTATCGGCGAAATCTTCCAGGATTTTTAATTTGCAAACCAGATAGAATTTCTGCAAAACATTTTCAGATTACATCTCAGGCTAATATTCTCTATTTTCTGTAATTTTTGGGCACCGTTCGGAGCTAGTCGAATTTTGGGCCATTAAATAATAGTATTTTAATAATTTAAATACTTTTTCTTTTCTTTTCTTTTGCTTTCCCCTTCTTCCTTTCTCTGGACGATTCCTCCACCGCCATTCTTTCCACCGCCTCCCCTTCTTTAAATCCTCTCTCTCTCCCCCCTAACTCCCTCTAATTCTCACAAACCCCCCCTCTCTTAAACTCTCTCCCCTTTAAAACTCTCTCTCAATCTCTCTCCCTCTCTCTAACTCTCTCTCCATAGCTCTCTTTCTCTCTCTCTTCCACTCTGTTCCAGGCCAGAGGGAGCCCGCGCCCGGCCAAGCGCCGCCCGGCCAGCCCGGAGCGCCGCCGGTGGCGGGTGTCCCCGGCCGGCGGCCGCGCAGCAGCCCGGCCGGCGGCCGCGCAGCAGCCCGGCCGGCGCCACCACCCCCCCTTTTCTCCCTTCTTCTTCTTTTTCTTTTTCTTTCTTCTTTTTCTTCTCCTTCTTCTTCTCCTGTGATGCTGCTTCTCTTCCTCCTTTTCTCCTCACTCCCTCTCTCTATCTCCTTTCCCCGACCCAACCTGAGCCGCCGCCGGCGGCCGGGACCGCCGCCGGCAGGGCCGACCGGCCTGCACCCGAGCAAGCAGCAGCACATGCTGCTGCTGCTCCTCCTCCTTTATTGGGTTTGGGTAGAACCCAAACCCAATAACTCTATTGGGGAAACCCAATAACCCCCAAACCCGTTAACCCGTTTACCTATAAGTTAATTGGGTTTGGTTAATGGATCCAAACCCGACCCGTTATGAGCCCAAACCCGCATCCAAACCCAATAAAGGTACTTTTTCAGAAAACCCCTGCTACTTTTTATTATTTGCATTTAAAATATTTTTATTTACATATTTACCCAGTTTGATTTTTAGTGTTCAGGCGATATCGGGAGCATCTGGACTCCGATTTGGACGATTCTGGATCCGTTGCGATCGTGAGAAAGAGAGCCATCTTCCCATGGCTCGTTTGTGAGTGTTTTTATTTTATAAATTATATTTTTATCATATCAATTAAACCTTGATTGCTTTATTGAAATAAAACATGATTGCCAGTAAATCTCCATTGTTAATATGTAATAACTTGTAAACATTATTCAAACACTGTAATAAACACGGTAAGTGGAATATTCCTGACTGCTCTTCAAACACGCTAAGCCTTCTTTATTAGTAACTACAAATTGAGTAACTAAAAGACGTTCCTTGTTACACTGGATGTCTATTATGTCGTGTTCATGTACCACTGACATCCGGGCCACTATTTCACCATATTCTTGGACATCGTTACATGTATACTGATCCACAGATACTCTATGACACTACACTGTCACTTGACATGAACACCGTTATGTCATGCACTGGTCTCATCATTACACGGCTACTGTAGTTCACTGATATTACATGTACTAGTGATACACAGATATGTAACACGGATTATTGCTACACATATATGTTTCATTCGTACACGGACTATCGCATGTCATATTATTGATTGTTATCATCGTCACATGGATTCTCGGCATATCACTGTTACACATGCATGTATGGTTTCTTTATTCTTGTCATATGGATTCCCGTTCATATTACATGTATTATTGTGACATGTTACCGTATTCATGTTATATGATTGTTTCCTGTTACTGATATGGATATTCTCGTTACTGGACATGAGAACTGTTGATATGCGATATGTGGAATCCCACATCTATTGTTCCTGTTTCCCGTTATATTGTTCCCGTTTCCCGTTATCTTGTTCTATACTATCAACAGAGCTCAGGTCCTGTTATCATGTTATATGTATCATGCACTGTATTTGTATTTGTTCTTGTTACATTGTCTACTTGACATAGCAGATCATAAAGCTAACTTGGGTATGGGGGAGACTTGACGGTTGATTAGATCTTATCGGGTGATGTACTGGATTCATATTGTTCTCCCACTGCAGGGGACGGTAGTGCTACCTACCAATTGCTCCATGAGCTCCCGTTATTTGATTCATGCTCCCCTCTTAGCGGAGGGCCCTGATCTCAGCAGCCAGGGGTTTGTTTAAGGCCGTGATCCTGGGTATGCATGGGATACACCTACCTGATAGAACTCCTCGACCATGGGTTTCCAATTAACATAATAAAACAGTATACACAATAGTGATGTCGGGAACACTTGTTATTTGGTCACTCTCTCGTTTGGATAATGGTACCCGTAGGCCATGTCCGGATGGGTTCGACTGGAGTGCGGGCTCCAGTATGAACTGCCAGTGGTATGGGATACTCAAAGAGATTGATTATAATACCAGGTGGTACTGATTGCTACTATTGTATAAATATCATGACTTGCCTGCTACCTGTATACGTATTGTAGTTGTACTTGTTCCTGTTTCTGATCATTTATCCGCTATCATGTTACCTGTATTGTTTGTTACTTTACCTGGTACATGTTATACTTTCTGTGGTGGCATACTACTCATGTACATGTACTCTGCATTGCATATATTCTGTTTCCTGTATACCTTACAGACATCATTACTGTATATGCACAACACCTTATTATGGTTATCTTACATATTGCCCATTTGTATGTTCACTTCTATCACATCACCACTATACAACAGTATAACTTGTATAAAACTAGAGACTACTGTGGACATGACCCGATGAGAACATGCTAGGAGGTGATGGTATTAAAAGATGTCATTATTATATTTCTACATATTATTAAAGTTCTATTATATGGTATCACTAGTACATAAATGTAACACCCCGTTCCTGGAATACGTACGTAGATACGTATTCTGATTTTCTAACATATTTCTTTGATTTATCTTATATTTGTTTTTGTTTTATGATTATTAGTGTGATCGTTTTGTATTGGATTTGGGTTCGTGGACTCGGAGTCGGCCCTAGTCTGAACCGGGGGCCCGAACCTAGTGCTTCGCTTGATTTGGCCTTTCTGCTAATCCGATTTGATCGATTTTAGTTTTAAACATCGTTTTCCAATATTTTAGATTTTTCATGATTTTCTGGAATTTTTCAGAATTATTTGCAAACTCTCCAAAACCGGTGTCGGTCGGTATCGCTGACTGATTCCCAGATTTTTAGTTTTCAAATGGGATTGAATTTCCAAAAACGGCTTTCAGTTTACTTCTTAAAATTTCATTTTCTATTTAAATTCATTTTTCGAGATTTTTTAGAATTTATCGAAAATCCACCGGTTTTGGTGTCAACCGGTACCGCCGGAAGATTCCAGGATTTTTAATTTGAAATCTATATTGAATTTCTTGAATCCTATTTCACCGATCATCTTAAAATATTATTTTCTATTTTTGAGAATTTTTCGGAACGATTCTGAAACAGTCGAATTTTTACCTTATTATAATAATATTAAAATTTTCCTTTTTCTCTTCTCCAATTCTTTTCCCTTTCCCCCCAAAAGTCAAACTGACTCACCCCACTCCCCCCAATCACATCATCCACCAACTCCTCTCCCATCACATCAAAATCCCCCTTTTTTAAATAAACTTATCATTTCCTTTTCCAATAAATTCTTTTCCTTTCTTTTCTTTTTATTTTTCTTTTCCTTCTTCTTTTTTCTTTTTCTCCTTCCTCCCCTGGCGCCCGACGACAACCGCCGCCTCCTTCAGATCCGGCGCCCCGGCGAGGGCAGAGCGCCGCCGGCGCGTCGCCGGCGGCGGGGCGCGGCCAGGGGGCCTGCTGGCCCCCTGTGCGTGGGCGGAGGAGGGGTGGAGCCCCTCCTTTTCCCCTCTCTTTTGGGGGTGGCCGGAGGCCACCCCGGCCTGCGCCGGCCACGGCGGCCGGCGCAGGGCGCTGCGCCCCCCTGGCCGCAGCCAGGGGCATCAGCGGACCAGCCCAGGCTGGCCTGGGCTGGTGTGAGGAAGGGGGGCGGCAGCCCCCCTTTCTCTCTTTCCCTCCCCTGTTGAGAGCCGCCGGCGGCCAGGGCCGCCGCCGGCCGGCTTCCTGGCCGGCAGAGGCCGGCCAGGTGGACCCTGGGCCCACGGGGCCGTGGGCCCCCCTCTGGATCAAGGGGCTGCGTGAGCAGCCCCCTCCTCTCTCTCTCTCTCTCTCTCTCTCTCTCTCTCCACTCTCTCTTGTTCCCTCTCTCTCTCTCTCCTCCCTCACCTCTCTCTCTCTCTCATCCTCTCTCTCACTGCAAGCTCTCTCTCTCTCTCTCTCCAGATTTTCTCTCTCCCCCTCTCTCTTTCTCTCTCATCCCCTCTCTAGATGTCCCCTCTCTACACTTTCTCTCTCTAGGCTTTCTCTCTCTAGTCTCTCTCTAGCCTCTCTCTAGTTTCTCTCTAAAATCACTCTTTCTCTCTCTAAGTTTTCTCTCTCTAAAAATTTCACTTTCTCAATCTAGATTTTCTCTCTAGGAATCTCCCTCTAGACTCTCTCTCTAGAAATCCCACTTTCTCTCTCTAGACTTTCTCTCTTTAAACCACTCCTTCTCTCTCCTCTTTCTCTCTCTAAAAACAATAAATAATATATTTTAATATATGGATTGGTGTTGTGCTCGGATTTCCGGTGTTTCAGGGTTTCTCGCGGTTTTCCGGTATTGAGGCGAGTACAGTTATTTTATCATGCATCTATTTTATCATTATGATATTCCATGTTTCATGTCTAACGACCGTTATCCTGCTTTTATACATGATATGGGAAATGATATGTGTATCACTGACACTGACATGTTACACCGATGTTTACCATGCTATAGTTGATACATGATATATGATACCGACACTTACCATGCTATGTGTGATATGTGATATGTGATACTCGATACCAGCACTTGCCATTACTTTAGACCTGTTAGTTGCATGCTTCTATTTAACACATGTATATCACCTGTCATCTAGTATGTTATCACCTGACTACTTGACATGCCACCATCTGGCAAGACCCTTTTGTTATGCTATGACTTACCCTGACTATTATCAATCCTTTGAATGCTTGGTTGCTTGCTATATATCACCATCTGGTCATGCTATCACTTGACACCCAGCATGATATACTCGACTTGTGATTATCATCTTTACGGGAACTTTGACTTGTTATCTTATATCATGATCAGTGACCTGTATTCCTGCTTTACATGCAGTGACCTGATTATATAGTACTTATGTATTCCTGAATTCCTGATCATGACCTATTCCTGTTATTCCCGTAAAGTGATAATTAAACTAATAACTCCTAAAAAGGATCAACTTGTATTGGGTCGGGGGAAACATGCGGATATCAATATGTGTTCGTGTTTACAGTGGCATTAGGTATTGTGCACTATATATCCGGTCTGACCTGTGGGCCTCCAGGGGACCGAGGGGAGAGCTGGCTCCCTTATTCCTGTTATGATAGGGCATACATAAGTCCCTCCTGTTTAGCCTTGCGGCTGGCTTCCGTTTCCATGCAACGGAACAATCCTGGGCCGTGGTCCCGGGTATGCACGGGACCCACTGTAAACATAGTTCGTTGATACCCCCGCTAGTTTCCAATAACAACCTTGTTTTACTAGGATATGGATCTATGTGTGCTGGGACGCTAGTTCACATAGCTAGATATCAGGGTAAGACAAGTAATAATAAAGTGTCATAATAACCGGCTCTTTAAGTTGTAAGTAGAGGTATGTGGAATGGGACGCATACTAAAGCCTGCAACTTAAACGGCTATGAATCTGTGATGTGCCTTACCATATTTGCTTGTCCCGGACTTTATATCGGATTTCCTGTTTAACGAGTATTATGCTATGACCACCTTGTAGCTCGAGTTGTATGTGCTTAGATTATGGTGATATGAGATAAAGGTATATAAATGAGGGTTTCCTTGTTTGGATTATTCCTTCGACGTACTAACCTCACAGATCGGTAATGCGAACTTATATAACTGATTTTCTTGTTTCTTTACTCACTGCCTTACTTCATGTCCATACTTATTTATCGCATGTTTAGTGTATTTATCACATGCTCTCCATATATGTCGCATGATTATGTTACTATGCTCTCTACACCGTATTTCATGCATGCTTTCCGATTCAGATTTACTGATATACATGTATTTACTTGATCTCGGTTTTACTGTCATTTTCCTTTATGTTACTTGTCATTTTCTGTTCCTGCATGCCTGGACCACGTCACTTGATCATGTACACGTGTGCCTGTTATGCACGCCATCTGGCTTCATATTTTTGTACTCGCTGGGGTTGCTAACAACCCTGGATTCTCATGTCCAGATCCTAGAGTCTGGACCGCGGCGGCCTTGCTGTACCTGATCAGAGTGGCGCAGCGGGAGCGTGGTTAGCTATTGCCTATTTGGACCCTCTTCCTTCCCGCCTCTTCTTGATTGGCTCGCGAGATTTTCATCTTGCCACTCGTGAGTACTTTTCAGTATTTCATATTGTGCATCCTGCTTTTATGCTTCTTAGTGTCATATATTCTTCAAATATTATATCATGCCTTGTGATAACTGTGTACTGGTGCTATTATTGCTGGATTGTATATTACCACTATGCTTCTGCACTCTAACTCCTGCCTGTATTGATGCTTAGAGTATATACGTTAGGATATTTCCGACCTGCGTATATACGTCGCAGTGACGTCTCCGTACCCTCCGGATCGGGGCGTTACAATAAACATGTATTATATATTATTATCATGCTTGTATTACTATTGTATCTATTACTGTCTCCTTCATTTTACCACTCACTAGGTCGCTTTCTGACGACCCTGAGTTTGCGTGCCCAGGTTGGAGATCTGATTTATCATATCATCAGATAGTGCCTTGGATCACATAGGAGACTCTTCATCGAGATCATTCATAGGTATCATTGTGTTTTATTTCTGTTATCGTATTCCTCTCAGTTTTCCTATCTGTTATGATCACTCACCTCTTTCTGCAGGTATTCTTGTACTTATTTCATACTGGAACTCATGTATATATGGCGGTTATTTATTGTACTGAGGCTTAGCGTACGTACGTGAGGGTTTTCCGCCCTGCGTATGTACGTCGCCATAACGTCTCCGTATCCTTGGGATCGGGGCGTTACATTTGGTGATAAAATAGAAATATGTATTGGATCTTCAGGTTGATTAGTTTGTGTTTGTGGTTAAATGCATGACTTCTCATGTAATTATTTATCAGGTTGGATCTCTGTGTTTGATGATGATTTCAAAGGAGTTAAGATTAGATTTTAATTTTGGATCTATTAGTGAGTGTGTCAGAGTATAATTTGACTGGGGTTGAGGAATAGGTATAAATGAGATTCGCCAGGACTAATGGATTATATATATATTCAGTGAAATTGTGTTTTGATATTTGGGTCTATGATCGAGCTTGATTGAAGAGGGAGTGGATTGATAATCTTAATCGGATTGGATAGTGATGATTGGTTAGATGTAGATGAGTACGTATTTCTATATGTTAGGACTTGGATCACCAGTGACTTAGAGGATGGATGAATCGATGACTTGGAGGATTAGAATAAATTGATAGGATGAGAGAACTGACTAATTGTTCATTGGACTTCTAGTTTATGGTACCAGATACTCTATTACAGACCTAGTATTTGATGTTCATGATGACTTTTGAGACTGTGGGTTGATGGACCAGTTACTGATATCGAGTGGATGAGATTTGACTGATTCTAGATGGGACTGTATTGTAAGGGATCAGTGTCTAGACCTATTACTGTAATTATTCATATTACTGTAAGTTACTGAGAAAGTATTGTTAAACCGTAACACCCGGTACAGCTCTATGTATCATATGCACGATTATTATTATTGTTCAACGTTTTTGTTACTGTTTACTGTGTATACGATTACTTTTACTGTTATAATGTATTAATACTGTCACTATATCGTCCCAGTACTATACTAACATGAATATTGATTGTTTTAACTGAATTAAATAATAATATAAATAGATAACTTACACTGAGATTGGGAAAATTGATGGGAGAGACAACATCTGTATTTTAGGTGGACTTAGGATACAGGTTACACAGCCGACTGAGGGTTCACTGCAGGGTTCCTAAGGGATGACTGACATTCCATATGTACTGTTTACTATTCCACTATTTTCACAGTGAGATTACTGTTACTGTTATTGAGTACCTAGCGGTACGGTCTGGTTCAGTACTAGGAAACTGAGGTCGTGGTCCTGGGTATGTACGGGACCAACCTAAAGCATGGACAATGTCTCCAACCAATCAGTTTTAATAACTTAGTACCCTGATTGACACGTATAGTAGGCGTAGTATGGGTTGCGTCTATTACAGGTGGCAATTGGTGTTCTCTGACATAATAAATAATAATATACTATAGCTGATTATCTTTACTTGATACATGTATGTAGCATCTCTATTTCATAATACCATTTCTAATAAGAATCAATAGTATTTTAAAATATATATGTATTTTATTTTAATCATTATTATTATGTGAGTTATTATCATTTCACTCTAGCCCAACCCAAATATGTTTTTGCTAATTCAATTTCTCCTCATTTTCATTTCAAGCCCGATCCCATCTCATATTTCCTTCTCTTTTCATTTTCATTCTTTTTTTCTCTCTCTGTTTTTTTTTCAACTCAACCCAAAGCCAGCCCTAGGCCTGAGGCTCAACTCCCCTCTTATATATTTCTACATCCTCCTCCCCTTATTCTCCCCAGCCGAACCCGAATCCACCCTCTTCTACGCCGCCGCCATCTCATCTCCCTCTCCGTCTAAGTTCACCCGTACCCCCTCCTTGCCGCAGTTCTCCGACAGCACCACCTCCACCCTGGCGACTTCCGCCGTCGCCATCACCATCCGTCCTCACCATCATCTTCTTCTCTGCTGCAGCCCGGATCCACCACAAGCTCTCTCCCCCATATCCTTCATCTCTCTCACTCAACTCCGTTTAGCTACCATCCTGCCAAGCTCTGCAAGAGGGGGAGCACCAAGCACGTCACCGAGTGAGGTTCCCTTGCATCCAGATCATCAAGACTGCCACCCGAGCAGCCAAGCCGCATCATCACCATGTCGGAGCATGCCACATCCGCCTGCGCCTCCCGTGGACACCCCTCTTTCTCCTCCTTGCCTCGTCATGCCGCCACCTTCGCACTCGAGCTCCTCCACGTACAACCATCAACGAACCCGAGATCTCCACCATGCCCGCCTACGAGCTCCTCCTCTGGCCTTGTGCACACCTACGAACGCCGTGACCACACCCGCCGACAGCACCCCCATGGTAACCGACCTCCTCCTTTCTCCCTCACGCAACCCGAGATCCACCGGCAGCCATGCATCCTTCGTGCGCGTGATGTCGACGATCGCCCGCCTCCAGATCCACCACCGCGACATCCATCCCCGCTGCCCGAGCTCTGCGCAAACCCCACCAGCGTCTCTGGCGGCCGACAAGCCTCTCCACTTCAAACCCTTAATCTCTCAGGTGTTCCCAATAGTAAACAAAGGCTGGAGTATTTAAGGGATGAAGGGAAAACTAGAGTTTAGTTATTAATCCCATATTAAAGCCAAAACAATCAAAATACCCTTCCCAAGAAAAAGTCCTGATCTGAAAAATATCCATAAAATCCGAAATATTATGAGGATCAAAAAGTTCAACTATATTGAAAGCTAACTCAAAACATAAATAGGCGTTTCGGTCCATATCCATTCCGAATCAACCCGAAAAATTAGAAAATCAAATACGATGGGAAAAATAATTTAATATAATAATACAACGAATTATTTAGGATTAGGGAGTATAGGGGTACAATCATACCCACTTAACAAAAAAAATTTCATCTTTGAAATTTAAATTCTGGTAAAAGAAAAATACTTAATATCAATGGAAAAGATAAGGATACCAGTCACGGGTAATGTCTCTCTGGAACAAGGAATTTTAGATACACGGTTAGCAGGATTCAAGGAAAAAAGAATCCATATGGAAGGAAGAAAATAAATGCATATTAAATTATATTGCAGCAGTTACTAGCCCTAAGATCTTTGTCTAAGTCGCAATCATATAGAAATATGACCCTAAAATCTACCTCTGATAAAAAAAAAAAAAAAAACTTCTCTAGACAAAGTCCTCAGAATAATTTGAAAAAAATTCCATAAGATCCAAATATTATGAGGATAAAAAATTTCAACCACATTGAAAGCTATTCAAAACATAAATGTGCGTGTCTATCTGTATCCATTCAGAATCAACCCGAAAAATTACAAAATCAAATAATTACTTGAAGAAAATAATTTTGAAAGTTAGGAAAAATAATTTAATATAATAATACAACACATTATATAGGATTAGGGAGTGTAGGGTTACATTCATGGTTTAAGTTACTTGAGTAACTAAATTTGAGTGGTTTTTAAGGCCAGTGTCGTAAATCCATCCGGTTTAGGAGTTATTAGCCCAAAGCTCGCTAAAGGGTAGTCTAGTACCTATGGAAGCTAGACAATAAAATCTATCTAGTTACAAGAATAATAAAATATGCTAAATGTTGATGGGTTCGACTTTTATATCCCATAATCGAAACTACTCAAACGTGAATTGCAATTGAGCTTGATCATATGATGGTGATAGTGAAAATTAAAGTCTAATTCCTACCATGAGATGGAAGTTCTTAATATGATACAAATCTAGAGAATGATAACTCCTATGAAATTTAATCACTTATAACTAGCTAAAACTGACTTAGAATAATATTAGAAAAGATGATTCCTTCTTTATTTTTCTTTTTTCTGTACATTTCCTTTTGTGAATATTTCTTTTTTCTTCTCTTTTTTCCCTTTATTTCTTCTTACCTTTATTCTTGACTGTAATACCTCTATTTTTGAAATACAAGATTTAATAATAAATAATAGTATTTTTTATTGCATGTATTTTGTGTTAATTATTATTGTTATTATGCATTATTATTATTATGGTTATTACTATTGTTAATTATTATTATTTCATTCTTAAATATCTTTTGTGTATTATTGTTATTAATGTTATTATTAATATTATTGATATTTATTTTGTGTATTATTCTTAGACAAGCTCACTCTTGCCCCTCTATTTTTCTCTTCCTTTTTCTTTCATTATTTTATTCTTTATCCTAAGCTCAATTCAAACCCAAGTACCCATTTTCATATGCTTTACCTTCTACCATTAGCCCATATCTGTTTCATATATTTCTTTTATTTTTTCTTGATCCAAGTCATAAGCCCATTTCCATTCCTTCTATTTTTCTTTTATTTGAGTCAAAACTAAACCAAAACCTATTATCCAATATCTAATTTTAATCTTACATCAAATCCAAATCCTAATAAAAATTATATCTAATTCTATCTTACCCCAAATCCAAATCCTATTTTCAAAATCATAATCTCAACTAATTCAATTTCAAATAAAATCCTAACTAATCTTAAATCTATTTTAATTCTTATCCTATTAACTAAATCTTAAATCCTAACTATGTAATCCTATATCTTAGCTACCTAATCACTAACCCTATGTCTCTCTCCCTATATTTAATCCTATCTAATCCTATCCATCAAATACAAATCTTAACCAACTCAATCCTCATAATCCTAACTACTAAATCCTATAGCTATCTTAATTAAATAAAAATCTTAACTAGCCTAATCTCTCATTCTCTCCTAATCCTAACCATCTAATCTTAAATTATCCTACTCCTAACTATATAATCATAATCAATTAACATCTCCGAAATAAAAATCCGGAGATCCGTACTGGTTCGTGCAGTGAAGACTAAATGACGATTCAGATCTAAAATCACGTCATTTCATGTGAGTGTTTATCTCATTCTGTATTTTATTGTTATTTCATTGTGGGTATTTTAGTCTTTTCAATAAATTGTATTTACCGTTTAAATTATTGTTCATGCCCGGTTATCACTCGCACATCTTAGTTATGGTTCATGTATACATACATTTTGAGTAATTGATTAACCACTCCAGACAACTATGTTAGAGTTTATGATAGACTGTATCGAGTAAATATTTATTGATAACTAGTATGATGAAAATTTCAGGAAGACATATTGTTGATACTATTGGGACAACTGATTATCGATTTATGATTGATGCACTGAAAGAGAGTTGGATTTGGGATGATGGATTAGAAATATATTTCATGTTTAAATTTATTTGGACATAGTATTTTATCACTTAGAGGTGAATATAAATTGGATTAGTATAGATTAGTGGAATACATGGATATATAGTGGATCTGTTGTCTTGGTATTCAGATGTATGGATTTTATCAGAGATACATACTACACTGGATCTTTTCGTATTTAGTGATAAAATAGAAATATATATTAGATCTTCAAGTTGATTAGTTCGTGTTGGTGGTTAAATGCATGACTTCTCATGTAATTATTTATCAGGTTGGATCTCTGTGTTTGATGATGATTTAAGGGGAGTTAAGATTAGATATTAGTTTTGGATCTATCAGTGAGTGTGTTAGAGTATGATTAGGGGTTGAGGAATAGGTATAAATGAGATTGGCCAGGACTAATGGATTATACATATATTCAATGAAATTGTGTTTTGATATTTGGGTCTATGATCGAGCTTGATTGAAGAGGGAGAGGATTGATAATCTTAATCGGATTGGATAGTGATGATTGATTAGATGTAGATGAGTACGTATTTCTATATGTTAGGACTTAGATCACCAGTGACTTAGAGGATGGATGTATCGATGACTTGAAGGATCAGAGTAGATTGATAGGATGAGAGAACTGATTAATTGTTCATTCGACTTCTGGTTTATGGTACCAGATACTCTATTACAGACCTAGTATTTGATGTTCATGATGACTTTTGAGACTGTGGGTTGATGGACCAATTACTGATATCGCTTAAGTACAGGTGGATGAGATTTGACTAATTCTAGATGGGACTGTATTCTAGATGGGACTGTATTGTAAGGGATCAGTGTGTAGACCTATTACTGTAATTATTCATGTTACTGAAAGTTACTGAGAAAGTATTGTTAGACTGTAACACCCAGTACAGCTCTATGTATCGTATACACGATTACTGTTACTGTTCAACGTTCTTGTTACTGTTTATTGTGTATACGATTGCTTTTTACCGTTATAATGTACTGTTACTGTCACTGTATCATCTCAGTACTCTAGCAACATGAATATTGATTATTTTAACTGAATTAAATAATAATATAAATAGACAACTTACAGTGGGATTGGGAAAATTGATGAGGGAGACAACATCTGTATTTTGGGTGGACTTAAAATACATGTTGCGCAGCCGACTGAGGGTTCCACTGCAGGGTTCCCGGGGGATGACTGACATTCCATATGTACTGTTTACTGTTCCATTATTTTCACAGTGAGATTACTGTTACTGTTACTGAGTACCTAGCGGTACGGTCTGGTTCAGTGCTAGGAAACTGAAGTCGTGGTCCTGGGTATGTACGGGACCAACCTAAAGCATGGACAATGTCTCCAACCAGTCTGTTTCAATAACTTAGAACCCCTGATTGACACATGTAGTAGGTGTAGTATGTGTTGCGTCTATTACATGTGACAATTGGTGTTCGCTGACATAATAAATAATAATATACTGTAACTGATTGTCTTTACTTGATACATATATGTATGTTGGACACCTGATGATACATCTGACCTGATTGGACATTTGACTCTACTATTGACTGACTCTACCCACATGATATATAAATTGTGATGGAAACCTTGACATCTGTATCTATCACTGACTGCCTTATTTATTGTCTATTTATATTTGCATATTACTACAGTCTTATTTCAGTTTATAGTTTCATTTCACATGCTCACACATTATATGCATGCACACTTTCCCTTTTATTTTACATACTGACTGTTGTAAGTTCACCTAGAGGGGGGGTGAATAGGTGATGGCTAATCTAATGGTCACTTATGAACAAATAATGCGGAATTAAAACTAAGTTGACCAAATTAAAACTTCTTTTAATTAAACACTTATGTATAACTCAAGAGTGTTGCCGAATTCCCCTTGCGAGGCTCTGGACAAGCTCCTCTAGATTCCCCTTGAATGGGTTGAGGTGTCGCGTTGGCTCTCTTGGTTGAATACTAGTGTTAACAACAATCCCAAGCAAGTATGTATATCAATTAAGCACAAGGGTATATCAAGCATGTAAAGTAAAGACAATGAAAGTAATGCAAGATATAAAAGAGACAAAGAGAGAGAGAGGGATAGAGTAAGCAATCGCAAACACAAAGGGTTTGTTTCGAGGTTCGAGCACACTTGCTCTACATCCCCGCCTTCGACACACGAAGGATTTCCACTATGCAAGATCCCACCGGATCTCTCCTCGGTGCCGTACACCTACAAACCCTCGGACTCCCAAGTCCCGTACACACGCAAGTCCACCGACTCGCCGAGGCCGTACCTCTAACCACCAAGAGTTCACAACCGAACTCCAACCACCAACAACGAGCACACTTGCCCGTTTCCTCAAATACAAAGAAAAGATCTCTTTGATGATCACAACACTTGATCACCTAAAGAGCACTCTCACTACAACACACCTATAAGAATATCTAGCAATGGAAAGCTCAAGTGTGTGGTGAGAAAATGAAGGAAAGAAAGCTTTGTTGGAAAACACAAGAAATCACTTAAACACTCTCTTGATAAAAACTCTTCCTTTTGATTGGAAGTATTTGCACTAAAATCTTGTAGAGAAACTCCTCTAAAAGTGTCTGAAAAACAGCTCAAGAAGTCTCCTAAATGTTAACCTCAAAACAGATGACAAAATCCCAATTTATAGGCTGCCAGAAAATAGAGCCGTTGGGGTTCTGTCAGAGCTGGCGGTCGACCTCCGGTCGACCGGCCAACGGTCATTTTTCTGACCGTTGCAGCCACCGGTCGACTGGTGAGTCGACCGCTCTTCTGGAAAGAACTGTCGGTCGACCGATCCGGTCGACTGGCATTTTCCAGAGAGCAACAGGTTTGGGTCGGTCGAGTATCGGTCGACTCCGGTCGACTGATACGCACATGCACAAAAACTGTGCATGTCGGTCGAGTGCCGGTCGACTGCCGGTCGACCGGTCACTGAGAAATTCTGAAAAATCAGAACTTCCAGGACCTGGACAATTTGGATTTAGGTTTTGGGTCTTGGATAAAATGTTTTGGTCTTGAAAAATCATAGAGTATGAGCATGTGTCATACTACTATCAAGGTAAAATACTTGGTAAAAATTCTTTTGATAAAAACCTAATTTTCCATGAAATGTTTTTCCAAACCTTTATCAAATACAAAAACAAGATATTTGAGTCCATTTAAAAGCATAGTGTGTATGGATATGATCCACTCCACAATCAATATGAAATATCTATGTTTTTGAAATCTAGTATACAACTTGGTTTTGGTTAAAGAATATACATGATAGAAATACCAAAAACCAACAAATATTTTGTCTTAAAGAAAAATCTTTTTCTAAAATAAAAGTTCTTTTCTAAAAACAAAATCTTTTATGAAATCAATTAAATCAAGAGTTCTAATCAAGAGTGTGTGTGTGATATAGACTTGAGCAATCCACCACTATTCTATCCTTTACATTTTTACTAAAACAAAAATACAAATTCTATACCTAGACACAAGTCTTCAACTTCTTGAATTCTTCCCTTGAAGGCTTCTCATCTTCTTGACTTGGTCCAAGCTTGATCCAAAAACTTCCTTGGATCACCACATGCAAGCTCCAAATCTTGTTCTTTTATCCTTTGTTGAGCTATGCACCTACTAAGATCTTGATCATGAATCTGTCACTAATTAGCACAAGATCATTAGTAACTATAACTACATGAGTTGATCATCATCAAAACTAGGGTGAAGGGCCTTTGGGCCAACAATCTCCCCCTTTTTGATGATGACAAAAACTCATAGAGTTATATATGCATGGATTAAAGTAAAGCTTCAAAGAAGCTCCCCCTTAACTCATGCATACCAAATAATAAAAGATATGTCAATAAAAGCACATGACAAGTATGCAATGTAGGAGATGCAATCATATAAATCAAATCATAAATCAAATCTTTTGCTCCTAATTGCAAGACAACATATATACATAAATACAAATCTTACTCCCCCTTAAGTAAGGAACCAAATACTTCTCCCCCTTAAGTAAGGAAATCATGAAATCATGCATATAAAATCACAAATTCTTCTCCCCCTTTTTGTCAATCATCAACAAAGGGTTCAAAGAAAAATACATCAAACAAATTTTTCTCCCCCTTTTTGTCAAAAACAAAGAAATCAAGGAGGGTAAAATACAAATCAATCAATAAAATTTATATGCGATATAAATTCATGAAGAGGAAGACGTTAAGTTAGCTTCCCGACACATATACATTACATGAAAGAGGGATGACAAGCCCTAATTCACATAACGTATAATATGTCATGCATAAGAGGAGATGTGAAGCTCCCCCTACACACGTATAATCATATAAAGAAGAGTTGTCAATCTCCTCAATTTATAATATACTCAACATGAATCTATATGTAAGAGAGATGTTAAGCTCTCCTTGCATATAGACAATACAAATTAAAAATTTTGAATTTTTCTTATGAAAACAAAATTTTGAAATATCTTAAAATACATTATTTTCTTTTAAGGTACCAAATGTAGAACAACCAATTTTGAATTTTGATACCATTATGAAATACAATGCATAAGCTTGAAGATAAATAGATTTGAAGTAAGCTTAGCATTAACAACTTTGTGCTTAAAAATATAAGAGTCAATTTTAGCTAAAGCACAAGTACAAATCATATATATGTATGAAAAAATATATCAATTGAAGTAGATACATACATATATGAAAGAACAAAATATGAGTATATACAACAAGAGTCAAATTGATACCAATTGAAAATATCCAATGATACCAATGAAAAGTAAGCATAAGTGTATACATCATATAATCTACCATATGAAGAATTCGAACTAGTTAAATGAACTTGTTTTAAGAACTAGTACGAGATCCTTCCATCAAGGAATAAGTTAAAAAGTTTTTCATGAAAGATCAATGAAAACAAGGCACTAAAAAGCACTCTATCCATAAAGTCCATATCAAAAAGAAGTGAGTGTGATAGTGTTATGTGAAACATGGTATCATGAAGGTTGCAATAAAACTCAATATTCCTTAAAATCATAAATTTTGAAAATACGAAAATCATCACAAATTTTAATATATGAAAATCATCAAAATTATATTTCATAGCATATGTATGTTTTGACAAGACATTAAGTATACATACATATCCCCAAAATACAATTGAGTCCTCATAAATAGATTTGCATGAAAAGCAAATGACTCAAGGGTTATCCATGTATATTTTAATGTTTTGGCAAAAGAAACTTATACATGAAATGAAATCACATGATCAAAACATAAATCCAAATGGGAATACAAGTTTAAGAATGTAATGATCATCAACACAAGGCTATACTAGTACATCTAATAGGCACAAATAAGCATTCAACCCAATCATATATAGATTTATTTGTGGTCCATAAGGTGTACAAGTATAAATCCAAGTGTTGACAAATACTAACATCTAAACTAATATTCAATACAATGTAGCATCGAAAATTTTGAAATCACAAAAGAATTTATCCATAAAATAGAATCATGTGCAATACTTGAAGAATAGATAACTAGTTTAAATGGATTTTTGACAAACTAGTTAAAGATCCTTCATAAATATGAAATCATATGTATTTCATGAATAATACTAAATACAAAAGTTCAAGCACTCATATTCCATAAAGCTCCAAATTATATGTTTTCTTAAAGATGAGTGTTCAAAGGTTATGTAAATAGTATCCACATGAAAATAGTCACTGAAGCCAAAAACGATCATAAGTCAAAATTTTTTAACAAAAAAAATCATTTTTCACTAAAATCAACAATTTTCATGGTATATGT
Source organism: Agave tequilana (assembly GCA_038442645.1). Classification (NCBI taxonomy): domain Eukaryota; kingdom Viridiplantae; phylum Streptophyta; class Magnoliopsida; order Asparagales; family Asparagaceae; genus Agave; species Agave tequilana. Next base: position 310,458 of record JAVJIF010003797.1, on the reverse strand, counting down.
ATGGTTTATACAGATCTAACAATATGCATACATATCCCAAAAATAAAAGAGTCTATTAAATGTTTGCATGAAGGCAAGAGACTCACGGGTATACATGTATATTTATTAGATTTGAATTAAACATGCATATACATGAAGTAAATCACAAAAATTGGCAAAACATGTATATATGAGAATTATCAAAACTAGATTATACATATGCATAAAGTGGATACAAGTGAGCATGAAGTTCAATTATTTAAGAGTCAATTGTATTCACTATTTGTATATGTATACATACAAGTTTGATATATTCTACATCTAAGCATGTAAATACCACATAAAGCACACAAAATCTTAAAACATGAACATGCTATGAATATGATAAAAGTATAAAGCATGTACATAAATAAAATAGGAGTTTAGAGGTTGTTACCAACTCCAAAGCTCCAAGTATGGTGGTTGTCCCACCAAGCTCCTTGATAGTGATGCAACCAGTGTATGTCCATCATGTCCATTGCAACCACTACCAAGGTACCAACCTTCTCACGTTTTGTGAGATCCCACACCTACATCAAAATCAAAAGGTGGGGGTTTTGGTACCCATGTTTTCTTGGGTCCTTTGGGGTTAGCATTGTTGTAAGGAACCCAAAATTTATTATACTTAGCAAAATATAGATATGGTTTCTTATCAAAACAATATTTTGCTAGATGGCCTTTGCGGCCACAATATGTACAAATGTACACCTTAGCATGATGCTTATGAGTGTGATTGTGATCGTGTGTGCATCATAAGCATGAGCATGATGTGTATGTGCATGAGCATGTGGAGTTTGTTTCTTGGGAAACATGGACTCCAATCTAGTATGTTTAAATGCACAAGAGTTCAAAGTTGAACTCAAATTATTCATTTTATTTTTCAAGTTCTTAATCTCATTAGTAGTGGCATGAAAAGCATGATGAGATGAAGAATCATTTTTCTTTTTCTTTTGAGAAACATTATCTTTTTCTTTTTCAACAAATTTTCTTTTTAAAGATTTGTTTTCTTGCAAAATACTTTCTTTTTGTTTTTCTACCATAGCAATCTTATCCTTCAAAGACATATTCCCTTCACATAAATCATTCAATTTAGACATAAGGGAAACACATTCTCATTTTCAAATTCTCATTTTCTTTTTCTAAACATGCAAGTTTATTTCTAAGAGAATCATTTTCTACATGCATGCAATCAATGTTCTTTTTCAAATTCTTGTTATCTTTTTCCAAACATGCAATGTTTTTCTAAAAGAGTCATGTTCTACATGCATGCAAGCAATATCCTTTTTCAAATTTTTATTATTCTTTTTAATCATGTCATATTTCTCAAGCAATAATTGGCAAAATGTATTAAGCTCATCATATGACATATTAACATCCTCATCCTCGGATTCGGAGTTTACCTCAAGGGGTTATCCCCTTGGACCATGTAGCACACGTTGGAGATGTCGCTTCCAACGTCCGAATCGCTCCCCGCATAGTATAGGTCCTTTTCGCCAAGGGAGATGAGGGTGTTCCATACTACAAAAGCCATATCAATATTAGCAACCCTACATAAATAATCATCATTTAGGGTGCTCTTTAAAGCATGTAGGGCTTTTGTATTAGCCTCAAGATTCTTACCATCTATACAATAAGCATTATTAGTAGTGGCAAGATATACATTATAACCTAGGGCTTTGAGGAATAATGACATCTTAACTTTCCAAATGTGGATGTTAAGAATATCAAAGGTGGGTGGTGACATAAAATCCATGGTGAGGTGTGTGTGTACAACAAATATTGTGATTAGTCCAAATGTAGGATCTTTAACTCTTAGGTTGTTAGACCCTTATCAAGAGCACTAGCTCTGATACCAATTGTAAGTTCACCTAGAGGGGGGGTGAATAGGTGATGGCTAATCTAATGGTCACTTATGAACAAATAATGCGGAATTAAAACTAAGTTGACCAATTAAAACTTCTTTTAATTAAACACTTATGTATAACTCAAGAGTGTTGCCGAATTCCCCTTGCGAGGCTCTGGACAAGCTCCTCTAGATTCCCCTTGAATGGGTTGAGGTGCCGCGTTGGCTCTCTTGGTTGAATACTAGTGTTAACAACAATCCCAAGCAAGTATGTATATCAATTAAGCACAAGGGTATATCAAGCATGTAAAGTAAAGACAATGAAAGTAATGCAAGATATAAAAGAGACAAAGAGAGAGAGAGGGATAGAGTAAGCAATCGCAAACACAAAGGGTTTGTTTCGAGGTTCGAGCACACTTGCTCTACATCCCCGCCTTCGACACACGAAGGATTTCCACTATGCAAGATCCCACCGGATCTCTCCTCGGTGTCGTACACCTACAAACCCTCGGACTCCCAAGTCCCGTACACACGCAAGTCCACCGACTCGCCGAGGCCGTACCTCTAACCACCAAGAGTTCACAACCGAACTCCAACCACCACAACGAGCACACTTGCCCGTTTCCTCAAATACAAAGAAAAGATCTCTTTGATGATCACAACACTTGATCACCTAAAGAGCACTCTCACTACAACACACCTATAAGAATATCTAGCAATGGAAAGCTCAAGTGTGTGGTGAGAAAATGAAGGAAAGAAAGCTTTGTTGGAAAACACAAGAAATCACTTAAACACTCTCTTGATAAAAACTCTTCCTTTTGATTGGAAGTATTTGCACTAAAATCTTGTAGAGAAACTCCTCTAAAAGTGTCTGAAAAACAGCTCAAGAAGTCTCCTAAATGTTAACCTCAAAACAGATGACAAAATCCCAATTTATAGGCTGCCAGAAAATAGAGCCGTTGGGGTTCTGTCAGAGCTGGCGGTCGACCTCCGGTCGACCGGCCAACGGTCATTTTTCTGACCGTTGCAGCCACCGGTCGACTGGTGAGTCGACCGCTCTTCTGGAAAGAACTGTCGGTCGACCGATCCGGTCGACTGGCATTTTCCAGAGAGCAACAGGTTTGGGTCGGTCGAGTATCGGTCGACTCCGGTCGACTGATACGCACATGCACAAAAACTGTGCATGTCGGTCGAGTGCCGGTCGACTGCCGGTCGACGGTCACTGAGAAATTCTGAAAAATCAGAACTTCCAGGACCTGGACAATTTGGATTTAGGTTTTGGGTCTTGGATAAAATGTTTTGGTCTTGAAAAATCATAGAGTATGAGCATGTGTCATACTACTATCAAGGTAAAATACTTGGTAAAAATTCTTTTGATAAAAACCTAATTTTCCATGAAATGTTTTTCCAAACCTTTATCAAATACAAAAACAAGATATTTGAGTCCATTTAAAAGCATAGTGTGTATGGATATGATCCACTCCACAATCAATATGAAATATCTATGTTTTTGAAATCTAGTATACAACTTGGTTTTGGTTAAAGATATACATGATAGAAATACCAAAAACCAACAAATATTTTGTCTTAAAGAAAAATCTTTTTCTAAAATAAAAGTTCTTTTCTAAAAACAAAATCTTTTATGAAATCAATTAAATCAAGAGTTCTAATCAAGAGTGTGTGTGTGATATAGACTTGAGCAATCCACCACTATTCTATCCTTTACATTTTTACTAAAACAAAAATACAAATTCTATACCTAGACACAAGTCTTCAACTTCTTGAATTCTTCCCTTGAAGGCTTCTCATCTTCTTGACTTGGTCCAAGCTTGATCCAAAAACTTCCTTGGATCACCACATGCAAGCTCCAAATCTTGTTCTTTTATCCTTTGTTGAGCTATGCACCTACTAAGATCTTGATCATGAATCTGTCACTAATTAGCACAAGATCATTAGTAACTATAACTACATGAGTTGATCATCATCAAAACTAGGGTGAAGGGCCTTTGGGCCAACAACTGTGTCACTTTCTGACGATCCTGAATTTGCACATTCAAATATTAGATGTTTTTTATTTTATGGACCAAGTATTCGATGAGGCTGGACAAGTTGCGAGGAGTTGGAGAGTTTCTCTCTACGTATTCTGGTATTATTGTCTTCCTTTTCATTTTTGTTGATTCTGTAGTTTTCCTGATTCTCTATACATTGCTATCAGTCGTTATTCCTTTTTCTGTATTCATTCGATATCATATGTGGACAGTCATATGTAGTATTACAGTGATGTTGATTCTTCATAATGATTATATAACTTGTTCAGTTACTTTAGGCTTAGTGTGTATACATGGGTATTTTCATCACGTATATACGTCGCGGACACTTGTCGCGACTCCGTTTCTACGTATTTGGGAAGCGGGGCGTGACATTGACTTTGTGGGTATATCAACTGCAAACTCTCACAAGAGAACACTCATCCACTAGGATAACATAGGGTTTTAACGGCTTGTTGCGCATTTTGAGTGCAACCACGATTCCTACGGAAGTGAGATAGGATTTTCCTTTTTTACGAGATTTGTTTAGGTTTTACTTTTTGCTCGAGGATTAACAAAAGATAGGTATGAGATTAATCTGTTGAGCACAAATTTTATACACTTTATTTACCTATATTTATCAATTTTGTGTTGGGAATTTAAATTCATCTATAATGCGGAATAAAGGCCATGGATCAAAGAATCATATACAACTCAAGATAATGAATCAAAACCCTAATTATGCAATACTTAAATCACCATACCTGAGGCCATTGATGACGATTGAATGAAGACCTTGATTCCTTTGATGAATTGAAGAAGAAGATCCTGCAAACCCTAAAGCAAATTGATCCTCTTTTCTCTTCTCCTTTTCTTTTCTCAAAACTTCTCTATTCTTTTCTGATGGAGCGACACGCGATAAAAATCAGCGTTTATTTTGATTTCTTTATAGGAGGAGAAAAGTGGGTCGCACATTTGCAAAAAGACCCCTTGAAAATAAACCTTTCCATCATGGTATCTTTTCTATTTTCAAGTGACCAAATAACTATATAAATGTGACAATATATATGGGCATCCTTTATATCAGTCAAACTTAATAGGAATCCAATGCAAATACCAAGGTTATGTGGGCCACTTTAATATGAGATTAACATTCTCCCACTTGGACCACTAACCGATTAGGTTAAAACTTTAGAAAATAAAATAAAAGAAAAGACTCCTTTTGAAAATCATTTTGACTCCATTGGATTCCATACAGAAAAACCTGACACGTGCACGAATTTAAAAAACAACAACTGATAAGCCCAAATCTGTAATACTGTAATACTGCAATTAGCTTAGACTATCAATGCGAGTCATAGCGGTTATACAACATCCACGTCATACTCCCTTCTATGTACCACAACATTGATAACCCTTACTAATTGAGTCCATAACCATAATGACCCCTGTAATTGTCTTGTAAAGACATTTCCTGTTTAACATACATCCATACAAAATATGTGTACACACAATTGGATAACAGGAATAGAGAAACAAACTGTTATTTGTACAACAATGTCAATACACAAGTACCATATACACATTTACAGATTACCCCAAAGACCCATCCTTACAACATGTTCCTTAAATGTCTTTGGAGGTAATCCTTTAGTCAATGGATCAGCAACCATTAAGGTGGTACTTATACTTTCAATTGACACCTTCTGTTTCTCAACTCTTTCTCTAACCACCAAGTACTTCAGTTCTATGTGCCTAGAACATTAGAGTACTTACCATTCTTAGAGAAAAATACGGCTGCTGTATTGTCACAATATATCTTCAGCGGCTTGGCAATAGAGTCAACTACACCAAGTGCTGAGATAAAATTCCTCAACCATAGTGCATGATTTGTGGCTTCAAAACAAGCTATAAACTCAGCCTCCATCGTGGAAGAAGCAATAAGAGACTGCTTTACACTCTTCCACGAGATTGCTCCACCTGCTAGCAAGAAAATAAATCCTGAGGTAGACTTCCTGCTATCTGGGCAACCACCAAAATCTGAGTCTGAATAGCCGACCACCTCCAACTGGTCTGATCTACTGTATGTGAGCATATAGTCCTATGTCCCCTGAAGATACCGCATAACCTTCTTAGCCAACTTCCAGTGCTCCATTCCTGGATTGCTTTGGTATCTTCCCAACATCCCAACTGCATAACTGATATCCGGCCGGCCTGGTACATGTGCTTGCATACATCAAGCTCCCAACAGCTGATGCATACGGAATTTTCTGCATCTGACCCTTTTCTAAGTCATTTCTGGGACACTGGCTACCACTTAATCTGTCACCCTTCTGAATGGGTGCAGGACTAACTGAACACATTTCCATATGGAATCTTTCCAAGACTCGATTGATATATCCTTTCTGAGACAATCCTAGCAATCCTCGAGATCTATCCCTGAAGATCTCTATGCCAATAACATAATTTGCCTCACCCATATCAACCATCTGAAAGTTCTTGGTTAGATAACTTTTAGTTTCATACAGCAAACCAAGATCACTACTGGCTAATAAGATGTCATCTACATACAGAACCAGAAAAATAAACTTGCTCCCACTGATCTTTAGATATATACACTGATCAACAGTGTTTTCTGTAAATCCAAAAGAGGTAATGGTATCATTAAACTTTATATACCATTGCCTGGAAGCTTGTTTAAGTCCATATATAGATTTCTTTAATTTACAAGCCAAGTGTTCTTGTTCTTTAATTGCGAACCCTTCAGGTTGCTCCATGTAGATATCCTCATCCAAATCCCATTCAGAAAGGCAGTTTTCACATCCATTTGATGTAACTCCATATCATAATGAGCTACAAGTGCCATAATGATTCTAAGAGAATCCTTCTTAGATACTGGAGAGAAGGTCTCTGTATAGTCAATGCCTTCTTTCTGAGTAAAACCTTTGGCCACAAGTCTAGCCTTATATCGTTCGATATTGCCTTTAGAGTCGCGCTTGGTCTTAAAGACCCATTTACACCCGACTTTCTTACAGTTATAAGGCAATTCAACGAGATCCCAGACTTGGTTTTGGTCCATAGATTTTAACTCATCTTTCATAGCATCAACCCATTTACTAGAATCATTGCATTCTATGGCTTGTGAAAACGAAACTGGATCTTTATTTACCCCATATCAAAATCAGATTCCTGTAGATATACCACATAATCATCTGAAATGGCAGATCTTCTTTCCCTTTGAGATCTTCTCAAAGCTGCCGGTTGTGGTGGTTCTACAACATTTTCAATGGGAATATCCTCATGGAGTGGTGAACCAACATTAATTTGTTGTTCTGGAATCTCAACTTGATGATCAAGCTGAGGTACAACAATTTCTCTTGAAGGAAAGGTAATTGGAATATTTACCCTTACAACTTCAAGATCTACTTTTCTTGGTTCATCACTCCCACTAAATTCACCATTCTCTAGGAATCTGGCATTACCAGTTTCAACTATTCTTGTACTATGGTTAGGGCAATAAAATTTGTATCCCTTAGACTTATCTGGATAACCAATGAAATACCCAGATATTGTTTTTAAGTCTAATTTCTTTTCTTGTGGGTTATATATTCTGGCCTCTGCTGGACAACCCCAGACATGTAAATGTTTTAAACTGGGTTTCCTACCAGTCCACAGCTCGAAGGGAGTTGTTGGGACTGCCTTACTAGGAACCCTGTTTAAGATATACATAGCAGTCTTTAAGGCCTCACTCCACAATGAATTGGGTACTTTAGAGAAGCTCATCATGCTCCTAACCATATCCATAAGAGTTCGGTTTCGCCTTTCAGCAACACCGTTCTGCTGAGGCGTACCAGGCATCGTGTATTGAGCACAAATGCCACGCTTTTCTAGGAATTTGGCAAATGGGCCAGGATGTTGTCCTGACTCATCATATCTACCATAATATTCACCACCTCTATCTGATCTTATGATTTTAACCTTTCTATCTAACTGTCTCTCGACTTCTGTAATGAACACCTCAAGGATGTCAACAGCCTGAGACTTTTCATTTATTAGATAAACATAACCATACCGTGATAGATCATCTATAAAGGTAATGAAATATCTCTCTCCGTAAAACATGGAATGGAAAGAGGTCCACAAATATCTGTATGAATTATTTCAAGGAGGTCTTTACTTCTTGTGGCACCTTTCTTAGTGTGTTTAGTTTGTTTTCCTTTTATACAATCTACACACACATCAAAATCAGTGAAGTCCAGGTCATCCAAAATCCCAGTCTTCACTAATCTTATTATCTATCCCTGGAGATATGCCCCAGTCTTCTATGCCACAAGATAGAGGATTTTTCATTTATTAAGCCACGTTTTATACCAACATTCGAATGCAGAGACAATAAAGATTGTGCAAACTCATCATTCAATGAAATTTTATATAATCCATCACATAAAATTCCATGCCCAACCGGCATTGAATTATACATTAAAGAGAGTTTTCCACAACTAAATAAAACAGAATATCCAAAAACATCTAATTTGGATACAGACATTAAGTTCCTGGAAATTGAAGGTACATAAAAAGTATCCTCAAGATTCATCTGATGACCTGTCTCCAAAAGTAGTCGATAAGTACCAACATATTCGACCTCCACTTTCAGACGGTTCCCCATAATGATGAATCTCTCACTTTCCTTCGGTTTCCGGGTTGTAAGGAATCCCTGCATTGAATTAGTTATGTGAGTTGTGGCTCCAGAATCAATCCACCAAGTGTTAGAAGGAACTTCAGCAAGATTTGATTCATAACATACAAAAGAAAGATTTGTACCTTTCTTTTCGAACCAAGCTTTCCTCTTGTTGCAGTCCTTCTTCACATGTCCCTTTCTGCCACAGAAGTAGCATTTGACAGTGAAAGCTTTTCTATGACCTTGGCTACTTTCCCCATGGTCATTTCCTTTCTTTGATGGAAATTTCTTACCTCTTCCATATTTACTTTTCTTATGGATACCCCCTGAAGTTACTGCCAACACTGAGTGCTGTCCTTCTTGCCTCAGTCTCACCTCCTCTTGAACACACATACTAGTTAGCTCATTCAAGTTCCACTTATCCTTATGAGTATTGTAGTGGATCTTGAATGGCCCAAACTGTGAAGGAAGTGAGTTGAGGATGAATTGAACCAAGAAGGACTCATCAACCTTCATACCCAGTGATCCTAGCTTAGCAGCCTTGTCAGACATGTTCAGAATGTGTTGCTGAACTCCTCTATTACCATCATATTTCATGGTGGTAAGTTCAGCCATTAAGGTACCAGCTAATGACTTATCTGCTGACTTAAATCGGTCCTTTACTGCAGACAAAAGTTCCGATGCACTAGAAGTATGTGGGAGGGAAGTCTTGATGTTATTAGCTATGGTCATCTTTATGAACATTAGACTGAGCCTATTAGACCTCTCCCAAGCTTTGGCATGGCTGACCTGTTCTGCTGTACTCTCAGCAGTTACTTCATCAGGTTTGTCAACTATTAAGGCCATGTCTAGGTCTAGGACACCCAGTGTAAACTGAACATGTTCATACCACTCTGAGAAGTTTGTACCATCCAAGGCCGGAATGCTAGTGGCATGTGCGTGAAGAAAGTGGGGACGTTCACTTAAACATAATAGGACATAGCTCACATTAGGCCACGAATCAATACAATAACTTTAAATTTAATTAAGATGAACTATTGATATCACTCAGATTTCTCCTTTGGGCGAAACCTAAGCATATCTAGTGTTCACTCTTTAGGTGAGAACTTTTATCACCTACGTAGGTCTAATATAATTTATGCCAACTTAGATAGTAAGTCATGTTACCTTACCTTTGGGTATTCACTTCTACACCACTAGGTTGCATAAATTACACTATCCTACCCCGGTTCATAATTATTCGAAAGGGACTTTCCTTTGGGCCAGTCCCAATCTCCTAACTAGAACCGCCACCGAGAATATTATTGCCTTTAATGTCTACCTCATTAACATGTCTTTTATGTAGTTGTATATTCATAAGGTTTACTAACCTAGGTCACTTTGGCAACTACTAAATCAATAAGCCTTATGAATACAAACTACCAATAATATTCTCTAATTCTATTATTTGTGTAATGCCATAATACTACAATACATTACTTGACCAAACATCAATCAACATTAACACAATAACTTAAATGTGTAACATACTTTATGATTGATTATATTCAAACATTAGTCGACTACAAGAAATGAGTAGTCGACTTGGGTCAAATCAAGTCGACTACAGGTTTAGGTCTAGTCGACTAGGCAAACAAGGATTAGTCGACTATACCTACATGACTAGTCGACTACACATTTTATCAGTCGACTAGGCCAAAATTACAAGTCGACTAGAAACTTTATCAGTCGACTACAAATATTATTAGTCGACTCCTGTTAGAATCCAAACTCTCGGTTAAATATTAGTCGACTTGGCCAAAAGGTTAGTCGACTATACACTTTACTAGTCGACTAATCAAAAACCAAGTCGACTCCTGTTAGAAACAGAGAGTCGGGTAACTTTCGGGATGGACTATTAGTCGACTAATCAATCCCTATAGTCGACTAATAGCCCACGATCCAGTTTCCGAACAGCAGTTCCAGATTATGCCCGAATCCCAAAAATTATGGAAAAATCGGGGAAAATTAGGGAAAATTAGGGTTTCTAAAATCCTAAATTTGATCCATATTAATTGCATAATTAGAGGAATGTATATATGATTTTAGGGTTTCCAAGAATCCTCTTCAATTCTACAATTAAAGATCAAAATCTGGATTTCATGAATTGTTAATCAAAACCCTAACTTTTCATAATTCCTAAATCCAAGATGTATCGATTCTTTAACCATGGCTCTGATACCAAATGTTGGGAATTTAAATTCATCTATAATGCGGAATAAAAGGCCATGGATCAAAGAATCATATACAACTCAAGATAATGAATCAAAACCCTAATTATGCAATACTTAAATCACCATACCTGAGGCCATTGATGACGATTGAATGAAGACCTTGATTCCTTTGATGAATTGAAGAAGAAGATCCTGCAAACCCTAAAGCAAATTGATCCTCTTTTCTCTTCTCCTTTTCTTTTCTCAAAACTTCTCTATTCTTTTCTGATGGAGCGACACGCGATAAAAATCAGCGTTTATTTTGATTTCTTTACAGGAGGAGAAAAGTGGGTCGCACATTTGCAAAAAGACCCCTTGAAATAAACCTTTCCATCATGATATCTTTTCTATTTTCAAGTGACCAAATAACTATATAAATGTGACAATTATATGGGCATCCTTTATATCAGTCAAACTTAATAGGAATCCAATGCAAATACCAAGGTTATGTGGGCCACTTTAATATGAGATTAACATTTTGTACCTAAAATAATACGACTTAAATGCGTTCTCACAAAAAGAATGAGAGAGTATGGTTTAATGCAGGATACAAAAACTTAAATGCAATATTAAAGAAAGAATGAGAGAGTATGATTTAATGCAATAAAAGAGTCAAAAAGGAAAGTTTATAAATTTAGACTTATGGTCGAGCCACATTGAAGCCACACTTCAAGGAATGAAGCTGAAGAGTGAATGAAAGAAGCATGTGTGAAATTTGACGAAACCCCTCCACATTACCACTGCCAGATAGCAGCAAAAATGGCAATTTGGCTGTTACTCAGTCCAATCTGGGCCATTGATCTCAAGTTTCCATGCATGATCTCGTCTTCATGCAGAGCCTTCTAGATTCCATGTTTTGTTTTTTAAAAACAGAAATAAATCCCTAGTTATAACCTCCCATGTCTTGTGCTTATAAAAGGATGGGTGGACCTCTTCTCTTCATTAGCCAATTTTAGTCATAAATAGGTCTCAAGCTACTTGTTGTTCTTGTACCCTCCAAACCTGAGGAGGAGCTTATTACTGCAACAAAGGAGCCTGGAAAGCATTTGTAATAGAGGTTTTTGAAGTGTTAGTAAAATTCCTCCTTTTTTTAATAATGTCTACTTTTACTTTTTCATTCTACTTTGTTTTTGATTTACTTCACATTATGTGTAACTAATCCGTTATCTATCTAGGGTAGGATGAAATTAAGTAAAGAATTATTAAGTAACTAGTAACTCATGTCTCATGTTGTGCTTGTTGCCATGATTTTGTTAAGTTAAACATGTAAATATTCATTAAAATATTCAAGAACTCTGAGAAACTAAAAGTGAATAGTATTACTCTACTTTATGTTTAGAGAAAATGATAAAAGGTTGTTCAAATTGTCATTCAATTTAACTTAATTATCTTCTTGCTATAATTTTGTTAAGTTAAAACAACATCTAAATATTCATTAAATCATCCAAGAACTCTGATATACTAAAATTAGTTTTACCCTAATTTATACTTAGAGAAATGATTTACGCTATTGAAATCGTTATTTAGTTTAACTTAATCATTTTTTAGAAATCAATATCTTGTTTGTCTACATAACCCAAGAATTGATAGGTTATGATGATTACACATAACCTATGTTTTTTTTGTAATTAAGTAGAAGCAAAGTTTTTCACACTTGCATATCTTACCTTTCAATTTGTAAACATTTTGATGTGGTATAAATCATGATATTTGAAGAGAGTGAACCAGTTACTTAGTTTCTTCATGCTTAAGTGGATTTGTTTCCTTAGATTGTTTTTGTAGTATCTCTATTTCATAATACCATTTCTAATAATAATCAATAGTATTTTAAAATATATATATGTATTTTGTTATAATCATTTTATTATGTGAGTTATTATCATTTCACTCTTCCTCCTCCCCTTATTCTCCCCAGCCGAACCCTAATCCACACTCTCCCATGCCGCCGCCATCTCTTCTCCCTCTCCATCTAACTTCACCCATACCCCTCCTTGCTGCAGTTCTCCGACAGCACCACCTCCACCCTGGCGACTTCCGCCTTCGCCATCACCATCCGGCCTCACCATCATCTTCTTCTCCGCTGCAGCCTGGATCCACCACAAGCTCTCTCCCCCATATCCTTCTTCTTCTCTCTCTCTCTCTCTCTCTCTCTCTCTCTCTCTCTCTCTCTCTCTCCTCTCTCTCTCTCTCTCTCTCTCTCTCTCTCTCTCTCTCTCAACTCCATTTAGCTACCATCCCTGCCAAGCTCTGCAAGAGGGAGAGCACCAAGCAGTTTCCACGGTCCACGAGTGAGTTTCCCTTGCATCCAGATCATCAAGACTGCCACCCGAGCAGCCAAGCCGCATCATCACCATGCCAGAGCATGCCACCTCCACCTACGCCTCCCACCGACACCCCACTTTATCATCCTTGCTTCGTCATGCCGCCACCTTTCGCGCTCTAGCTCCGCCACGTACAACTGTCGACGAACCCCAGATCTCCACCATGGCCGCCCACGAGCTCCTCCTCTGGCCTAGTGCACACCCACGAACGCCATGACTACACCCGTCGACAGCACCCCTATGGTAACCGACCTCCTTTTTTCTCCCTCACGCAACCTAAGATCCACCGGCAGCCATGCCTCCTTCGTGCGCGTGATGTCGACAATCGCCCGCCTCCAGATCCACCACCGCGACATCCATCCCCGCTGCCCGAGCTCTGCGCAAACCCCACCTGCGTCACCTCCCTGTCGTGCTGCCCATGCAACTCTACCCCGAGCCACCTCACCCGAAGTCGAAGCCCTCTCCTTTTGCGTGCTCGACGTGTTGCCATCACTCTCCTCCACTCTCGGTCTCTCTCGGTCACTCTCTACTACGTCTGCGTATATGTGCCGGTGTGAGTTTCTCTCTCTTCCTGTTCGTGTATGTGTGTTGGCCGTGTGTGCGTTTGTATGGACATGCGTGTGGGTTCGTGCGTGTAGTGTGTGTTGGTGTGCATGCGTGTGTGTCTGTGTGTATGGGGCGTATTTATGTATGCATGTGGTGTTCATGTGTATGTGTGTACGTGCTTCTGTGTAAGTATATGCATGTGAACGTGTGTGTGGGTGTTGTGTATATATATATAAGCACGTGTGTTTGATTGTGTTTTCCCCTCTCTTTATGCATGTATGGTTGCATGTTACAACGTTACATACTCGCTCTCGCTCGTGCGATCCAAACTCAGTATCAGAATAATTCGGATTCGTGTTCATTGCGGACCCGATACGCTAGCGATTAGAAGATCCGACATGTGAGACGATTTGGAGATCCGAACCAGTTCGTGCAATGCAAGCCCGATGGTGATTCACATCCAGAACCGCGCCATTTCATGTGAGTGTTTGCTTTTGTACCATTATCAGTGAGTGTTTTCTTTTGTATTATTGTTATTTACTGTTAATTAGTGAATATTTTATTTATTTTCATTAAATTACATTTTACAGTTAATTATTTACTTAATCAATTCTGTTTACACATGACTATTACAGTTTGTGACACCATGATACTATTATATTGACATGTATTGTTTAATTAGTTATCGATATTGTTTATCGCATTGTCCCAGTATTCTAAGTAATAGGTATGATAGCCTTATTTTTCCTTATTTAGTAATAATTCAAATGAGAATTGACTAAAAAAGACTGTTGCTTCATTGATATATTAGGTCTTTTATACTGGGGCCCGCCAGTGGATTATATTTGAGTGAAGCTTGACTTGGGGATGGAGAATGAATTGGACATACCGTTGATGTTTAATATATATATATGTGAACTGAACCTTTTGCTATTGAGTAGTAGGTGTTTCTCTTTATCGATTTCTAATATATTGGATTTATTGGATCTATTCATGCTTTGATTAGTCAGTGACTTTTCTTGTAATATAATTTAACTTGAGATTGGGAGCAGACTAGATTAGTTAAATAGTATATTTTACAGATATACTGTAAAGGAATAGTCACAGATTATTATATTGTGAGATAATAGAGTATTTTGGTAATGTTGGATCTGATATATCATTGATGTATAATATATAGTGGATTATGTATAATATATAGTGGATTCATTGCCTTGGTCTTTGGATGCGTGGACTTTACCTGAGATTTTACTAGACTTGATTTTCTTTATTGGTGATAGTTCAAATGAAAATTCAATTGGATATTATGAATTGATTAAATAGAAGATGACTTTACTACATATTAGAACATGAACTTGGATTTATCAGTGGACTCAATTGTGGTGGACTTGACCTGTTGAAGAATAGGTGTAGAATGGTTTGGCCAGAGCTAGTGGAACATACACTTATACAGTTAAGTTTACTCTAATTTTTATCAGTGATTGAGTTCGATTGAAGTGGGATTCTAATCTTCCATCCTGAGCTCCGCGCAGCCCACTTGCGTCACCCCCACTTGCGTCACCCCCTGTCGTGCTGCCCATGCAACTCAACCCCTAGCCAACGGAGCTGGAATCGGAGCCCTCTCCTCATGCGTGCTCGACATGCCGCCATCATTCTCCTTCCCTCTTGGTCTCTCTCGGTCACTCTCCGCTTGTGCGTATATGTGGGGGTGTGAGTTTCTCTCTCTTCTTGTATGTGTATGTGTATTGTGCTATGTGTGTACGTTTGTTTGCACGTGTGTGTGGGTGTGTGTGTGTGTGTATGTGTTGGTGTGCACGTGCGTGTGTGTTATGTGTACGTGTGCTTGTGTATTATGTGTGCGTGTGTTGTGTTCCTGTTTATATGTGATACGCGTGTCTATGTAAGTTTGCATGTGAGCGCGGCGCGCATGTGTGAACGTGTGTGGGTGTTGTGTATATGTATAATCACGTGTGTAACTGTTTTCCCTCCTCTTTATGCGTGCATGGTTGCATGTTACAGAGTTAAGAACTCGCTCGTGCGATCCAACTCAGTAACAAGAGAATTCAGATTCGCGTTCGCTGTGGACTCGATACGCAGGCGATTCGAAGACCCAACATGTGAAACGATCCGGAGATCCGGACCAGTTCGTGCAGTGCAAACCTGACAATGATTTAGACCCAGAACCGCGTCATTTTATGTGAGTGTTTGCTTTTGTATTTACCGTTATCAGTGAGTGTTTACTTTTGTATTATTGCTATTTACCGTTATTAGTGAATATTTTATTTGAATTCATTAAATTACATCTTACGTTTAATTATTCTCCAGTTCAATTGTGTTCACACATGACTATTACATTTTGTGACGCCATGATACCATTATATTGATATATATTGTTTAATCAGTTATCGACATTGTTATCGCATTGTCTCAGTATTCTAAGTAATAGGTATTCGATTGAAGTGAGATCGGCTAGATGTAGATGCAGTGTTTTAAATGTCGGATATCAGGGAAATGTCGGATGTCGTAATCGGATGTCGGATTTCGAATTTCGGAGATATTTCGGGGCCATTTAGTAAATTTCGAACGTCATGACGGATAACAAATATATACCGTAGATGTCTTAAATAATGTAATTTAAAAATTCTTATCAAGATAATACATACACATCTTATGCAAAACTATATAAATATGTTTAGGATATGTATAATTAACTTAAACATTTTGCATATATTCACTAATCCATTGTTAAAATTTCTCAATTGCTCTAACTTTCTAAGACCAATCAACATAATAGGCTTTTCCCAAAATGTCGGCCGACATTTCGGGAAAATGTCGGCCGATATATCGGATTTTTCCCGAAATGTCGGCCGACATTTTCCAAAACGCCATTTCAAATGCGGGTGGGGATGTCGTGGCAGTGAGGGCTTGAAAACGAAATGTCGGACGACATTTCGAAAATGTCGGACGACATTTAAAACACTGTGTAGATGGAGATTTATTTCATTATTTGAGATTTATATCGACTGATGGATATAGAGGATTAAATAGATAATTAAAAAAAAGAGGACTGACTTACTATTAGTTGTGATTTGTTTTATTTTGACATGGACTTAATACTGATAACCACAGTGATTGTATTGAGATCAAAGACTATGGGCCAGTTATTATTATATCTTGGTATATAAGGATGAGATCTTGATTGTTCAAGATGAGATTGCATATTACAGTGTTAGTAGATGACCGTTATTAGTGTATTTCATGTCAGTGAAAATTAATAAGAATGCATTGTTAGATCGTAATAGTATGTACAATCTTATTGTTTATCGTATACACGGTTACTGCTACTGTTCACTGTTATTGTTCCTGTTCACCGTGTATATGATTAATGTTTATATTGTTATTGTCACTGTTATTGTCACTGTATTACCCGGTAATTGAGATAACATGGATATTTGACTGATTGTTTTAAGTAAATTAATAATGTAATTAGATAACTTACACCAGAATTGGGAAAATTAACAAAGGAGACATCGTCTGTATTTTGGGTGGACTTAGGATACAGGTTGCGTAGCCGAAGGGTTCCGGAGATTACTGACATCCCATTCGTTTATTATTCCACTGTTTTCACAGTGTACTGTGACTGTACTACTACTTAGCGGTAGGACCAGGTTCAGTGTCAGGTGATTGGGCCATTATTCCGGATATGCATGAAAACCCAACTAAAATATGGACAGTGTATCCAACCGATCAGTTTCAATAACTTAGAACCTCAATTAACATGTGTGGTAAACGTGTATAGGATACGTCTACTGCAGATGACAATTAGTGTTCATTGATATAATTAATAATAGAGTGTTCATATTGTATTGTAACTGACTGTGTTTTACTGATACATGCATGATATTATAGACACCTGATTCTAGTACTGATTACACTTATTACTTCTCATTTATGTTCTGCATGTTATCTAGTATTTTTATAGTAGTGTCATAGAATACTTACACGATATATGCACATACACTTTTCTTCATTTTACCATACATTAGGTCGCTTTCTGACGCCCTGCATTTGCACATCCAGGTATACAATGTTTCGTTCCTTTGACCAAGTGTTGATGAGCTCGTACGCATTGTGATGAGCAGGAATTTCCCTCTATTTAATTCTGGTATTCTTGTTTACTTTTGTTCCTGTCGATTCCTTGATTCTATATGTGTGTGTGTGTACACACACACACACACATATCTGTGTGTTTGTGTACATATACATATATATATGTATATACATATACATACACATATACATATACATATCATACTCAGTTGTTATTCCTTTCCTGTATTCATTTGTTAACGTGTCTAGAAATTATATGTGATGTTACAATGATCATGATTTATCATAAAAGATTTATAGCTTATTTAGGTTACTTTAAGCTTAAAGTGTATGCGTGGGGATACTCTCCTCAGGTATATACGTCACCGACTCTCGTCACGACTCTGTTTCCGTATATTTTGAGAAGCGGAGTGTGACAGTTTTCTTATCAATCTTGTCCAGAATAGTAATAATCAATCATCTTCCAACTTTATTTCTTAATTTGCCTAGATATTAACTAAGTCAAATCTCTTCCTTGTAGATCGGCCCGCGTATTTGCCCATACTTCACCATACGCCGTGCTCTTGTGAGCAATGGTAAAGATTATTAGTCTAAGCAGACAGAAACTTGCCTTCACACTACAGTCACACAACTTTGTAGGCAGTTCGCCCCGAGATTTCAGGTACATTGGGGGTGAAGGAAGAATTTGAACATCAAGACATCTCACAGTGAAACAATATTGTCAATCAGCTAAAAGAAATGGAAGAGCTAAATAAGGTGTGGGAAGAAGGTTGCAGGGTGAAGAAAGAGCGAGAGTTTGGGTTCAGCTGAGTTTCACATTGTCCTTGCAAAACTGAAGAACATTAATAAGTCACTCGTCAAGCACATCCTTCTTCTGATGAAAGAGAAAAAAATAACAGGAGACTAATAGTTTGGTTAATGCGCATGCGTTCAATGTACTCACTGTTCTGTAGAACTCTAATCAAACGACTGCTCAATATCCAACTAAATTCAAATAAAAACCACTGGAAAGTGTCTGTCAATCAATATTATAATGGTATTTCACAAAATCACAAAGCAGGCATCACACAGTTCATACTAGTTTATCTTTTAATAAACAATTAAATTTGGACAGAAATAGAGTAAATATAAACAGTTACCAGTCATGATGCATAACAAAGTTAACTTCTCGGACTTCAAATTTCTGATAATTACCCCTGCAATGTGGGTTTAGATTTCCGAATGCCTTGCATCTGACAACAATCTAATACAAAGTCAAGTGTACATATGTTGAACACAAGTCTAAGATTGGTAATGAAATATTAAGTTATGCATCAAATAAAGAGGGAAGAAGTCATTTCC
The DNA here is from genome assembly GCA_038442645.1 of Agave tequilana. Classification (NCBI taxonomy): domain Eukaryota; kingdom Viridiplantae; phylum Streptophyta; class Magnoliopsida; order Asparagales; family Asparagaceae; genus Agave; species Agave tequilana. The sequence goes on along the minus strand of JAVJIF010003797.1, from coordinate 291,322 downwards.
AATCTTTGTGATTAGAACATTGCAAGTCCGTCTCATGTCAAACAACTAAATATGCATAAGAACCAAAATGGCTGATTTGCAAAAAGAATAATATGAGTACAAAATCGCTGTAACAAAATTAGAAAGAAAAAAAAAAAAAAACCTCAATCCTGCACTAGTGTCTATGAGAATGTTTCCTCTTTCTGAAATGACCATCCCCTTTCTCGATCTTCCTCCTGTCAATAATCATGAAAGCAAAAGAGATGATACCAGTTGCTGCCATGGCATACAATGACCTGTAGGGCATGGAGAAAAGAGCAGAAAGAAAAGAATAGTATCCAGCAAAGAGGTACACCAAGCTCATACCGACTCCATGAGCCGGGATTAAAGGAATTGAGAATGAGCTGATGTTTGGTCTGGAACCACATAGACCATGGAGGATGATCCCCGCGCAGAGGGCAGAGTCCACAAACCATGGGAAGCTCTGACCCATTCCAATTCTCTGAAATCATCAGGAGAGCATCAAGACTAGACATCAGAACAGTTAATGAGAAATGTGTAAATATCATCTAACCAGTCCGCAGACTTTTGACATGAACATATTTATAAGGAAGCATTGGTTGAAAGGGGGGAGGGCAGAATAGTAATGTCCATCACCTTCAGGCCGTGAAGATATTCAGTGACCTGGAAGAAGCTTATTTTGGGTTTTCTTTTATGCTATTTGTTTGAGGGCGGAAGTGGGAAAGTAGGAAAACTAATTTCCCCCTTTCGGTGTTTGTTTGGAATCGGAAAAGAAAAATGGGAAAAACCTCTTTTTTTTCCCTTTTCGCTTTTATATCTCCCTTTTACACAACCATTTCCTACTTCCAGGGTGCTACAGTTAATTTTGTGGGCATATAAATCTCATTTGTAACAAGTTGTACCTCAAAACAGTTAATTTTGTGGTTATGTAAATCCCACATGCAGTCTAATTACAGTAAAAAATATATATAATTAATATTTATTTTAATATTATATTGCGGTCAACTTTGTGGTCAACTTTTCCACTTTCATTTTTACATTACTAATCAAATACCAAAAAACACAATATAGTTTTCCACTTACACTTCCACATTACAATCAAACACCGGAAAAGAAAAATGCACAAATCCCAATTTCCTACATTTTCCTCCCCATTTTTCACTCCCACCTTTTCTTTCCACTTCCAACAAACCAAACAGGCCCTTAATATTCACATTAGCAAAACAGGGAAGAACCTTAAAACATTTTGGTTTCCTTTCATTTCCAATAGACAAACAAGGAAAGCAGTTTCTGCTTTCTCTCGCTTGCACAGAAACCAAACAGTCTCAGATTAAACTCCAATTTTAGTCCAAAAGGTTTTACATTATTTATTTTTATTTTATTATTATTTCTTTCCTTTCTCCTCCTTTTTGTTTGGATGTTGTTGGGGGGGAGAATTGAACTTTTTGTTACTGAAGCAATGTGATAAGAAGTTTAAGTATTATTTAGCTGTAATTCAGAATGTTCATCAATAAATTCCAAACATTCTCCATATATACCTCATGTATTTATGGACATTGTTAATCTTCAAGCTTCTTCATGTAGTTGAAGTGAAAGTGCTGCATTTTATTTTTCTTTTCTTAGTTTTCAGGATAAATTCAAGGGAACAACACATCAGTTCTTTTTTCAAAAAGAAAAATGAGATTTCCTTGCAGATAGAAGCCAGAGAATAATGCATTTCATTGTTAATTCTCAAGCTCGTGGTCTTCCTATAATTTTCCTCAGTCATTCACTGTATCAGAGTTGTTCCATGGTCTATCCTGCTTTGGTGGCAAAAGACTTGAATGGTGATGTTGATGATGAAGAGTTTAAATGGAGTGTGATGTTGATGATGAAGAGTTTATATGAAGTGTGATGATCCGACACAAAACCACATACCTGCAACCATGCCACAAGAGATGGCATAAACATGAGTACCGCAAGAAGATGTAAGACAAGTATGCCATGCTGGTAGTTGAAAATTTCTAATTGACTATCACCAAAGCTTTTTGTAGAGCTTGGACTCGTAGAATTGCTCTCATCCACAGGGAGAAGTGGGCCAAATGCATCAGCAGCTCTGCGTTTAGATAACAAAGAAGAATTGCCCAGTGTTCCGGAGCCGCGAAACTCCTTCATCTGAGAATGACTGCGAAATGAAGCCGCCAAAAAACTGTTACAAAACCGGAACTAAATCTTAGAATCATTCCAGCAACAGATATATTAATGAATGACGAGGTAGTTTGTGACACAAAATGATTTGCAGATTAATAAAAAGAAATGAATGCAATGAAAGAATATAATTTCTTAAAATATTGATAAACAATTCAAAGTCTCAATAGCCCATAATTTACCAAGATCCATACATGGTATTAACTATTCTGGTGATGACAGTCCATCCAATGATCAAATCAGGATCACTCACCCCTCCGATATTATAATGGAAGGAATGCATATCCTTCAATGAGTAATACTCACAGGGCCTCTCTCTCTGGGCGTGCTCGCATCCTAAACATTATGAGCCTATATTGGTATTAGCCCGGAATAACCACTCCTTTCTACTGCACTGCTTCTTCATCAGTAGGTTGGGCACTCGAGACTGCAGCCATCTTCAGGTGGAAGTGATACCCTCTCAACAAATCAACTCACACCTTTCGAAATGGACATATGACCTTGTTGGAGTCCTTTCTTTCTTTTCTTTCTTAAAGGATAGGCTCTAACCTAGTGCAAGTGAAATTTGAACCCCACATCTCTTTTCTACTGTAAAGAGGCTTTACACTATGCTCTAGTGGCACTTGCATAAGTGAGTTGGCACTGAAATAGCCAAAACCCTAATTGTTCTCTTTCATAAACATCCCTTAACTCGGAACAAATTGGGGATGACCCACTTAGGGAGGAAATCTGACACAGTTTCCAAGAACATGTTGCCATAACATAATTTAGTGTTGACAATAGGATCCAAAAAGTGGCAATAAGTCAGCTAGGATTTTCGGGGAAGGTATGTGATGTGATGTGAAACGAAAGAGCAAGTCTAAGGATTTTGAGAAAAGAGAGATGAAAGAAACCAATGGGTTAGAGATGAATGAAAAAGCCTCCCACCTTCTTAGACCTCATGCCGCTTCACACCGCACATTCATCAATCTTGACATTGAGCCGCTTCACACCACATGCTTGATCTTAACTTCAGAGTTAGGGTTTCACACCTTGTCATGAGCGGCACAGCCCTCAAGGGAAAACAACACAAACAATTTTTTCTCAAATTCTAGACTGCCTTTATTGAAAGAAATAGAGATTTTAAATAAGCTTACAAGACACCTCTCTCCAGAGCCGATGTCGGACTAAAGGACTACAAGGCTAAATAAAATAAAAGAAACAGACATAATAGACCACAAAAAAGGACTTGAATCAAATTCTCAAATGGCGTTGATGTCCCCATCAGTATGAATATGCAAAATCAAATATATTCACGCTGCCATGCCAACAATCATCCTATCTAGCAAGATTTTCAAGCTGCTAAGAAGTTCTTAAAAAGATAACAGGACGTCCAAGATGATTGTCAAATTAAAGTTTTTCCTGTTAGTCTAGATTTGCATGGCTGCAGTATTTCAAGGGTTGTATTTTGAACAGATCACGAAGAGTAAGATCACAAAATCTGCTTTGTTAATATACTTTTCAATCATGCCAAAGGCTGGAAGAAGCTTCAGAGAACTGAAGTAACTCCGGAATGTGTATGAGAGGTTTGCAGCTCTGCAGATACACAGTTTGCAACAGGGAGTCCATAGTGGAGATGAAGAATAAAGGGCTATTGTTTCTATAGGTCGTAATAGAGCTGTCATCTTTCTCACAAGAAATAACAATATGTTATGACATCAATTGCCGCAATGTCAAAAGAGGATTTACCAATCATTCCTAGGAGTTGGCTACGTAACTCTTTTCCATTCAGCTCTTCTGAGGACTATCTCCAATGTAAAATTAGTAACTATCAAATTCATTTTTTTCTCTTTTGGGACCTAGATCCAAAGTCATTTTGGTCTCCTCAAGTCACTGCATTCTCTTAGCTAAAGACCTATCTAATGAATTCACCGATGAATCTCTGTTGCATGTGTCAAACCATCTGGGGCTTTTGAGATAGTATGTGGCTGCATGAATTCCAGTTATCAAATCAAAATAATTGGGTGTGTAAATGACGCATAGCAAACACCAAAATTTGCTCCAACCATTTAAGGCTGGCATTTGAGTCCTATACCAATTACTCATATCAAGGGAAATTAGAAAATTATTCATAATGTAGTATACCAAGCATTTAAAATATGTTAAGGTCCTTGTGTTTTCCAGGGAATTGAAAATAAATGCTTTGACACGCCCACTAATTTGCTCAATATGAGTTTGAAACTATCTTATCAGATGTATGAAAATTTGATAAGTTACAAGTTGTAATCAAGAAATTTATCTTGAACTTCAATCAAGTATGGGTGAATTTTATTTAAGCTACGGGGCCGTTTGTTTCGCGTAAAACTCCGTAATTCGTAAATGACTTACTACCCAGTTACAACTACGGCGTTTGTTTGGACCGTAATTCGTAAAAGACTTACGTAACTCAACTAACACTCACTTGCAACCCAATTACCACTCACTTACAGCCCAGTTACAGTTAATTTTGTGGTCATACAAATTTGTATTATTTTTTATATTAATATTAAAAAATTTTAATATTTAACTTTTTTAATATTTATTTGCAGTATTAAAACTTTTAAAATCACCAAATAGTTAATTTTGTGGTCAACTTTTTCACTTACGACTTATACATTACGACAACCAAACACCGTAAAGTACAATACACTTTCTCACTTTACAATTTTATATTACCAACCAAACACCGTAAAATTTACATACATGTAACTCATTTACAATTATAAAAGACTTTACCAATTACAACTACGAATTACGGCCAGTTACGACAACCAAACAGACCCTACGACCAGTATATGAAAAACCATATTAGTGCACATGCCTCCCCCACACAAAACAAAAAAGAACAAAACAAAACCCCCCACTTCCACAAACCAAATAAAAAGAGAAGTTGAACAAGGAAAAGAAAGAAGAAACACCCGTCACCACAAAAAAATAAATAATGAATTTGACATCTTACAAACATGTAAATTTTGTAACGTCCATTCATTCAAACACACAAAATGATGAAATGAGTAGATGTAATCATGGTTGTAATATTGTAAGATAATAAATAATGAATTTATGTTTCAAAACAATGTGTAAAAGAAAATAAATATAAAAACACGTGTTTGGAACCAGAGATAGTATCTGATGCAAACGAGTAATGTTATTATGCTTCAGACCGTCATACGCTCATAATGACTAAGAAATAGTTGACAAAATAATATGAAATGAATAACAAGGTGGGTAATAGACTACTGAAAATAATAATTTTCATAATTGATAGAAGAGCATTATATGAATTCTGCTATTCATAGAAGACCAGTGAGAAAGTTAATATGGGTATTAAACAAAACTAGTTGGTAACCGATCCCTCCTAAAAAAAATGTACCTGCAGAGAGCACTGTGAGAATGGAAAGCATGTGAAAGAAGAAGTACAATCAGGCCAAGGGCTGGGTGAACAAAGCAGACCAGAGGAATTGTGATGAATGCTACAACAAGTCTTGGGCTGCCCCTTAGAATCTGCACAATCTGTTGCAGTAGTCCATCAAATGAATCAAAAGAAAAAATAAAGAAAATTCATCTAAAAGCGTAATTGATATTTACGTCAAAAAGTATTAGTAGGTTCCCACGCTTAATAGATCCTATGAAGACCATGCACATTGTAAAACTTCTGAAAAATTGTCATAACTATCCAGGCAACCAAGTTGTACCTTTAACGAGTAAAAGATGGATGAGAAATCAAGGATCTGATGAAGAAACATGATACAAAAGTTCTCCTCCCACGCTTGCCAGCTGCAAGACAACCATAACTAGTTTAAAATAAGGACCCTTTTCTAAAACCTACCACATAAAAAGTGATTCGGATATTAAAAGGATCACAAGTTACTGTAGCATCAGCAGCATCCAACCCAAAGTTTGTTAATTAGGAGTCTTTGAGTGCAAAGGAACACGGTGAGTGTTATAATTGAGGAGACATGAGTATATAATCATGCGAGAAACAAGGAGATATTACTGGAATGTGTTATAATTTGCCTTATTCGTACCTGGAGATTATCCAGTTTCAATAGTTAGCCATCTCAGCTTCACTCTTTATCAAGACAGGGTGATTTAACCGGGTTGCTTGCCAATTGCACAAGCATTATCTTCATAGTAAAAGCTACATATGGTACTAATCAATTGGCCCTCCTCAGAATCCTATCTTGCTCAGAATTGCCTTCACCAAGAATCTGTTAGAAGATCATAGGGCTATTCATAGTTGGTCCCATACCCAAACCCATGCAAACCCTGCCCATAAAAACCGGGTTTAAATCATTGTAAAACTCGCCCTAACCTAATTTGGCAGGTTTTAGACAAGGCCCTATAAATTTCGGGCAGGCTTGGAAATAGTTAAAACCAGTTCAAACCCGAACCTGAGTATTATTTGATGTAGAACATATCTTAAACATCCACTAAAAAAATGAACAGCTGAGATAAATGAGAACTTCAATGTATAAAGGGGAAAGGCTAGATTTCTAATGGAGATTGTGTTCGACATTTCAAATTCCACTATAGGCGCGCGACAGATTCCACTTGTTTTGGTGGGAATTATATTTTTTTAGTACATATATAGGGGCTATCTCTTTTATGAAAGTAAAGGTAAAATGGGAATTCATCAACTTCAGTTAATACTTCATGCTGCTGATGTATACAAAGAAACCAGATTCAATTAATGATTTGTTTGATTGCTAAATTTGCGAGTTTACTACTCTTCTTCCTTGAGAGTTACCCAACTCTCCTGTGCGCTGATCTCACATTAAGGCTGTGTTTGGCAACAAGAATTAGGAATTAGGATTTTTGACAGAAGAATACAAGGAACTAGAGTTGAGATGGTTGTTTGGTTAGGATTAGTATTAGCTAAAATTAGGAATTGAGATAGAGAAAAAGAATAGAAAAGGCTAATTCCAATCTTTTGGTGGAATTAATGACTCTCAAATTGGGTGGATTTGAAGATGGTTTTGAGAGTGACATTAAGCTAATTCCACTTGCTCATTACTTCCTACCTCTTGCCAATTTTTCGTTGTTTGGCAAGAGTTAGCAAGAATTAGATTAATTCTTGAGCTAATTGCACTTACCAAACAAGCCCTAAAGGTGTTGTCCTGCCCTCTCACTGCTTATCTCGCGTTGGAACCCCAAATTTCTCCTTAGAATCTCTGGGCCCCGCCCTCCAAATGTTCGATCTTGCCTTCTAACTATCGACCTGCCTCGAACTGCCCATCATCAATTTCTAGTCATTTTCTGTTGTTCTTTTTTTTTCCCTGAGAATGATGTATTGATCTTTATTTTAATTTTTTTTCTTGTTTCCATTTCTGTTTTGAGTAATGCTATCTTTTTAGTGTAGTATTGAAGGTTGCTAGAAATTTGATGTTTTTTCTGGAGCTCTAAAACTCGGTTCATGAAGTTGAGATGACATGTAATGGTGATCAAGTTATTCATCTTTTTGCATACTTTTTTTATTTTTTTAAAAAATTATGCACTTAACTAAGCAATTCTATATGTAAATAAGTGAGTTTTGTATATGAGTGAGTTTTGTATAAGATTGTGATTTGAATGATAAGCAAGACAAGCAAATTTGGCCAGTGTAAATGAATGAGTTCATTTGTCTATCATTTGTTTCTGTACGTAGCAGCCCATTTGATCCAATGTATTCTTTTATATTATTTATTAATTTGGCCCAAGGTTTTAAGAGAAATTGGTTGAGTTTATGTAATCAGCCATTTGAAGTTCAAACCCACAGAATTTGTACCTGAACCTACCCGAACTAATTGTGTTGGGCTTAGAAAGTTCCTTTCGCAGATCCAGTTGGTTTTACTTTCCCTAAAATTCCGCCCGAAATTTTAGGTGCGGGTATGAAGATGTCCAAAAAACTGTCCAACCCAGCCCAAACAGCCGTAGTAGCTCACACTTTTTGCAGGGTTCACTTGATCATCATATTTGGCTAATCTTTTTGACCATAGCTAGCAATTAGCTTTAACCTGACCCAGGCGCACTTCAGAATGTAGGGGCCTAACTTATCAGAAAGCCTCATGTATAGCAATTGGGACCTGTTAAAAAATAGACCAGATTGGTACCTGAAAACTATAGCCTCAGGTATAGGCCCAAAGCATCTTGATGCACCCTAGATTATGCATGCAACAAGTCGAAGAAACAAGAAAATGAATGCAACTACAAAAAGTAGACTGCTTTATTTTAGTAATTACAATCACATTTTCATGAACATTTCAAGATCAAAATTAGCAAACAAACCCAATTTCAAAATCATCTATGGTTAACCAAAATAATAGGCCAATATTTCTCAATCTAAACTCGATTAATAACTCAATAAAAGTTCTACAACAAAAGGTCTCTATTGATAAACAAAGTTGGAATGTCATTGAAATGGGTTCATCAAGGAGACTTTAAGAATTGACAAGGGATTCTGATGCAGAAACAAGGACTTGGAAGGATTGTTTGATCTTATCAGTGTTCAGGTATTCTTAAGATTCCAAGAAAGGCTCGAAAAATAGAAGAAGCATGTTTTCAGCCAAAACTCAAAATAGCACCAAGATGCAACCTTCTCAAGAAGCAAAGAAGTATTTTGAGGTTTATTTTACCTTTTCTTGTCTGGAAGAGTGAGTGATGAAGGATAGAAGAGAAGTATTGTCAGAGTTTTTGGAAGCAGAAGTTTAGAATAAACCAGATAGAATTAAGTTACTCCACATCCTTAGGATCGTTTTCAACTCTTATTTTTCTCCATGCCTTCTCTTGCAGGTTTATTTATATAGGGAATCAAGATGGAGTAACTCATAAAAATGGCAGTGATTGGTAAACTTATGGTTTAATTACTACATCATGGAGGGGATATATGTATTATCATATTTGCATTTGTTTTCTTTTAGAGGATAGATATCTGGATGTTGTAGAGTTACAACCATACGAAGTAAAATTCAGATTTGGATCAGATTCAGATATTTGTCAGATATCACCTGGATATTAATAGATACCATATAGATATTAATGAATAGGACTAAAATCCTGGAGAAAAAGATGAGTTTTGCCCTGAATTTTAATACTCTTAGGTGAAAATGCTAAAATATATTATATGTATGAGACCTTTTCTTTTTTAACCAATACATCAGGCAGTACATGATGCAATTAAAATATATATGTCGCCATGGTTTGAAATATCAGGCAATTATATCGGCAATATCATATCAGGTTTTGAGGTACCCTATACGATATTAACCTTGTAATATCAGCTGATATTAGAACCGATATTATCTGTATGGCTGATATTGTCGATATGAGGATTGATATTATCAATATGATCAATATTACCGATATTAACGATATTGATACTAAAAATCATTGGCCGATACCAATACCATGATTTGAACATATTCGGTAAATTCATATATATATTCAAATATCTTGAAAAGTTTTACTCGTAGAACATCTGTATCCATATTTTAAAATAATATCAGGTACAAATATATGCATCCAAAAAAACATATGGGGTGGATTGTCATATCCGTTAGCATTGCTAGCAATAAATTAAGGAGATAAAGTGTTTAGAAACTCTAAAAGTAACATGCCTTAGACAAGGAAAATAATTGAAGAGAAAGTTATGGACAAAGCAATAACAACTCATGGATGGAAGACAAAGTCTACTGACTATCGAGTGATTCGTGAAATGATTGGACACTTGAGATCTTAAATTGTAGAATCTAGTTAAGTCTTACTAAATCGAACCTAGCTTCCAACCTATATCATCAAAAGGCCACATAAAAAATAACAAACTGAAAATTAATAAAGTCTAAATCTAGATAAAGAGGTGATTGCATCAATTGTTCGTAACACATAAAATTATGGACACATGATAGGTCAAGATATAACTAAACACTGTAAAATAGGAAATCCTGTGTCTCTGCTTGTTAAAAGATGAACATGTCAAAGGTCTAAAACAAAGTGGAGCGGTCCTTTCTCGGCCAGTGTCGGGAGATAAAACAGACTCTCTAGAACATTCAAACAAACTTCAAAATGAAATAAACCATCTCATCGTATTCCCTTGTCAATAGTCAATGTTATAGGTCCTCATAATCCATTGGAGTTGGGAATCCTCCTTGTCACTTAACCTTCATATTTATTGTGCACAAAATCTCAAGAATGTTCTATGAAAATCGAGATATGCAGTGTCTTAGAAACTAAATAGACATGCTTTCACATCACCCATCTTATGTTCATGAACGACCTGTTCATGTTTTGAAAAATTATTTATAAGTTCTGATGAATCAGCGACAAACTGTGTGCCTATACTAAATGGTCAAGACATGCTATCTGCCACCCACTATAGAAGTATTTTGGTCTACCTCCTCATTCATTTATCTTCTGATTCTTTCCTGTCTCTCCCCTTTTTCCCTCCCAGCTAGTACAGTAAGCAACAAAAACCACAAGTTCATGGGCAAGAAATTTTAGATACAATATGAATTCAAAATACAAAGAAAAATAAATATAACTTAAGCTTAGCAAAATCAATACTCATAAAATGTATCTGGCCTGTCTGCTCCAAGCTAGTTAATTTAGGATCTTCGAGAATTCATAAGCACTAAATAACAAATCTTGATGATAAAAAGTCACTAAAAAAAATCAGGAAAAATATCTTATGTAGATAATGAATGATAGGTTAAACTGATAAGAAGTCCCAAGATACATAATAGCTAAGCAATTTGGACTAATAAAACCATTTATTATGATTCTTAGGTTGGTAATTTCTTGGAACAGAAAATAAAAAAACATTTGCTCATTAAAGTAAAATATAGATAGGATGATGAACCAAGGATATGTTTCCCATCAATAGAAAATATGGGGGACTACAAATAACTTTAGTATGAATATTTTTGTAGCTCTGGACCCTTTATAAACAAAAGAAATATATATTTTGAACTTTAATAATATAATTAATATATAAGTTGAATACTAAAATTTCATAAAGAGCTAAGAAAATAAAACCTAACAACATAATAATGAATTATGGGAAAGAAGCCTCAGAAAAATTATGGATACTAAAAGAAAATTGCAAGATTTGGTATTTTTTTTTTGTAATGACGTACATAGTTAATAAATAGCTGTAAGAAGAATTTGAACTGACCATTTTTTCATAAAAACATGCAGGCTGGCAGCCATGTAGAGGACCAATTGAGAGCTCAATATCACAATGATTACTGATCCATTTGCAATTAGAAAACAGGCTATGGAGACACATAGGAAGCTTATAACTGGAGGAAGTGTTTCAGCTGTTAGCACAGAAAGGACCAAGGAAAAAATAGTTGGTAGCACAGCAAGCAGCAAGAATGGGAATGGCATTCTCAAATTGAACTCTGTAGCTGTCAAAATGGATGGCAGGGTCAAGTCCAGCTCCCATGCACGTGCTTGCCGCATCAGAGCAAAAAATACAACAGCTATCATAAAACCTATAATCTGCAAGATTCAAATGACATATAAATTAGTGAATGCCTAGAGGCAGAACTTTTGCAAACAAAGAAATCATAGTTTGTGTACAAAGTATAAAACTGTTTTGGAAAATACATAATTGGTTAAAGTTAATAAGATCATTTTACGTATTAGCCACAACTTCATATCCTCTATACCCACCGGGAGAAGGGAAGGAGAAGGAGAAGGTGGACCACAATCTTTATGAAAGAAATTGCATGCTTTTGATTAACAGGCACGACTAATTGTCAGGACAAGGGATAAGCGAAAAGAGGCATGAATATAAAGATTTTTCTATGACAAGTAAAGATTTGAGACTAATTCTATAATAAATATTATCTAATGCGCAATTCACAGTGAAAATTATGTTAGATTCCAGAATGATCTGATGAGGTGCCAAGTCATGTCCTGACTCCATTAGACAGGAACCTTATGAAGCACAAGGTGCATGGTTCAACCGCATATAATCTATAACATGCAGCTCATGGATTTATAGCCCTGGTACACAGACAATAGGAAGACAATGCTCTTGGGTACACATTGTATCTTAAGTGATATGTTTGCAAACAGTATGAGACCTAAAAAGGGCACCATATCTGCTAAATGCTGAAATTTGGCCCAGGTACTCATCTCTAATATAGGGTCTTGTACTTCATACCGTACATCAAAAATACCAGATTTCACGAAGTACTTGGACATCCTTTATATCCAATCGACATTTACAGCAAAGTATCTTATGCCCAGTATAGCCTTAAACTTCCAAACAGGTCCTGTAGGTCTGCGCTTATTGCAGACCCATTAGTTATACATTTGCACATTACAGTAGCCTCTCTTGACATATTGAAATTTCTTTCCTAATTACAGAAATAAACTAGTAAGTTTAAGAAAAGAAAAAGGCTGAAGACTCAATGTGGGGCATAACATCTAAATTATTAAGTTTATGCATTATTTCTGTTGTAAAATTTTGCCTAACTTCAGGTTTTCTACATCATGTAAAATTTTAATTAGATAGCAAATCTTTACCCAAATAGACTATTGCATCTGACAAACAAATATGTTATAGAGGGAGATAACACTATGCAGTATTCATAATAACGTGCACAACAAGATGATAACTGTGGTGGTGATTTTCCACCACAAGCGATAGGACGGTCGATCCTCAGCACAAGTGACAGTAGTTGGGGTAGTGCACGTAAAAAAAACACAACGCAAAAAGGGACACACCGGAATTTACGTGGAAACCCTTAATCGAGAAAAACTATGGGGAGGAGGAGAAGCTTCACTATAATTCTCTATTTACAAGGACTATATGAACATGGTTCAAAGACTCGGCCGAGTCGTATCCTTCTCGGCCCGCTCCGAGACGAATCCGAGTCACGAGTCGGTCGACTCAACTCAGAGAAGGCCGACTCGGCCGAGAATCGAAGTTGACTCGGTCGACTCGGCATTATGATAATGATTTTGTGCCTCATCGCAGTTCAATGTGAAAATAACTACAGTAGCATGTATTTATAAATGTAGTTTGTGTAATTTACTATATTGTGCATATATTTTGATATGCTTCTACCGATGACACGTGTATACTTTCGCTTTATGTTTAGTGTGCTATGTGATATATTTTGGACATGTGATACATGGATGTGAATGTATTTTTTTAAGATTTGTCGTGATTTTTTCAAAAAATTTTGAGCTTTCTCTGTAGCGTTTTACGCGTATCGCCCGATACCGATCCGAGTCGCCGACACCGATCCGTCTCAGTGCCCGCCGAGTCGGCGGCCGAAACCGCGACTGTGAACCATGTATATGAATCTTGACGATGAGTCTAGGTTTTCTCAGAATTGTTGCTCCTTTTGTGTCAGTGATTGAATCCTTTTCTTCATTGGAGAACGAGGTTTACTTATACTCGATCGAGCTGTTGGCATGGTGATAGATGGTACGGGTGAGATCTTTGTAACTGCACGATTTACACATGTTGATTTGTTGTAACGGTCGCAATGGGTGGTGCTGGCTTGTAGAGATTGCATGCAAGAAAATCCGCCACTCTCCATAGTTGCCCGTACTGAGTGGCATTACACGTTATGAACATGGAGAAAAATAAGGTGACGTAACCGTTGACGGGGATCGAGGGTGAACTATTGCTGGAGCTGCCTGACTCGGAGCTAAAGTCTTCAGGACAGAGGAAACCTCGGAGCGGAGAGAATCTGGAGGTCGGGAATAGTATGGACTTTGGAAGAGAGCTCTAATGTACCTTGGAGGGTTGAAAGGTGAGAGACACATGTCATCAACTTGAATGAGGTCAGAATTTGACCACTACAAATGCCTCCCGCTCTTTCGATTATCGGAGCTTGCGGACGAAAATTCAGAAGAGCGAAGTTAGTAAGAGACCTTTTAATGCCTTTGACGTTCATGGAAAGACGAGGATCTAGATCATAAATGCATATCTTCAGTATTTAATTGCCGATTGTACAACTGGCTGCGAGCTGTCACATCAATCGACTAGATCTCTCTGGGGTCAGATCCTGTGTCTCTTCAAAGCCAAGAGATATAACGACTGGGATGTAGGTTTCATTTTTTGGCAGTGACTGGTTGATCTTCTGCTGATTTGATTGACCGAAATTCTCGGAACGTGGACCGACTTTTCAAGGATTGAAAATTTGAATTAGAGTCAGTTTAACTTCTCTTTCATCTATAAATAGAGTGGAACTCTTGAATGAAAATCACTTCTGCTATCTGCTCAAAAGAAATCATTGCTTCAAAACTCCTTTTCTTTGTTCTACTAGATCACCATGTCTTCTTTTTTCTCCTTCATCAGATGGAGGAAGGAAAAGTAGAGAACGAAGGTAGAGAAAATGGTGGTCAGGCTCTTGCCATGCTAGAGTCTGGTTGATGCGATACATTAGTTGTCGTGATAAACCTGTTACGATACATTAGGTGTCATGACAGGGTGCCGCCGTCAAGGGTGATAGGAAGGACTCCTGCTCTCATTGGAGCCGATGATCTGATTCTGACTCGTCCGATTGTTAAGGTGTGAGGTTCGCCCTTCGTGTTTTGAACCTCTTTCCTCGTAGGGTGTACGAGGAAGGAAGAGAGGGAGCTCATCAGCTAGGTATGTTGGTGACCTGCTTCTCACCGTGAGGCTTAGATTCCCTCAGAACACCTTGGAGGAGATGTGATACCATCACCTTCTTGCGTGTCTTGGATGTCTAGGAGGTTCCGTCCTCGTTGGACACCGTTGCCTCACGTGTCTTGTCGGTGTCTATGGAGCTCGGGGCGTTGCTGTTGCTTTAGAGGACTTGGAGACTCTTGTCATTCTCCCTGAGATGCACGAAGGAGGGTGGTTCCAGTCTGGCTTCCTTAGAGGCATGTTCCAGGCGAAAGGGAGAAAATCTTTCATCTGGAAAATATCTTATTTTTGTGAATGAACCTCCCAAAGCTTCTTCTTTATGAGATCTGAACAGTGGTGTGAGCAATAAGGGTTAGCCTCTCGGTGGGTGTTCCTGGGAAGACGTGTCTTTGGAGTTAGGAGGTGTGGTTGGACGTAGTGACATGTTGGAGAGATCAGATCAGGATCATCTGTATTTCTTTTCAAAAAAATGTAAACATAGGAGTGTAATTGAACTCTATATTCCTCTTATGGCTTGCTTTACTTCTTTTGGAATCAAAATGGCCACGCCTCTTTGGAGTGCTGATCTCTGTTACCGGTATGATTGGTCTGTCTGAGGAGTGACTTGGTAAGCCTGCAGCGTTCCCGAATGGGGGTAATCCCATCAGTGATAACTGCAAACTTTTTGCCTCCAAGTGGGAAAAATCTCAGCAGCAGAGTTGGATTCATGATTGCTTCCGAGTGAGGGTTTGGCCCATCAGCGGAGCTGCGAACTTGGACTCTGAGAAGGAGAAATCCTTGCAGCAGAGTAAGGGACTACAAGTGGGAGTGGAACCTACAACGGAGGGAGCCCATAGGATGGTGATTGTGTTCCGCGCTCGGCAGAGAGAAACTACCAGGGGTACAAATGCCAGTTGGATAAGGGGAGGAAGGATGATGCACACACAAGCATGCAAAAGAATAACTTAAATTAAATATTAGATACATCATAATAAAGTAAGAAGAGCTAATATAAACTCGATAGAATTAAATAGATTGTGCTAACAAAATCATATATAATCAGCCTTTCATCACATAAAATTAGTACGCTAAGGGGATATTTCAAAACAAAAAAATTCTCATGTATATACCGTATGTCCCGAGCAGTTATAAACTAAACATACTGTGTTATCCCAGGCATGCATATGCAAATGTTGTGTTCGAATAATACTTGGGTGATCGTACCTTTCCGAAATGCTTAATTTTTCTAGCATCTAATCACACAAAACTAGTACGTCAAGGGGATAATCCAAACAAGAAAACCCTCAATATATATCATATATTTCATGCAGTTATAGGCTCTCAGAAATGTTTACCTGCAAATTATAAAATGGACCTGAAATGGAGGTGTGACCAGCGACAGATTGGATGCATCTACTCCGAACAGGGAGAAAAACCCACAACAGAGTGATGATCTCGACTTCCAAGTGGGGGGAACCTAATGCGGACATCCAAGGAGCGTCACTGTTCGAGTTGTTTCAGTCGATTGGAATCTGTATTTTTATTTATTTGAGTCCATATTGTTTTCTTTGTTTTAATTTTTGTATTTCTCCTTTTTTTTAGTCCCACATTGACTACGTGGAGAAAGTCTTCAGTTTGTAAGCCTATAAAGGCAAAACTCTAATAAGTTGTAAAGACAATGAATTTGATTAATGAAAAAAAAGTTTGGATTTTCTATTTGAAAATTTAAATATGAGAGTGAGTGTGAAACTCCTTTTCGAGATAGGATTTTGCGTGTGAAGCCTTATCCTAGTTATCCCCTCCAAATCTTAGTTACCTCTTATCTTATCATATCATCTCTTGATCTCAATTCATATCCCAACTCATACTACACAACCCAATCCAAACACACTGCAAATAGGCAAACTTCTCCCAACTTGCGTTGACTGTTTCTTTATCCAAATCCCCACTCACAATTTTAAATCCCTCCCAATCCCAACCGCACAAGCCCAGTTAATTACAAAGCTAATTACTTTTCCCTCAAACTCACCCACCCATGCCGCATATTCCACCAATCACAGGCAACAACTTCCCAAATTGAAACACCCTTGTTTTCTCCTCCTTTGAGTGAGCAAGCACCAAGCCAAGGACAGGTGCCTTCTCCTCCTTTGCCAACGCCCCAACCTCCATCGGCGATTACACCGTTCAAGCGCCCACCGACTCCATTTCACAAGTATTCCAGCCAAACAATGGCCGACAGGACCTGCGAGTAGCAAACAAATACTTCGATTCTGCTTCCAACAAATCCCAAAGAAGGACCCTTCCTCCTTGTCCTGTGACGCAACCAGCAACAGCACGCAAAGGAGAAGAACAATCGAAATCTCCAACTACCTACAGCGCCCACTCTCTCCTGCATGCGCCAGCAACTCCCCATCACTAGGCCAAGGGCTTCATCCACCAAAGGTTGCCGCAATGATCTTTTGCTTGGGTTCCCTCTGAAAATTCAGCAGCAAAGGGATTATTCCCCTCCCCTATCTCCATCATTCTGCAAGCAACAGAGAAGACTATCAAGCCACAATCAAATCTGAAGGGAAGGCATCAACACGAAACAGTAATTCAACAACAATTGCAACAACGGGAACCCGAGAACATTGCTTCTCGGTAGGTAATTTTTTTTTTTCAACATTCAGATTATTAGTTGGACTACACCATAAATTTGTTCTCTAAATTATTATCAGATTTCTTGTTGTCCACTATAAATGCGAGTGTGTGATTCTGAGTAATTCTTGTCATTTATTAATCTTGACATTGAAAACGGGACTGAACAAATTAACTGATTATTGTATCTGATTTCTTCGAGACTAGATTATCTAAACTTTGCATGCAATAATTGTTAAAATCCATCGGTGACATCATCAGTTTTAAGTTCATTTTCCTACCAGATCATAAATTTTGGTGAAACGTTGTAAATTTCGAGTTAATTATTGATATACCACACCATAGGGTCTTTGTTTCACATCAGAACCCCAGCAGTGGAGTTGGGCCTCCCAGTGAGGGAAATCCCAACAACGGAGTTAGTTCACGGTTGCTTTCGAGTGGGAGTTTTACCCCACTAGCGGAGTTGTGAACTTGATAAGGACCTGAAGTGGGGGTGCGACCCATCGACATATTGGATGCGTCTGTATTCCGCGCAGAGGTAAGGCCCGCAGCAGAGTGACGATTTGACTTGGACTTATCCGCCCATAGGCTGGCGTATATGTTTTGCAAGTGGTAAAGGAAAACTACCAAGGGTACATTCACCTGAGGAGAGCCCGTAAGCTAGTGTCTGTGTTCCGCGCTTGATAGAGAGAAACTACCAAGGGTACATTCGCCTGAGGAAAGCCTGTAGGCTGGCGTCTGCACGCTTGGCGGAAAGAAACTACCAAGGGTACATTCGCCTGAGAGGAGCCCCTAGGCTGGCGTCTGAGTTCCGCGCCTGATAGAGAGAAACTACCAAAGGTATATTCGCTTGTAAGATAGGGGAGCCCGTAGGCAGTTGTTTGCGTTGCTGTCCCCGAGCGGGGGTGGTACCCACGATGAAGCATGCAAGCTTTGAACTCCGAGTGGGGGGGGACCCCAGCAATAGAGTAGGCTGAAAATGGTTAGGAATAGAATATAATTTTATTTGATTATAAAATGAAATACATGGAACTTAAAGTTCAGGGGAGATCACGGATATAAGAACTGCCCTGTTAAGGGAGGTACAAGTGGATCATTTGATTGTATTGTATTAGGTGATTGTGTGATGCGGTTGGAGAGGAGGAGCACTCAGCTGTCCAGATCCGGAGACTGCTTCGCTGTGAGGACATACTCCTTGAGGAAGGCCTGACGGATGAGCTCTTCCAAGTACCTTCGGAGGCTCCGTCAATGGATATTCTTGTGCCCTTTACCGTAGTGGTAGAAGCAGTACTCTTCTATTTCAGGATGTGAGGGATCGTACTGGATGCGCCTCAGACGCCTGACCCAGAGCTGATCCTTGATGGTATTGAAGACTTCGATATGATAAAGAGCCTGAGTGGAGTGAATTGCTCTGTCGGCTTGTAGGCTCGGAGCAGGCTCGGCGAGAGGATCGGGAGCGCTTCTCTTTTTGGCAGGTTGCCCCCAGTTCCGATCTTGGGCATGGACAGAGGCTTCGTACGGAGACTTTGACTTTCCTTTGTGGTTGTCGGGCTTCGCGAAGTGTTTGGAGGACGTCTTCATTGTCTCCTCGAGGCAGATGTAGAGCTGAGCTCAGGATAGAACCTCGCTCATCCGGGTGACATTATACTTTAGAATATGTTTGTGCCAGAGGTGAGAGACTTGCAGCCTGCTGATGAACGCGAGTGCATAAACATCCTACCGCAATTGGGGACGTCGGCCAATTGGCACTGGAAGTAGCCCAAACAATTTCTTGTGATCCATAGCGCATTGGCTCAAAGTGAAGCCCAAACAATCAACACTCTTCTTTAAAACACATATATCATTTTAATAATAGAAGAAGAGGTGGAGCATGCAACATATTTGTTAATAGAAGATGAATCTATAATAGCATGACAAACATGTGAATCAACACATTTTTCAAAGAAATTTTTTCCTTTGAAACCAAATCTAGTTCTTTTAAAATAGAAATAATTTTGTTTTTCAAAGAATCATTTTCTTTTAAAACAGTTTTAAGTTTTGAAGATAAAGCCTCATTTTTCTTCAAAACATCATCAAAATCATTTTTACCTTTTAAATTTTTGTTTTCATTTAAGACAAGATCAAGTTGGGATTTCAATGAGTCTCTTTCATTAGAAATCTCATCCCTCTCTTGCAAAACTGAATCAAGTTTTGAAAATAAATTTTTATTTTCTTCTTTTATAAATTTTTTTTTCAAAAGTTTGTATTTTTCTAACAAGTTTTCACAAATAATGGAAAGCTCTTCATTTAATGCATCGGCATCCATATTATCATGATCATTATTAGAAGAGCTAGTATAATCATCAAAATGAGTTTCCGAATTTATCTCAAGGGAGTTGATCCCATGGACCATATAGCAAGTTTCGTCGGACTCATCCACCACGGGTTCTTTCTCCTCAAGGTTTGTCGTTTGAAGCTTTAGAGATGTCAAAGTGTTCCACACTGCAAAAGCGGAATCACAATGAGAAACCATAGATAAATATTTTTTGCTTAGAGTGCGTCTAAGTGCCTCTAAGGCTTATGTATTGGCCTCCATATGCTTTTCATTACCAAGAGAAGGTTTCTTGGTGGTGGCAAGGTACACATGCATTCCTAGGGTTTAAGGTACATACTCATGTTAAGCTTCCACATATTGATGTTAGAAACATCAAACATAGGAGGGGCAAGGTAATCCATAAGTGTGTGTAAACAAGTATGTATGCAAATGCAAGTCTAGATTAGCTTACCAAGATCTCACTCCTAGGTGGTTAAACCTAATATCAGAAGCGTAGGCTCATACCAATTGAAAATACACCTAGAGGGGGTGAATAGGTGTATGGCTAATCTAATGACAAATGATGCGGAATTAAAAACTAATTGCAACACACTTAGTGTAACCAAAGAGTGTAGCCGAATTCCCGGTGAAGGGCTCTAGATTAACTCCTCTTGATTCCTCTAAATAAGAGTTAAGATGCTATATGAAGCTCTCTTGGTTAACACAAGTATGACACACAAATAATACCAAGCATATATGAGATATGAGCAATATGAATCAATGCAAGATATAAAAGAGAGAGAGATAGTGGATCAATCGCAAACACTAAGATATGTTTCGAGGTTCGAGGCCACTGCTCTACGTCCCCGCCTTCACACAGAAGGATTTCCACCATACGTCCACACAGGACTTCTCATATAAGGAACCTCCACTGAGAATTTGACAAATACAAATTAAGAGTACACAACTCCTCTCTCCAACACACAACCTCTACACAAGAGGCTAGGGACAACAACAATCACCTCTACACTTAGAGGGATAAGGCACTAAGCCAAACAACCACAATCACCTCTACACTTAGAGGGATACTAACAAACCCAAAGCTACTTCACAATTACCTCTACACAAGAGGGATACCAATAAACACAATCACCTCTACACTTAAGAGGGATAGACACAAAGCCAACACAAAGAAGGATTACAACTTTGGTGATCACAAAGACCACAAATCAATTTTCTCACCAAAAATAAGATCCTATAGATAGAATAGATATGATAGCTCAAGTGTGAGTAAATAAAGTATTTGGAAATCAAAATCACAAAGAAAATACTTGAAAAAACTTCTAAGATAAAATAAAAATGAAGATCAAAACAATTCCCAAAGACTTCTCTTTTTCTTTGATTATTCCAACTCTTTAAAACAAATAAAGATAAATCTTTTTAACCCAAAAACTCTTTGAAAACTTCTTGCTAAACCACTAAAAAAGATAGAAATTTTTGCTCTTGAAAATCTTATAGAAATCAGTCATAAGAGGGGGCTATTTATAAGCCTCCAAAAAAATCTGCCCGTTGGCAGCAGGAAAGGGCAAAACTGCCCTTCCGGTCAACCACCCGGTCGACCAGCCAATGGTCATTTTTTTTACCGTTGTGCCACCGGTCGACCGGGGCCAGAACCAGAGAGCAGAGCTCTCTGGCCGGTCAACCGGCCCACTAGCCAAAACTGGCTGTGCACGTTTTGTGCACATCGGTCGACCGACTTCTGCCTCGGTCGATCGTCCGATCGACCAGCAGAAAGTCTGGTCAGACAATTTATAGGGATTAAAACTTGGTCTTTTTACCTTCAATAAAATCTCATAAAATTACATAAATTCCACAAAATAAGTTCTTATATGATCTTTGATTACCAAACATGTGTGATCAAAAATCAATACATATTACAAACTATTTGAACCATTTTTGTGATATTGAAATTTGGCTTTTAACCAAAAATCGTATTTTTCAAAAATCAAACTTTGAAATGGAAAATCGATTTTTTCCAAACTTGTCTAAATACAAAAATATGATATTGAAACAATATTGAAGCATATTGTATATGGATAGAATCCAATATACATATAAGATATATATTTATGTTTTTGACATGAAAAATCAAACATATTGAAACTTGTGTGTATGTCAACTTGAGCATATCAATACTATCTAATCTTTACACAAGATCTAAACATAATAAACTAAATACAAACCGAAGTCTTCTTATCTCCAAGCCGACTCGATCCAAACGCGATCCAACGAGCTTGACTCTAATCGAGTGCTAGATGCGATCTTGACCGCGAACTCTTGAATCTACATGTGTTAGCTCCCAAAACTCCTTTGTTGAAGCTTATCACCTACTAAGATCTCGATCAAATATCTGAAACTAATTAAGCACATGATCATTAGGAACTATAACTACATGAGTTAATCATCATCAAAACTAGAGTGATGGGCCTTTGGGCCAACAGTCACTCTGTCTCATCTAGATGGTGAGAAGTTGTTCCTCTTAGTCTCCCTGCGAGATACGTATTGTGTGAGGAACGCTCCAGATATCTCTTCGAAGTTGTGGAGAGATTGTGAAGGCAAGGAGTAGAACCAAATCTGAGGTCACGCCTTTCTGACTGGAAGGGAAAGTGAGGCACATGATCGGATAGTTGCAGGAGAAGAACATCTTGTCCCGGAAATACCTGATGTGTTGAATAGGATCTCTCACTCCGCACAATTAGTCGAAAGTTGGAGTCGAGAACTTCTTCGAGAATTCGCACTTCACGATGTCCTTGGAGAAAGGGGATTCGAAGACTTTGGCAGTTGAAAATGTTAGGCGGCTTTGTAGATTAACCTCTGCGATCTGTCTTTGGATCAGCTCGTCGAGGACTTGGAAGTTGGGAGACCCGCTGACTTTGGGCTCATTTTCTGACGGCGTCGATGTCTTGTTGTTCTGAAGGATAGCAATTTGGGTCTGAAGTTGGTTGTTGAGCTGCATCAATGCCTTTTGTTCGCGGATGGTATTCTCACGGTTGAGAGTTGTCTGCTCCCGATCACGATCTGACTGGGCTAGTTGCTCTTTTATCTGCTATTTCATGTTAGCGAGCATCTGAAGGAGTCGGTCTTCGGCTACTGCGGTAGTTGGATGCTGGCAGTTGCCTCCTGAGCGAGGATCCAGCGTCTTCGATTGTATGCGGTTGATCGACGGCATGCAGGGGAACAGAGGCCCCAGTGGCGCCTGATGGCCTTGCCTTTAGACGTTGCGCCGTTGAAGGTGATGGTTTGCTTTCTTAAGGCCTTCGATGCTGTTGAAGTGGCTTTTTGAGGAACGCTTTTTGAGAAAGGTTTTGTAGTTTAAGAAGGGAGACCTTGAGTGTAGGGACTCAGAACTCAATGAAAGCACCAATTTGTGATGGTGATTTAGTGATTGGACGGTCAATCCTCACCACAAGCGATAGGAATAGTTGGAGTACTGCACTTAAAGAAAGCACAACGCAAAAAAAGACACATGATTTTACGTGAAAACCCTTAATCGGAAAAAACCACGATGATGAAGAGAAGCTTCACTATAATTCTCAATTTATAAGGATTATAAAAATCTTAAAGATGAGTCTCAGTTTTTCTCAGAATTGGGCTTCTTTCATATCAGGGATTGAATCTATTTCTTTGTTGGAGAACGAGGTTTACTTATGCTCGATCGAGTTGTTGGCATGGTGACCAATGGTGAGGACGAGATCTTCGTAACTGAACAATTTGCACATGTTGATTTTTGTAACAACCGCGATCAGTGATGCTGACTTGTAGGGATTATAAGCAGGGAAATGCACCACTATCCATAACTGACTGCGCTGAGTGGTGTTACACGTTATGAACGTGTAACAAAATAAGGTGGCGTAACTGTTGGTCGGGATCAAAGGTTAACTGTTGCTGGAGTTGTTTGGTTCGGAACTAAAGTCTTCGGAACAGAGGAAACCTCGGAGCATAGAGGACCTAGAGGAGGTCAGGAATAATATGAACTTCGGAGGAGAATTTTGATTTACCTGGGAGGGTTAGAAGGTGAGAGACATGTGTTGTCATCATGGATAGGATCAGAATTTGACAGAAACAAGCAATTATTCTGTAAGATAGCACAAAGTCTAATCATTATTCCCACGATAAGATTATCCACAAAAATCACATAAGAACAAAATAACAGAAACTTGGACTTTTGGACAAATTTGTTCAGTTTTCAAGCATGTAACTCCATTTTAATTATGTGGGGTTACGTCTTAACTGCAAGTTTAGAAATCTAGAGGTAATAGGATTGAGGCAGAACAAGAAAAATAGTGAAGAAAATTACAATATCTGTTAAAAGAGCACCTGCGATGAATATAAAAGAAAGAATCTGCTTGCTGCTGCAATTAGAGAAACTGCAATACTGACTTTATATGAGCAATGTGGATCCACCTGCAAGAAAATGGAAATTGTTGAAATTTGGTTTATAAAAACATAATATAAATGATCCCTTGAGGAACTTGTACGTGATAAACAACAGATTCTTCATCTGGAACTATAAACATGAACAGAAAATAAAATATAAATATGGCCACAATACTTACCAATAACAACACAGTAGTACTGTCAGATCCTTTACCGGAATCCCACATTGCTGGCAAAGAATCAACAGTAACAGTCTCAGAGTACAAATTTGGAGTAATATGGAAACCTGATATAGAATCCCAAGCAAGTGCGACCGGTGGGAAACAACGTAATTTGCAGAGACCTGCAGTAATAATAAATAATTGTCATCAAAGTTGACAGAACTACTCTACTATAAAAAGAAAACAGAATAATACATTTTGGGACTAACCATATTAGTAACACTGGAGAGCACGACTAAAAAAACTAGTCAAAAACACTACTAGGGGACAAGAAAATACATCTAAATCCTGTAGTTTTTAGTCTGTCTAAACTAAGAGTGTAATACACATCATATGCCGTTTTCCAAAAATTGAATTTAGTATTAAAACAACCTTCTCCCATAGTTTTTCATTTTTCAGGCATACTTTTATATTTCTAATCCATTATATTTTGATACAACATTCGACTTAATTTAGTAGTTCCTCCGAGCATAATCTCATGCAGACAATCGAGAAGACAGCTCATTTGTAAAATGAAAGAAACCACACAAAAGCTAAGATTGTTTCTCTTTTTCTTTAACCAGGGTGATTTTCTAGTTCTTCCACCAAAACATGTATACATTCAGAATTATATGCATGTGTTTGTGCGTATACACACATGAAGAACTTAGTCTGCTAGCATGTCTGGCTGTGAAAGCGAAAGCGTCATCAGCAGATGGTCCTATCATACAGACATGATATCATAATATAATGCCAACGATGAACTAGTCCCTCCCGAAGAAATCCAGCAAAAGTAATAAATTCTCACTTGATATTTTCTTTTAAAAAATATTCTTAATTTGAAACTACGGAGAGTGATAATAGGCCAAAAGTTATTCCCAATTCACCTCTAACAGTGCAACTGGTTATGTGCATGAGGGCCCACCAGAGCTGTCACCCTCCATCCATATTGCCAGGCTATGTTGCACACACAGCCACTCTGATACAGACACGACCGGGGATACGTGGCAAATTCTTAAAAATACACATGACATGTCTGTCCGACACGCGTATTAGACACATTTTAGACACGACATGGCTGCATAATAGGAGAGTCCGTGCTACATAATTGCTAGGTGAAGGGTAAAGATGCTGGTTTCAGACACCAGCATGGCTGTTGAGTTCCCCTAATACAAAAGACTAGGATTCGCCGACACAATTAAATGCGTGCCACTGTGCATTGCTGTTTAGACTTTTTAACATCTCAGAAAACCAGAGCCATATAAGGTGCATATTTTATTAATATAACATGCCAAACTCTGAGCTAAATTTCACAACAGTCTATCATTTATTACCTTTTTCTTAATTTGAAGTGTCAGATATGGTTATGTATATTGTGAATGTTATAATAAATTTAATTTAGTTTAATAGATAAAATAATATACGAAAATAAGTATTGACTTCAGGCATTTTGATTAAAGAATTTGAGGATATGTCATTATCAGGATTTTTAGTACGAAAGAATCTAGAGTACTAAAAGAATCAAAAGCAATAACAGTGTCTACATTCGCATATCATCCACAGTGAAGAATCCAAGTAACAGTGAAACATGTGATTTTTAATACCTAATACAAAAACTTTTCCTCTTCTTTCTGATATGAACTTCCGGCTTCTCATCACTCCACAGGTGCTGGAATCCCCAAGTTAGCCACCATAGTTCTTCCACTTAAAACTGCTTTCTCCTATTCATCCTTCTTATTCTTATTCCACTCTTCGTTTCTTCCTCTTGGAATTCTAATTTACCAGTTTGCTTGTATTCTCTTTCCAATCATTATCATTTTTGTTTTCCAATCATCCCGTCTCTTAATCAGAGAAGATGAGGATTTTCATGGATTAAGATGCAATCAATTTATAACCAACTTTATACATTTTGACCATCACCGAATATCCCTTCTGTAGGCATTTAACATTTTCTGCAGTACTAATCGTTTGCCATACAGATTGCCGAAACATAGTGAAACTTTAAGAAGCAAACATGCTAGGTTTTAGTTTCCTGGCCCATGACTTTCATTGATAGTAAGCACCAATATCACTTCTGTTTTATATATTTAATTTCTCATCCAGAGACACTTACCTTTTTTACTTCATTCCCGTCTGCTCCTGCAGTATCAAATGCATTCACTCAGGACATGACAATTGCCCGAGAAGAAAGACAATTTCCCACATTACATTGGCCATTTTTCCCATAGGCCTCAGTGTTATCATAGCGAGTTGGGATACACCATGTGGTAGGTTATATGTCACGAAGTAACAGGGTAAAGAGACGAACTGATCTAGTTTAAAGAAAATTATTTTAATAAAAAAATGATAAAAATCTAGTTTGCAGTTATTAAGTAGTATAAGTAATTCTCTGTGTGCACTATCCAAATCAGTTTACAGTTAACTGTATCACACTACTGATTTGAAAGTTGAATAAGTTGAGTTGCTAAGCTTCAACAATTACACGAAATTGTTAACTTGACCATTTGAATAGTTGCTTTACTGGTTAATATATCACAAACTCTTAATAGTTTATAGGTAACATCAACAGCTAATATGTGTTCTAATTTTTCTTCTATATTTCAAGTTAGCTTTTATTTCTGTTCTTTTCTAATTTATGGAGAAAATAATTAATATTCTTTACAGCAACCTGAAAAGAAAGTAACCTAGCAGGTACTTGACCCACTCCCATACACCGTGTGCACAAAATCCTTTCTGAGACAAACTAACAAATGGGCAGACACATAAACAAAGTGACATACTTTCAGAACTGGGAATTTATATATTGTAGATAGGAAGATACTGAAAATAAGATTAATTACTTGAAAAACGTAGTTAATCTAAAAAAAATAGAAACAAAATATTGTGAACTTACTGCTGTGATCTACATCTTCAGGTATTTCACCCAGAAGACTAGAACTCTTTATTCCACAGCCTTCTGCCTTTAGCGACAAAGTGATAGGTAAAAGACCTAAGCTCACAGAGAATGATAGATTCAAAGCCAGTGGGTGGCCCTCCTTCAAAAAGATCTCCTGCATAAACCCAGCACCACAATGAATTTGCAACATTTGCATTTGAAGTAATGAATACCATGCATAAAGCACCACCATCAGCTCAGGTACTAACTTCATGAACATAGCTAGAGCGAAGCAGCAACCTAGGAGAAAGTTCTCTCCATCCATCCTCGGGATAGAAGAATTGTCCGACTGCCATAGAAGCTGCTGGGGGAGGCCTACCTGACATAGTCTGATATCAAGAAAGTCAGCTCGTGCCTCCAACTCCTAAATGTACTTTTATAAAAGAAGAGCAAATATATGATTCCCCATTAGTCAAAGAGCTCCAATTATATATGTTTCAGTATTTAAATAAAGTTCTTAAGTTCATTAGAAGCAGTACCTGTCATCATATATTTCATTCTGGAACTGTTTGTTGCTTTTCTATATAGATATATCTAATATAACATTGTGCTTTGTATGAATTAGGGTGTAAGGGTATTCTTGTAATTTCAGTATTATTTCATCTATATAAAGAAGAGGCTAACCCAATCTAGGGTTGAGCCGTCTATTCTTGAATCCTAACAGTGTGATATTAAGTGTAGTTCTCAAAATGAATACCTATAGAATCTATCTACATGTTATCTGACTTGTACTTAGTTTTTACCAAAACTAATACAAGAGCTAGCCTTTCATTCATATTAATACCAGTTGTCAAAGTTCACAATCAAGGTTGCATGTGTTCTGGAAACAAATCAGATATAGGTGCTACTATATCCATATTTGTTTCCTTTGGAAGAACAGATCCAGATTTTTTTTTTTAACTCAGCAACCAAATTATTGGTTACAAATTCAGGTTTTGATCAGATTCAGATTTTAGTCGGATAATAATGAATGTGACTGAAAATATGAAGAGAAAGATGAGTTATATCCTTAGTTTTAATATTTTTTAATATAAAAATATCAAAAAAAAATATAAGATTGCATGATTTTGATTTTTTTAATCAAAATCATGTTATAAAATACTCGTACTCAAAATATATGTGAACTAAGACATAATCTAAAGATCCAGATATGTATCCAGGATATGTATTCAAATATCTTGGTAAATTTATCATTACATATCTGTATGTATCTCAAACGGAATTGGATATGTACTAAGAAAATGAATACAAAATCGGGTATGACGCAGATTATTCATATCTAATTTGCATCCCTAGACACAATGATACAGATTGGATCCTTCAAATAAAGCAAAGGTTAAGCTGCATGCCTTAAATGGAGGACTGAAAAGAATAAATTTAAGTCCAAACAAGGATTTGTTATAAATAAAAGGATAAAATCTTTGATATTCACGATATTATGTTATAGAGAAGTATGGAGCCCTCAGTGAATTTAACGAAAAAATGAAAAGTTGCAGTTATTTGTGGAAAGTAAGTAGATATACCAACAGCTGAATGGATAGAAAACAATACCGGACTAGGTGCAACCAAAATAGTCAAGAATCTAAAACCATGCATTTCTTCAGGACTCAATAACAGCATAGCAGATGGAGGTGCTTGTTCAGTTTGGCTTCCAGGTTCAATCTGGCAAAAAGCACAGCATTTTAGACAGAAGCCATAACTATAACCAGGAAAGGATCCACTTTAGCCTTTTATCCTCAAACTGGAAATGGTTTTACACTTTCCAAAAGAACTTAAGAAGTAGATCGCAGAATGAGTTATGACTGCAGAATTAAAAATTCTGAAAATTATTGATGGCTCAAACAATCTGAAATGACACTGCATACGGTACATGCATAACATCAAAACCTCACAGAGATGTACCTGCCTTGGGGCTGGTCCTGCAGGGATGCGGACCATCTTTGATGTCACTTCAAGAATTCGTTTAGAAGGTACTTCATCTTTCAATGGAGATTTACTCTTCTCAGGCCAAAGATGAATTCTAACCCCAGAGCAGGGAGTGAGATTTGTTACAAATATAAAATGTGCCTTGCCATTAGAACCCTGAATACCAAAACACACTATTCATGAAATATATACCTTCATATTAGTACTTCAAAGAGATAATTTTAATTATTTCCAGACAGTGAAGTAAACCATATGAATATTTTACATATTATCTAGATCCATTTGAAACGTAGCCTCACACCATATTCCAGATCATAATATGAAAGTGAGAAAAATGAAAAAAAAGAAGTGAACAATAGACACTTAACGCAGTGACCCCAGACAACTATGGACAAAGAACAGAATGAAAACAAAGATCTGAGAATAACTAACATGAAAGGCCATGCATGAATGGTCATGGAAAGGGTAACTTCTAGTGAAAACCTAATATGGTGTAATATGGTATAACATAAGGTGATCATACCTGATTTTTTATATCCAGCCACCGCCTCTTCCCATCCATTGCTAGAACAGTAACAGAAGTTGTTTGAATGTATAAATCTTTCTCAGGGGCATAATTAGTCCAGTGAACAGATGGTGGACATGGAAAGGAACCCTGTGGTTGGGATCCTGCAAGTCAGTAGCATAAGTTCCAAATATAAATGACAGAAGGATAATGACAATATCTACCTAAAGCAATATAAGAACAATCGAATTTACGCCTACTACAACATGCCAACAACATCGAGGGACCTGAATTCTGATCGCTGTTCCATTACCATTTTCTGGTTATAAATGCAGAAGTTCTAAACAGAGATGCATAAGCAGAACAGCAAAGACCTTGAACCTATGCAAATTGTGCAATAACATATTTCTGCAGTTTAGCAAAATAAAATCAAGATTGGTTTATGGATACCAAAGAGTCACTGCTCAGTACCAGTAGCAACATTTGCATCATTGATGGGAAGATTGTTTGAAGCCCTAGATGGCCGCACATACTGCTTCCAATTCAAGCTTTGAGGAATGCCACTTTGAAGCATTTTGGTAAACACAAGAAGCCTTTTCCGTGGGCTTGGAAATGGATGCCCAGATTCAGGATTTATCAAACTAAGAAGAGAATGTGAAATCTGTGTGCAAAAAATGTAGGTTAACTAGAGGATACAGCATAGTAACAGACATGGTACACAAAGAAAGCTCCACATATAAATCATACAGTTTACCTGTATGACTAGTTGATTACACCATAGAATTGACTGGTGATCCATTGAAACCCATACATTCTTCATGCTTGAGCTACTTATCATAAAACCATGAGTGGAGGGCACAATTCCATCTAAAGATGCTAATTTTGACCGAACCTGGATGATTATGTCAATATGAGGCATTTTTCACATATTGATAATCAAAGAATAGAAAGCCATCCAGTAGTATGTATTAAGATGTAATATATCATACCCAGTAAAACCTGCTAAGAAAGAACAAAAGACACAAGACTAGTCAACCACCTTAGTTTCTATCCCTCTATTGAAATGGGAAAAGGCCCATACTTCATTCAACAAATATTAACATAAATAAAAATAGATCCATGTTGATCTAGTTCACATTTTAAAATGATCTAAAATCCCAAATAAGATGAAGTGATGCTTCCAAGACATAGGTGACATGCTATGTTGCCCCGGCAAGAGCCGGAGGCCACCATAGTAATGTTTGACAAGGATCTGCACCGACATGGGAAAGATACTTGGATACGTGTCTGACACATCCAGCATGCACCCGGCCTGATCCAGCTTGGAGACATTTGGATTCAAGCCGAATAATGTTTAGTTTCCATGGTTTATATGAGTTGGGATTTATAGCTCATGTGAAATTGCATTTATATGACTTTGTTATTATGAACCCTAAGATTTTATCATTATATCATGCCTTATCCTTAAGGTGACCAGGCTGTAAAATTGCATTTATACGACTTGAGTGCTTTTAACCCTAAGATTATAACATTATATCCTTAAGGTCACACAAACACAAGTATCAGCCGATTCCAATATATTTCGGCAATATCTTATCATGTTTTAAGGTACCCAGTACGATATTAACCTATGATATAGGCCAATAAGTAATCACCATATTTTGCTTCACAAAATATGTTCATTTCGCTCTTCATCAGCTTCTGGCAGCTTCTTAAACTATGACCCAAATACCTGATTTTCTCTCATCTATCCATTGCAAGTCTGAAATGTTCTTGGCATGCTCTACTCATTCAACACTTGGTCAGATAAGGTTTAAAATGGTCCAGGATTCTTTACTATGTACTTAAAAGGACAATTCCCATGTGGTACTTCTTTCAGCCCATTACAGCCCATTTTTACTCAATTTTATTGAGCAAGGACTCAAACTTTTTTCAGGTCTGAGTCATGACGGGGCATAAATTGGAATATTATCAGGAGAAGTCCATCTCTACGGTACTACAAAGTGCTATGCTATAGTGCTTTTTGACTTGATACAGACATAATAATATAAGATAGTTTATCATATAAGAATCGATGCTGCAGCCAAAGCAGTTGCAAGGAGGGAAAAGTTATTTAACATCGTTATACAACGACAAAGTTTCTGGAGGATCTCTTCATTGTTATGTGGCAGGTCAAAGAGTCATGGTAGAACAAAATCAAATCAGGGTTAGTCAAACCATTTGATAAAAGCAAGTCACTGTTGAAACAAAATCAGATGATGGGTCATAGGGTCATATATATGGACTATGATGCACGGACACGGCACACGGGTACGACACGGACACGGCACATGGCAAAATCCAAAAAATTAGGATACGAGGACACGGCAAATAATATTATTATTATATATAGATAAATTTATAAAATATCAATAGAGAAAGAAGAGATAGAGGGCAGATCGAGAGGTAGAGAGTTTACCTCCACGACAAGACCACGACACTACCACGAGACGAGACCACAACCACGAGAGACAGCTTACCATCACGGCACCACCACGGGATCAGGGCACCACCACGATTTATACACGAGATTTACAGAAACATGTGACCACCACCACGGCACCACCCAATCAGTGAAAAGAAGTATCCAATTTCATAAATGCATAACAGATTTAGATAAATATGCTTCTGAAAAACTTGTGGGCAACTAATAAGCCCCATCAAAGGATTACTAATGAGGCCTACTAGACCAGTCTTTTGAAGTGTACTGTAATCTTCTTTGATATAGAGTTGACTTGTATACTACGAAGCATGGACACGAACACGAGACATGGATACGAGACAATAAGGACAAGGAGGCACGATAAATTCTTAAAGGTTTTTTCTTACATATACCTCCATATCTTTTCTATTTTTAAAATTACCCCTCAAATCTACATATTTCTAAAATTATCCCCCAAAATCTTTCATATTTCTAAAATTACCCTATCGTCAGTTAAAAGGAATCAAAAAGAATATTCTCAGCATATCAGTTAAAATTTTATGAAATCTCATATTTACGCTTAGAGATACCCGAACTCGTTTCTTCTCTCTCCGACCTCATTATCGGATCCGGGTGCGACTGCGAGAACTGCTCCGCGGATCTGAAATTGTGCCTTGCTCATCGAGCCCCGCCGAGCCGTCAAAGGTGATAAGGGAATGCGGAGCGGGGTGCTGATGGGGGTCGGTCTTGTTGCATCTTCAAAGTTACAACTACCAATTACTTGATCATTATTAAGACTTAATTGATTATGCTTTTGACATAGATGCATAATCAAGTTCATGGCATTACTTTCTGAAACATTTCCCACCACTTACAAGCTTGATGCAGTTTGATGAATAACAAAAAAGTTAATGGTGGTTGATGTTGGTGACATCAGCGGCAACGCTGCTGCCATTGATCAAGAACAAGACTGACTTGTAGAATACTTCAGCAACAGGCTAGGTAACTGACTTGTAGAATACTTCAGCAACATGCTAGGTGATGCCCTCCTTGGTTGCCACTGCTGCACAGGCATAAGGCTTCACTTCACACTCATGAATCTGAGGATGGTCTGATGGGGCGCACGAGGTCTGTCGACATCAATGGCAGGGTTCGCGGGGCTCCGTCCACATAAGCGATAGGAGAGGAGGCGGGAGGAGGGGAGAGGGGGGATAAATTGGTAGTTTACTTTAAAAACCATTAAAGATTTAACAAAAGGGTTTTTTTAGTCAAATTTAAGAATTTGGGGGCTAATTTTAGAAATATGAAGATTTGGAAGGTAATTTTAGAAATAGGGAGGATTTGAGGGTATATATAAGAAAAACTCATTATTAAATGTAGGATACGAGGACACGGTGATATAACTATGTATGTGAGTATTTATATGCATATCAAAACATGTAGTGATTAGGATGTGTTCTATTAAATTAAATGGTAAACAAAATAAAATTTCAATGATTCAAATCCATAACTTCTAATAAAGTAACAAGTAAAATAAAAAAGAAATCTAAAAATAATTTAATTAATATCTCACCTAATACATGATGTGTTTAGATTCTACTAACATAGTATTTGCTTATGTTGAAGAGACATTCTTTTTCATAATTTATTTAAGAGAAGGTATCTAAGACATGATCTTTGGATTTTATCAAAGCCGACACGGCATTGGACTGGTGCCGACACACGAGTTTATGATTTTTTAAAACCCGACACGACTTTAGAGTGTCGGATACGTGTCAGACAAGTGTCTTGCAAGTGTCAGTGTCCGACACGGTATGACACTCACTTTGAAGTGTCCAAACTTTATAGTATATGGAAAGCTTATAAGGTTAAACATTGGATACATGCACTCTCAAATATTAACAAAGATGATTGATTCAACATGTGTAGTAACCTAATTGCTAGTTGTGTTGCTAAAATTACGAGAGGCAGCATAGTTGAGGCAAATAGATTCTTCGAAGGCTTGCCTAAAATGTTGGAGATTCAACTATTGTTTAATCTGTCAGACTACATACCCAACTGCGGCTCGAGCAAACACGGCAATTTTCCTACCAATCCAGACAAAACTCAATTCATAACAGCAGAAATGGTTTGAAATCCTATTATGTTTAGATCATCAGCCATAACCCAACACAGAGGTCTTTATGAAATGAGAAGAGGCCTACGATAGTTTTGGTCCAAAATAAAATAAAAGGAATGTTTATGGGGATCCTGAAGGCATCTTGTAAGTCACTCCTACAAAGCCAAATCAGCAAGGTTGTGTTGGCAGGTGGAATTAGGAATTGCGATTTAGTGCCTCGGGAGGAGAGAACTAGAAAGAAGTTAGGAATTAGCTTTTTTGAGTTGTTTGGTTGGAATTAAATTTAACTAGAGTTAGGAACTTAGAGAGAGAGAGAGAGAGAGAGAGAGAGAGAGAGAGAGAGAGAGAGAGAGAGGCTAAATCCAACATTTTGGTGGAATTAGCAACTCTTGAGTTTTGAAGAATCGGGTGGATTTCGAGGGGGTTTAAGGGGTGGTTCTATGTAGCGGATAAAACCTCCTTATTGTGGCAATGAATGAAGAACAGCATGTAGAAGTCACTTCCTTCCCTTTTGTTTTTCTTGCATGATGTGAGTGGGTGTGAGGCCTAGGAAGAGATATTCTTCCATCAAATGTGAGTTTTGTGTTGTTTTGTATCTTCTTATCCTACTTCCTTATTTCTTTCTTTTCCCCAATTTCCCATGTTACCTTGTTTTTCTTCCAGCATGTGGACCATTCAAACGTACAATTTTCTAGCATTTCACCATTGTAATTCACGGCAAGAAACAACCACCTGTTGTTTGTTCTGTAATGCAGAAAAAAGCCAGCAAACAAGAGCTTTCTGGTGTGCTACACCTTCTGTAATACAGCAGTGCTCTAGCTGGGACTAACTCCCTTTTAGCATCACTTCCAGATGGAATCATTTGCCATCTAAGATGTATAACCCCTGACATCTGTCCTTCAGACCTCCTCCATTTCAACACCTCTAAAAAATAAAAACCAATTCAAATCACAACCAAAGGCACTGCTGAACCTTATTTTCAATTCTTCCCTTTGAATTGATCTATCTAAAGCTCCTACGGAGTGAACTAAATTTACTAAGCTTTAACTGGTTAAATTCATAATACAACTATACAAGCCACTTTTTAATCAAATATCCAGGAGATGATTGGACAAACTGCAAGTACACTGGACTCCACCATAGTGAAAATCAACATGATGATCATAGGCCAAACTTTTATATTTGTCAATAGATAGATTTTTCTTCATGTTCTTAAAATTTATATATTTATCTCAGCCTAATCTTGCATGATCCTCATGTGTACGTTCATTTGCATACGGGACGGGTTTAGTCTTAAAAGTGCATGCTTGTGTCTTGGCCCCAAGTTAACAAACGTTACACATGCATAGGATCCTAGAAGCTCCCTATGCCACTCCTGCATCAACATATGCAAGATGTTTGTCACCTACAGAGATACAAAACTCCCCAAAGACACAGAAGAAAAGAGAGAACCTGACTGTAAGAATATAAAAAGGTATAAGAGTGAAAACAAAAATTGAGAGTAATAGTCAAACATGACTCACAGTTATGAGCACTGGCTGGTGTTGGATAGATAACTAGACTCTAATGGTGTTGGATAGATAACCAGACAAATTAGAGTCAGAAACAAAGTAAAAATAATGAGAAAACAACAGAACAAGAAATAGGATATATAAGCAGGGATGCAAGTATATTCACACATGAGAAGATAGTGGGCAGTCTCATCCCTTGAAATTGCTTTCTTTCTTTCGAGTTAGTACTCAGAATATCTACTCTGCTTTGCAAATATGACGGTCAAAATGAGCAAGCGGGTCCAAGAATGGTTCCAAATGAGACACAACAACCAACAAGGATAAAGTAGGTGAAAAATAATTACAAATTAGTAATTATATTCAATTTTCTAAACTTTCAAGAAAACTCACCCACAAGAAGTTTGATCAAGAATCTTGCAAATTTTCAAATGAAAGAAGCTGGGAACAGTAAGTTTACATGATGTATCGTGAAAAGCAAAGCAACAAGAAGTCTACATCAGGAAAGCACATCTCAGAAGCATATATTAGAAGACTGAAATAGGAAAATGCTTTACATTCGACTATAGTCTCATTAATAGTGATATAAGAATATGATCCTACATTGCATGTCTATAACAGATTAATGAAATGATCTAAAGGAGCCAACTTGTAATGTATGACTAACTGATGGAGACATCAATATCATGAGAGAATTCGAATTGAGTATGTATTTTCTTTTTTGAGTCTAGTGTGTTTTTTCTTTTATTTTATTTAGTCTTTTATTTTCATGTTTAGTCTCACATCGGTTATATGGTGAAAAGTCAAGGGTTGTAGGCATATTTAAAGGCTCCATTGGTTTCAATAAAAATAGACTAAAATTTTGGGGAAAAAAATTGTTTTGAGGTTCTTTTTCTTTGAGGGGTGTGTTATCCATGGTAAGGTGTGAAACCCTAACTGTGAAGATAAGATCGAGCGTGCGACGTGAAGCGACGTGAGGTCAAGATCAAGAAGCGTGCTGGGAAGGTGAAAGACATTTTCATTTATCTATTAGTTAATCATTAGCTATTTCTTTCATCTCTCGTCATTTTTTCAAAATCCGTAGGCCCCCTCTTTTGTTTCACATCAATTTAGTATCAAAGCATGGTTAGAAAAAATAATAAGTGGTCAAAATTAAATTGTAATAAAAGTTTCTTATAAAAAGATTACCGATGTGTATCGGTACAATTTTTTTGAATCATTCATTGTGAATGTAGAAAAGAATTGATAATCCCAGTGAGACGCTAATGCAATTTGTTACTTCATTCACTTTCTTTTTAATTTCTTCTGTCAAATTCTAAAAATAAAAAAATCATATCCTAATTATTTTTTCACCAATCTCTCAACTCTTTACCACAAATCCTATCTTAACCACAAAATCAATCCCAACCCTATCCCATTAGTTACAAAAATCAAAACCAGAAAAGGATAAAAAAAAAAAACTTTACTCTTCCTTCTCCTTTCTCTTTCTTTTTCCCTCCACGTGACTTGCACTGCACTCTCTTCTTTTTTGCTCTTTGAGGCTCCCAAATGGTCACCACTTAATTATCATCTGCCTCTTCTTTCTTTTTCTCTGTTCTTTCAACCGCAACCAACAAGAGAACCCATCCCATCTTTGGACGCCTTCCTTCTTCTCCGGCTATACCCGACTGTTCCCCGCGACCTGCTCCTCTCCCTGGGCTGTCCTCTCAACAGCCCTATCATGACAACTTGCAACCACAACATCTCCAAGATCAGTACCAACTCAGCAACATCAAATCAGCAAACAGTAGAGTACAAGCATCAAATATACAGCACACAAGATTCATAACGGTGAGATCCACAATAAGACTCACCACCACCTCATGTATACTTGACGGAGTCAAGTTCTTCCCACCTAGCGAGAATGATGGGGACATCAATATCATGAGAGAATTCGAATTGAATCTGTATTTTCTTTTTTGAGTCTAGTGTGTATTTTTTTAATCTTATTTAGTCTCTTATTTTCATGTTTAGTCTCACATCGGTTATGTGGTGAAAAGTCAAGAGTTGTAGGCATATTTAAAGGCTCCATTGGTTCAATAAAAATAGACTAAATTTTGAAAAAAAATTATTTTGGGATTTTTTTCTTTGAGGGGTGTGCCGCCCATGGCAGGGTGTGAAACTCAAACTGTGAAGCTAAGATCGAGCGTGCGATCAAGATCAGGGTGTAAGATCACCTAGAGGGGGGGTGAATAGGTGATGGCTAATCTAAAGGTCACTTATGAACAAATAATGCGGAATTAAAACTAAGTTGACCAAATTAAAGCTTCTTATTAATATAACACTTATGTATAACTCAAGAGTGTTGCCGAATTCCCCTTGCGAGGCTCTGGACAAGCTCCTCTAGATTCCCCTTGAATGGGTTGAGGTGCCGCGTTGGCTCTCTTGGTTGAATACTAGTGTTAACAACAATCCCACGCAATTATATATCAATTAAGCACAAGGGTATATATCATGCATATATAAGATGAACACAATGAAAGTAAATGCAAGATATAAAATAGAGACAAAGAGAGAGAGAGGGAAGAGTAAGCAATCGCAAACACAAAGGGTTTGTTTCGAGGTTCGAGCACACTTGCTCTACATCCCCGCCTTCGACACACGAAGGGTTTCCACTATGCAAGATCCCACCGGATCTCTCCTCGGTGCCGTACACCTACAAACCCTCGGACTCCCAAGTCCCGTACACACGCAAGTCCACCGACTCGCCGAGGCCGTACCTCGAACCACCAAGAGTTCACAACCGAACTCTAGCCACCAACAACGAGCACACTTGCCCGTTTCCTCAAATACAAAGAAAAGATCTCTTTGATGATCACAACACTTGATCACCTAAAGAGCACTCTCACTACAACACACCTATAGGAATATCTAGCAATGGATAGCTCAAGTGTGGTGTGAGAAAAGCAAGGAAAGAAAGCTTTGGTAGAAAACACAAGAAATCACTTAAACACTCTCTTGATAAAAACTCTTCCTTTTGATTGGAAGTATTTGCACTAAAATCTTGTAGAGAAACTCCTCTAAAAGTGTCTGAAAAACAGCTCAAGAAGTCTCCTAAATGTTAACCTCAAAACAGATGACAAAATCCCAATTTATAGGCTTCAGAAAAATAGAGCCGTTGGGGTTCTGTCAGAGCTGGCGGTCGACCTCCGGTCGACCGGCCAACGGTCATTTTTCTGACCGTTGCAGCCACCGGTCGACTGGTGAGTCGACCGCTCTTCTGGAATGAACTGTCGGTCGACCGGTCCGGTCGACTGGCAATTTCCAGAGAGCAACAGGTTTGGGTCGGTCGAGTATCGGTCGACTCCGGTCGACTGATACGCACATGCACAAAAATTGTGCATGTCGGTCGAGTGCCGGTCGACTGCCGGTCGACCGGTCACTGAGAAATTCTGAAAAATCAGAACTTCCAGGACCTGGAAAATTTGGATTTGGTTTTGGGTCTTGGATAAAATGTTTTGGTCTTGAAAAATCATAGAGTATGAGCATGTGTCATACTACTATCAAGGTAAAATACTTGGTAAAAATTCTTTTGATAAAAACTAATTTTCCATGAAATGTTTTTCCAAACCTTTATCAAATACAAAAACAAGATATTTGAGTCCATTTAAAAGCATAGTGTGTATGGATATGATCCACTACACAATCAATATGAAATATCTATGTTTTTGAAATCTAGTATACAACTTGGTTTTGGTTAAAGAATATACATGATAGAAATACCAAAAACCAACAAATATTTTGTCTCAAAGAAAAATCTTTTTCCAAATAAAAATTCTTTTCTAAACAAAATCTTTTATGAAAGCACTTTAAATCAAGAGTTCTAATCAAGAGTGTGTGTGTGATATAGACTTGAGCAATCCACCAACTATCTATCCTTTACATTTTTACTAAAACAAAAATACAAATTCTATACCTAGACACAAGTCTTCAACTTCTTGAAGTCTTCACTTGAAGGCTTCTCATCTTCTTGACTTGGTCCAAGCTTGATCCAAAAACTCCTTGGATCACAACATGCAAGCTCCAAATCTTGTTCTTTAATCCTTTGTTGAGCTATGCACCTACTAAGATCTTGATCATGAATCTGTCACTAATTAAACACAAGATCATTAGTAACTATAACTACATGAGTTGATCATCATCAAAACTAGGGTGAAGGGCCTTTGGGCCAACAATCTCCCCCTTTTTGATGATGACAAAACTCATGGAGTTATATATGCATGGATTAAAGTAAAGCTTCAAAGAAGCTCCCCCTTAACTCATGCATTACAACAATAATATGGCAATGAAAGCACATAAATATGTATGCAAATGAATGCATGTAAAATAACACAAATCTTTTAAAATAACACAAATCTTTTTCCATATCTATTACTTTTTATTATGGTATGCACGAGTAAGAGCACAAGTACAAAATCTTTCTCCCCCTTAAGTAAGGAAATCATGAAGTCATGCATATAAAATCACAAATTCTTCTCCCCCTTTTTGTCAATCATCAACAAAGGGTTCAAAGAAGAATACATCAAACAAATTTTTTCTCCCCCTTTTTGTCAAAAATAAAGAAATCAAGAAGGGATAAATACAAATCAATCAATAAAATTTATATGCGATATAAATTCATGAAGAGGAAGACGTTAAGTTAGCTTCCCGACACATATACATTACATGAAAGAGGGATGACAAGCCCTAATTCACATAACGTATAATATGTCATGCATAAGAGGAGATGTGAAGCTCCCCCTACACACGTATATCATATAAAGAAGAGTTGTCAAGCTCCTCAATTTATAATATACTCAACATGAATCTACATATGGAAGAGATGTTAAGCTCTCCTTGCATATAGACAATACAAATCAAAAATTTTGAATTTTTCTTATGAAAACAAAATTTTGAAATATCTTAAAATACAATATTTTCTTTTAAGGTACCAAATGTAGAACAACCAAATTTTGAATTTTGATACCAATTATGAAATACAATGCACAAGCTTGAAGATAAATAAGATTTGAAGTAAACTTAGCATTAACAACTTTGTGCTTAAAAATATAAGAGTCAATTTTAGCTAAAGCACAAGTACAAATCATATATATGTATGAAAAGAGTATATCAATTGAAGTAGATACATACATATATGAAAGAACAAAATATGAGTATATACAACAAGAGTCAAATTGATACCAATTGAAAATATCCAATGATACCAATTGAAAAGTAAGCATAAGTGTATACATCATATAATCTACCATATGAAGAATTCGAACTAGTTAAATGAACTTGTTTTAAGAACTAGTACGAGATCCTTCCATCAAGGAATAAGTTAAAAAGTTTTTCATGAAAGATCAATGAAACACAAGGCACTAAAAAGCACTCTATCCATAAAGTCCATATCAAAAAAAATGAGTGTGATAGTGTTATGTGAAACATGGTATCATGAAAATTAGCAATAAAACTCAATATTCCTTAAAATCATAAATTTTGAAAATACGAAAATCATCACAAATTTTAATATATGAAAATCATCAAAATTATATTTCATAGCATATGTATGTTTTGACAAGACATTAAGTATACATACATATCCCCAAAATACAATTGAGTCCTCATAAATAGATTTGCATGAAAAGCAAATGACTCAAGGGTTATCCATGTATATTTTAATGTTTTGGCAAAAGAAAACTTATACATGAAATGAAATCACATGATCAAAACATAAATCCAATGGGGAATACAAGTTTAAGAATGTAATGATCATCAACACAAGGCTATACTAGTACATCTAATAGGCACAAATAAGCATTCAACCCAATCATATATAGATTTATTTGTGGTCCATAAGGTGTACAAGTATAATCCAAGTGTTGACAAATACTAACATCTAAACTAATATTCAATACAATGTAGCATCAAAAATTTTGAAATCACAAAAGAATTTATCCATAAAAATAGAATCATGTGCAAATCTCAAAGGCTATTTGAAGAATAACTAACTAGTATAAATTGTTTTTGAAAAAACTAGTTAAAGATCCTTCAAATACATCAAATTCAAATGTTTTTCATAAGTACTACTAAGTACATAAAAGTTCAAGCACTCATAGTCCATAAAGTTCCAAATTATATGTTTTCTTAAAGATGAGTGTTCAAAAGTTATGTAAATAGTATCTTCATGAAAATAGTCATTGAAGTCCAAAACGATCATAAGTCAAATTTTTAATAACAAATCATGAAAAATCATTTTTCACTAAAATCAACAATTTTCATGGTATATGTATGGTTTATACAAATCTAACAATATGCATACATATCCCAAAAATAAAAGAGTCTATTAAATGTTTGCATGAAGGCAAAAGACTCACGGGTATACATGTATATTTATTAGATTTGAATTAAACACCCATATACATGAAGTAAATCACAAAAAAAATAATTGGCAAAAACATGTATAAAAGAGAATCATCAAAACTAGATTATACACATGCATAGAGTGGATACAAGTGAGCATGAAGTTCAATCATATATGAGTCAATTGTAATTCACTATGTGTACATGTATAGATACAAGTTTTGAAATATTCTACATCTAAGCATGTAAATACCACATGAAGCACAAAAAAAAAATCTTAAAACATGAACATGCTATGAATATGATAAAAGTATAAAGCATGTACATAAATAAAATAGGAGTTTAGAGGTTGTTACCAACTCCAAGGCTCCAAGTATGGTGGTTGTCCCACCAAGCTCCTTGATAGTGATGCAACCAAGTGTATGTCCATCATGTCCATTGCAACCACTACCAAGGTACCAATCCTCTCACGTTTTGTGAGAGCCCTCACCTACATCAAAATCAAAAGGTGGGGGTTTTGGTACCCATGTTTTCTTGGGTCCTTTGGGGTTAGCATTGTTATAAGGAACCCAAAATCTATTATATTTAGCAAAATATAAATATGGTTTCTTATCAAAACAATATCTTGCTAGATGGCCTTTGCGGCCGCAATGTGTACAAATGTACACCTTAGCATGATGCTTATGAGTGTGATTGTGATCGTGATGTGCACCATAAGCATGAGCATGATGAGTATGATGATGTGCATGAGCATGAGGAACTTGTTTCTTTTGAAACAAAGATTCCAACTTAGAATGATTGAATGCACATGTGCTCAAATTAGAGCTCAAATTATCTATCTTATTTTTCAACTTATTAATCTCACTAGTGGAGGCATGTAAAGCATGGTGAGATATATGATCAATTTTCTTTTTCTTTTTACAAACATCTTCTTTTTCTTTTTCACAAATCTTTCTTTTCAAAGTCTTGTTTTCTTGAAAAACAACTTCTTTTTGAGTTTCCACCAAAATAATCTTTTCCTTCAAAATAGTGTTCCCTTCACATAAATCATTTATTTTAGACATAAGGGAAACATTCTCATTTTTCAAATTCTCATTTTCTTTTTCTAAACATGCAAGTTTATTTCTAAGAGAATCATTTTCTACATGCATGTAATCAATGTTCTTTTTCAAATCTTTA
This sequence comes from Agave tequilana, assembly GCA_038442645.1. Taxonomy (NCBI): domain Eukaryota; kingdom Viridiplantae; phylum Streptophyta; class Magnoliopsida; order Asparagales; family Asparagaceae; genus Agave; species Agave tequilana. The sequence continues at coordinate 247,944 of JAVJIF010003797.1, read as the reverse complement.
TTATTCTTTTCTAAGCATGTAATGTTATCTCTACATGAATCATGTTCATTATGCATGCAAGCAATGTCCTTTTTCAAAATTTTATTTTCTTTCTTAATTATGTCATATCTTTCAAGCAATAATTGGCATAAAGAATTTAGCTCATCATATGACATACTAGCATCCTCATCATCGGATTCGGTATTTACCTCAAGGGGGTCATCCCCTTGGACCATGTAGCACTTGTTGGAGGTGTCGCTTCCAACATCCGAATCGCTCCCCGCATAGTATTGTTCATTTTCGCCAAGGGAGATGAGGGTGTTCCATACTACAAAAGCCATATCAAAATTAGCAACCCTACATAAATAATCATCATTTAGGGTGCTCTTTAAAGCATGTAGGGCTTTTGTATTAGCCTCAAGATTCTTACCATCTATACAATAAGCATTATTAGTAGTGGCAAGATATACATTACAACCTAGGGCTTTGAGGAATAATGACATCTTAACTTTCCAAATGTGGATGTTAAGAATATCAAAGGTGGGTGGTGACATAAAGTCCATGGTGAGGTGTGTGTGTACAACAAATATTGTGATTAGCCCAAATGTAGGATCTTTAACTCTTAGGTTGTTAGACCCTTATCAAGAGCACTAGCTCTGATACCAATTGTAAGATCACCTAGAGGGGGGTGAATAGGTGATGGCTAATCTAAAGGTCACTTATGAACAAATAATGCGGAATTAAAACTAAGTTGACCAAATTAAAGCTTCTTATTAATATAACACTTATGTAAAACTCAAGAGTGTTGCCGAATTCCCCTTGCGAGGCTCTGGACAAGCTCCTCTAGATTCCCCTTGAATGGGTTGAGGTGCCGCGTTGGCTCTCTTGGTTGAATACTAGTGTTAACAACAATCCCACGCAATTATATATCAATTAAGCACAAGGGTATATATCATGCATATATAAGATGAACACAATGAAAGTAAATGCAAGATATAAAATAGAGACAAAGAGAGAGAGAGGGAAGAGTAAGCAATCGCAAACACAAAGGGTTTGTTTCGAGGTTCGAGCACACTTGCTCTACATCCCCGCCTTCGACACACGAAGGGTTTCCACTATGCAAGATCCCACCGGATCTCTCCTCGGTGCCGTACACCTACAAACCCTCGGACTCCCAAGTCCCGTACACACGCAAGTCCACCGACTCGCCGAGGCCGTACCTCGAACCACCAAGAGTTCACAACCGAACTCTAGCCACCAACAACGAGCACACTTGCCCGTTTCCTCAAATACAAAGAAAAGATCTCTTTGATGATCACAACACTTGATCACCTAAAGAGCACTCTCACTACAACACACCTATAGGAATATCTAGCAATGGATAGCTCAAGTGTGGTGTGAGAAAAGCAAGGAAAGAAAGCTTTGGTAGAAAACACAAGAAATCACTTAAACACTCTCTTGATAAAAACTCTTCCTTTTGATTGGAAGTATTTGCACTAAAATCTTGTAGAGAAACTCCTCTAAAAGTGTCTGAAAAACAGCTCAAGAAGTCTCCTAAATGTTAACCTCAAAACAGATGACAAAATCCCAATTTATAGGCTTCAGAAAAATAGAGCCGTTGGGGTTCTGTCAGAGCTGGCGGTCGACCTCCGGTCGACCGGCCAACGGTCATTTTTCTGACCGTTGCAGCCACCGGTCGACTGGTGAGTCGACCGCTCTTCTGGAATGAACTGTCGGTCGACCGGTCCGGTCGACTGGCAATTTCCAGAGAGCAACAGGTTTGGGTCGGTCGAGTATCGGTCGACTCCGGTCGACTGATACGCACATGCACAAAAATTGTGCATGTCGGTCGAGTGCCGGTCGACTGCCGGTCGACCGGTCACTGAGAAATTCTGAAAAATCAGAACTTCCAGGACCTGGAAAATTTGGATTTGGTTTTGGGTCTTGGATAAAATGTTTTGGTCTTGAAAAATCATAGAGTATGAGCATGTGTCATACTACTATCAAGGTAAAATACTTGGTAAAATTCTTTTGATAAAAACCTAATTTTCCATGAAATGTTTTTCCAAACCTTTATCAAATACAAAAACAAGATATTTGAGTCCATTTAAAAGCATAGTGTGTATGGATATGATCCACTACACAATCAATATGAAATATCTATGTTTTTGAAATCTAGTATACAACTTGGTTTTGGTTAAAGAATATACATGATAGAAATACCAAAAACCAACAAATATTTTGTCTCAAAGAAAAATCTTTTTCCAAATAAAAATTCTTTTCTAAACAAAATCTTTTATGAAAGCACTTTAAATCAAGAGTTCTAATCAAGAGTGTGTGTGTGATATAGACTTGAGCAATCCACCAACTATCTATCCTTTACATTTTTACTAAAACAAAAATACAAATTCTATACCTAGACACAAGTCTTCAACTTCTTGAAGTCTTCACTTGAAGGCTTCTCATCTTCTTGACTTGGTCCAAGCTTGATCCAAAAACTCCTTGGATCACAACATGCAAGCTCCAAATCTTGTTCTTTAATCCTTTGTTGAGCTATGCACCTACTAAGATCTTGATCATGAATCTGTCACTAATTAAACACAAGATCATTAGTAACTATAACTACATGAGTTGATCATCATCAAAACTAGGGTGAAGGGCCTTTGGGCCAACACAGGGAGTATGCGACGTGAAGCAGCGTGAGATCCGGGAAGGTGAAAGGCCTTTTCATTTATCCATTAGTTAAGCATTAGCTATTTCTTTTATCTCTCATCTTTTTTTCACAATCCGTAGACCCCCCTCTTTCGTTTCACATCACTAGCATTGTCATACAACAATATTATTAACATTTTCATCAATATGTTAAAAGTGATCCCTGAGGAGGCACCTGTTTAAAAGATTGAAGTGACAAGATTAATAAACCATAGCCCTTTTGACTTAAACATAAGCTTATTCATAGACTAGTTCTGCACCAATAAACCATTTGTGCTGGTGAGTCAACAAATATGACCTCCTTGATGACTCAAAAATAGAAATTCATAACTACCAGTATAAAGGTAAAATATGATTTCTCCCATAAGGAAACTCAATAGGCGCACACAGTCTCCTCTAAATAATAGAAAACATGATGAGGACATCACGCAGTTCTTTATCTTGTCATGCCTTAGCTTATTCAGGGGATTTAGTATTTTGTTTCAGCCTTATTTGAGTAGCTGTTTTAGCTTTATTTGTGTTCCTTTGTGGGCGTTTAGTACCACATCGGTTATTTCCCAGTACTCCTCTCTTGTAAAGCCTATATAAGGCCCCCTAGCCTATTGTATTGGGGGATTATTGAATGATTAAAACTTTTCCTCAAATTATCTTGTTAAATTCTTGAGTTTATTGGCTCTCGAGTTTGGGGTGAGAAGCCCGTGTAAGGGGTGGAAACCCAAAATCTTATCCTATCCTCAATTTAAATTTTGGTTACGGTTTGAAGGTGATTGCGATCCAGGTGGTTTTACATCAAAACAAGAAAATAATTTGGAATGAAATTTAAAATTTGATAACAAAACCTATTGACTTGGCTTTGAATAAGGGTAGATCCAAACATTATATAACAAATTCGACAATAATCTGTATTGGTTAAAAAGAAATCCCAAAAAGAAATATCTTCAAATACTATTGACAATTTGAACAAGCTTAAATGGGCTTAATCATTTCTAGAGACAGATGGACCTGCTTTCCTCTTATGGGTCGATATTTATGGTTATGGAATCACCATCAAGGCCTAACTCAGTGGTGAATTGGTAGGGTTGGGTCATAGGAGGTCCCAGGTTTGGGACTCGAATATGGCCTTTGTTTGCAAAAGGAAAGAAGGGGAAAGAAACAAACTTAAAGAGCCTTTTATTAAAGTTTTACTCTGAACCCCATTTGAATACCACCTCCTTATTTGAATGATCTTTCGGGCCATAATCATTTCCAGTAACTGAGTAAGAAATGCAAATTGTTGTTTTTAGTCCAAATTATATACCATGATTATTTCTAGATAAGCAGGACTCACATGGTAAAATACATATTCTGAATTGGTTGATTTGGTTTATTATCACAATTCAAAGAATAGCAAATCGTAACTTTAATTACAAACAATAAATTATACTAAACTCATTTAATATATTGTTCATTTGTTCTGGGTGAGCAATTCATTATAAACATTACAGTGTAAAGCACAAAAAGAAAATGTCGACTTCCGACAAGAGTCATATTGTACATATAATAATAAGTTGATTACATCACGTAATATTTCTGTGAAACAAATTTTCATTCCCTAATCCCTGATTCTCATCCCTTCCCTTTCATATTATCCTAGTGATGAGGACATCATGCCACCGCCCAGGAGCAGGTTCGATCGAGTATACTTCAGGAGGCGACGCGCTGGTCTTCTATGGCTTTAGATGGGACTTGTTTCAGGCCTTATTGATAGCAGATGTTTTAGCTTTATTTGTGTTCCTTTATTTTTTTCTTTTGTGGACGTTTAGTACCACATCGGTTATTTCCCAGTAGTTCTCTTTTGTAAAGCCTATATAAGGCCCCCTAGACTGTCTTATTGGAATTAATGAATGAATGATTAAAACTTTTCCTCAAAATTATTGTGTTAAATTCTTGAGTTCTGCTCTCGAGTTTAGGGTGAGAAGCCCGTGCAAAGGGTGGAAACCCAAATTTTATCTTTTTTCTCAATTTAAATCTTGATTCGATTTTTGAAGGTGATTGCGATCCAGGTGGTTTTACATCATTTTGGTATCAGAGCACCGGTTTTCAATCCCCTTCAAATACTGATTTTTTCCAAAATTTTCTTCCAGTGCCCAAACCCTAGATCTATCTCAGCACCAGATTTAGATCCATTCAAAAAAAAAAAAAAAATTCTCTGAAAATCCAAATTGGCACTGTGCATCATCGTCTTCAATCTTCACCCATCCTCCAAATCCCGCCGCCGCTGCCAACCACATCCGACGACCACTGCAGGGCCCCACCGCGGCCCCTCCAACAGATCATCCGCCATCACGCCCCCAATTCATCTGCAACAACCTCTGCCGCCGTCAACAGAGCGTTCGCCGACGCCGCCACCCGTGATCCCCGCCACCTTCCCTCGCCGTGATCCCCGCCTCCTGCCCTCGCCGGCAAGCATCACCACCACGGTCCTCGACATCGCCCACACGCTTCATCACCACTGCCCCTCAGTCGACGCCACCTCCTCCGATCGATCCCACCTGAGCTCTACCAAGAGCAAATCGACTCCTCCGTGCCTTCGCCGAAGAAGAGCCTAGGTTGACGACGACTTGAAGAAGTCCCCGCCGTCGCGATCTCACCGTCCCGCAGACCTTAGCCTCGCCGGACTCCGCCTTGCCAGATCACCTGCGCCGCCGCTGAGGGCTTCTCAAGCCCTAGTCTGAGATCGAAAGGAAGAGGGCTTCGCGTCGCCGTCTTCATCTCCGAAGCCTCGTCGTGCCTTGCTGGAGAGCTTCGCCGGCCATCTACGCCGACGTCGTCGTCAACTCTCGCCGCCGAGCTTGAAGTCCTGCCCTAGCCGGAGCGAATAGAGAAGGAGAAGAGGAGATCGATCTCGCCGGGGCTCCCCGACCCACAGCGCTCGCCTCCTGGATCGACCTTCACCGCCGACAACGCATCGCTGCCGCCGCCGCCTCATTCCACCGTGGCCCTAGCCTGGAATCGGGGAAGGGAATGAGTCTCAGAGAGTAACCCGGCCCAATTATATCAGGGCTGGGTCGGATCCAATCCAACACGGGCCCGAGTCAGTGAACGAGTCAACTCGGCCGAGTTGACTCGACTGAGCCAACTCAGCTCAGTTACTGATCACTTCCGACGACCGTTCAGGATTCATTTCAAGTCCGAATTGATCCGTTTTCGAGGCAGTAAATTCGTGACGATCAGTACCACGCGACTACAGCAGCATCGGTCAGGTTTGAGTTACGGTCGTCGTCCCAGGTAACTTTGAATATTCTGTCAGTTTTTCCTGCCATTTAATTTAAATAGCTAGTCCTTCCAATCTGTCGCATGATAGAATTTATTGACTGTTGCCCACTATATAAGCGAGTTGTGTGATTCTGATCTTGAGTGGTAACCGACCTAATATTAATTGTGCAAATAAATTAATTTGAATTTGTGGTTACTTGATTAATCTTGAAAATTAACTGTATCAGCACGTGTTTTATCACTGTCTCCACATTACAATTTCTTAATCACGTGTTAGTCTCATTAGCTTAAAATTGGTATTATCTTTCACCATTCTAATCTCTGACTCCTCCTGCATAACATACATATCCTAAGGACAGCTTGCATTTAGGATCAGTGAAAATCTTGCATGCCTACTAGAAGTGGTAGAACTTTTTCTATAGGCGAAACTTCAGCATCAATGGACCCTAGCATTCATGATACCCTTAACACAATCCTACAAAAGATAGAGAGCATGGACAGACAACTACAAGAGGTTAAGGATCAGGTTGATGTCAACTGTAGGGATCTAGCAACCAGAATTGGTAGGCTAGAAACTAATAGGAGAAGAATCAGGAATGATGAGAGTTCTCGAATTGACAGTAGGTCTCCTAGGCGTGAGCGAGGCCATGACAGTAGGTCTCCTAGGCGTGAGCGAGGCCCACCTTACCAAACAACTGATGCCGATGCCCAGTATATCAGGAGCGTTAAAGTCGATGCTCCTTCTTTTGACGGGCGTTTAGACCCTCAGGTCTATATAGATTGGCAGTTGGCCATGGACCGATATTTTCGTTGGCATGATATGTCTGAGTCAAGAAAGGTTCGATTGGCCGTTATGAAATTAACGGGACAAGCGGGGCAATACTGGGAAAATTTAGAGAGGATGATGAGGTACAGAAGGGAAGACCCCGTGGACACTTGGGAAAGCATGAAAGAGAAGCTTATGATGAAGTATGTTCCACCATCATTCAGTCAACAATTGTTAGACAAATGGAATCGATGGACCCAGGGAAACAAGTCAGCCACTGATTATATTGCTAAGTTTGATGAATATCTGAATCGGTGTGGAGCTATTGAGTTAGAATCTCCCGAACAGACCCTATCTAGGTTTAGGTCCGGTCTTAGGGATGATTATCGCCGAGAGCTCATTGCTCGAGGCATCACGACTCTAGAACAGGCATATCAGCTAGTCACCGACTTAGATGAATCTAGAGGATCCTACTTTAACCGAAGTAACTTTAAGGATAACTCTAGAACCACCACTACTGGTCAGCCAAGCTTCAACCGAACACTTCCTACCCCAAGTAAACCTGCCTCCAGTTCCTCTAGCGTCAAACCAGCAGGTCCTTCTGGTGCAAAGCCCTTAGTATCCGAGAAGAGAACGGTAAGTGAACCAGGAAAAGTCAACCCTAGAACCCAATGCTACAGGTGTCAAGGGTATGGTCACCTTGCCAGCCAATGCCCGAGTCAAACCAAAACCCTCTTTGTCGAAGTTCCCATTGAAGATATAGAAGGAGAGGATGATGGAGAAGAAGTGGTGCACCAACAAGACGATGACTCAGATGCCTCTGTCGAAGAGTATGAATTTAATGGGTGCATCCGAACTGTGGAAATGACGAGCTTACCTCCTAATGTAGCTCGCACCCAATTAGGAGTGGTTAGATGTACTTTAACCCAGCCTGAACCACTCAACGACTGGAGAAGGACTGCCATATTCCAAACTTGCACGAAAATTGGCAATAAGAACTGCAAGGTAATAGTGGATAGTGGCAGCTGCATCAACGCTGTGGCATCAAAGTTAATTACCACCTTGGGGATGACACCGGTGAAGCATCCAAACCCCTATAAAGTTACATGGATCGATGCTACATCTATCGATGTTCAAGAGAGATGTCAAATTCCCATCCAGTTTGCCACATACACAGAAAATGTGTGGTGTGACATACTACCCATGAATGTAGGTCATATCATTTTGGGTCGACCATGGTTATTTGACCTAGATGTGACCATATATGGACGTACCAATCAGTGTTCGTTCGTCCATAATGGAAAAAAGGTGAAGATTATGCCAAATCAACGAAGCCGCCAACCCGAGAGAAAGAAGCTGATAAAGGGAAAGATAAAGTGGACGTTATAAATCCAAAAAAAAGGGTTGATAAGGGCAAAGGTAAGATGGAAATGAATTTGATTAGCCACGATCAACTTGAAAAGAGCTTGCAGGATGGTTCTACTTGTTATGCTCTCGTGGCTCGAGAGGCTAGCCGGGATATCGAGGAGCAGATTCCTGAGCACATCAAGCCAATTCTGGAGGAGTTTTCCGAAACCCTCCCACAAGATCTTCCAGGTGAGTTGCCCCCTATGCGAGACATTCAACATGCTATTGACTTAGTCCCAGGAGCAACTTTACCAAATTTGCCCCACTATAGAATGAACCCAACTGAACATGCGGAATTACAACGGCAAGTAGAAGAGCTACTCGACAAGGGGTTCATCAAAGAGAGCTTGAGCCCTTGTGCGGTTCCCGCACTTTTGACGCCAAAGAAGGATGGTACATGGCGTATGTGTGTGGATAGTCGTGCAATCAATAAAATTACCGTCAAGTACCGTTTTTCCATCCCCGTCTTGATGATATGCTGGATCTGATGTCAGGTGCCACAATCTTCTCCAAAATTGATCTTAAGAGCGGGTACCATCAGATTAGAATCCGACCCAGGGATGAATGAAAAACCGCATTTAAGACTAAAGACGGGTTATATGAATGGTTGGTTATGCCATTTGGACTGTCCAATGCTCCAAGCACCTTCATGAGAGTAATGACCCAATTGTTTCGACCGTTTATCGGTAAGTTCGTGGTGGTCTATTTTGATGACATATTGATCTATAGCCAAACCCAGGAGCAACATGTGGGTCATCTGAGGCAAGTCATCTGCACACTCCATGCTGAGAAATTTTATGCAAATCCAAAAAAAAGTGTGCTTTTTGTATAGACAGGGTTATCTTCCTAGGATTTGTGGTTTCCTCCGAGGGGGTTTCCGCAGACCCTGAGAAAGTGAAGGCAATAACCGAGTGGCCACAACCCCGGACGATCAGGGAAGTCAGAAGTTTTCACGGGTTAGCCACTTTCTACCGTCGGTTCATCAAGAATTTTAGTGCTATCATGGCACCTATCACCAACTGTTTTAAAGAGTGAGGTGTTCCAGTGGACTCCTGCTGCCTCCAAAGCTTTCGCTGAAATAAAGAAGATGATGACGGAAGCTCCTGTAATGCGTCTCCCTGATTTTTCAAAAGCTTTTGAAGTAACTTGCGACGCATCGGGACTAACAATAGGTGGTGTACTGAGTCAGGAAAACCACCCGGTTGCTTATTTCAGCGAAAAATTAAATGATGCCCGTCAACGCTACTCCACTTATGATAAAGAATTTTATGCGGTTGTACAGGCGTTGCGCTACTGGAGACATTATCTGTTGCCACAGGAATTCGTGTTATACTCAGATCACGAAGCGTTAAGGTATCTCAACTCCCAGAAGAGATTAAACGCGAGGCATAGCAAATGGGTGGAGTTCTTGGAGGATTACACTTTTGTTCTCAAACATAAAGCAGGCATCGAGAATAAGGTCGCTGATGCGCTGAGTCGACGTGTCACGATCTTGGTGGCAATGAGCACAGAAGTGGTTGGATTTGAGAAATTAAAGGAGGAGTATGAATCATGTCCCGATTTTGGGAACATTTATGTCACGTTACGAGACGGCCCTGTTCGTGAGATGTACGGTTTTCTCCTTCAAGACGGTTATCTCTTCCGATTCCGTAAGTTGTGTATTCTCCGTACGTCCCTCAGGGATTTTCTCTCTTGGGAACTACATGCTGGAGATCTGGCGGGACATTTCGGCCAGAACAAGACAATTGAGGCCGTTGAACACCGATTCTACTGGCCGAGTCTGAAAAGAGATGTCTCTAAAGTAGTTAGCCAATGTCGCACGTGTCAATTGGCTAAGCAACAAAAGCAGATTGCCGGACCTTACACTCCTCTTCCTGTACCTAAGTGCCCCTGGCAAGACGTGAGCCTAGACTTCATTCTAGGGCTGCCCAAGACTCAAAAAAAGCACGATTCTATCCTAGTGGTAGTTGACCGATTTTCAAAAATGGCTCACTTCATCCCGTGTTCCAAGACCTCAGATACGTCTCGAGTTGCTGTCTTATTCTTTGATCATATCGTAAAGTTGCACGGGATACCTAAAACCATGGTGTCTGATCGGGATGTTAAGTTTGTTAGCTATTTCTGGAAAACACTTTGGCATAAGATGGGCACCAAACTGAAATTCTCAACCGCCTTTCACCCACAGACAGATGGTCAAACCGAGGTGGTAAACAGATCGCTAGGAAATCTCCTCAGGTGTCTAGTTGGAGAAAATTTAAAAACTTGGGATCTCATTTTGCCCATGGCTGAATTTGCATATAACGGATCTGTCAATAGGACTACGGGTCTCAGTCCTTTTGAAATCGTAAACGGTTTTAAGCCCAGGCAACCCATTGATTTAATTCCCATGGCTCATCATCATTCTAGGGTATCAGACTCCGCATCAGCATTTGCATCCCATATTCATGCATTACATGAGGAAGTCAGAGACAAGATAATGAAAATAATACTGATTATAAAGCTTCTGCAGATCTACATCGCCGATTAAGGTCTTTTAATGTCGGAGATTATGTGATGGTCCGCATGCGACCCGAACGGTTTCCACCAGGAACCGTGAAGAAATTACACGCGCGAAGTGCAGGGCCATTCAAGATTCTCAAAAAAATCAATTCGAATGCTTATGTGGTGGATCTCCCACCTGACTTTGGCATCAGTTGCACCTTTAATGTCGAGGATTTGGTTCCATATCGAGGTACTTTTGATACCCCTTCTGATCCATTTGTGGATGAGCCAAGCCAAGACCTTCTTTCTGAGAGCCCCCCACTACCTCCACTTCCCCCTAAAATGTCCTATGCAACAGAACATATATATTCTATCTTGGATGATCAGATTATCTCTACTGGAGATGGAGGGACGAGACGCTATCTAATTAAGTGGACGGGAAAACCTGATTCAGAAAATTCTTGGATTACCGAGGAAGACCTCCAGCATCTTGATCCTGATCGACTGGAGCACTACCACAGCAGACAACAGTTCTGTCCCCCACACTCGACAGGGTCAAGTTCTTTCCACCCGGGGGGAATTGATGAGGACATCATGCCACCGCCCAGGAGCAGGTTCGATCGAGTATACTTCAGGAGGCGACGCGCTGGTCTTCTATGGCTTTAGATGGGACTTGTTTCAGGCCTTATTGATAGCAGATGTTTTAACTTTATTGTGTTCCTTTTATTTTTTTCTTTTGTAGACGTTTAGTACCACATCGGTTATTTCCCAGTAGTTCTCTTTTGTAAAGCCTATATAAGGCCCCCTAGACTGTCTTATTGGAATTAATGAATGAATGATTAAAACTTTTCCTCAAATTATTGTGTTAAATTCTTGAGTTCTGCTCTCGAGTTTAGGGTGAGAAGCCCGCGCAAGGGGTGGAAACCCAAATTTTATCTTTTTTCTCAATTTAAATCTTGATTCGATTTTTGAAGGTGATTGCGATCCAGGTGGTTTTACATCACCTAGTCTTAAAGCAAGTAGAAGTTCTCTCTTCAAATGATCAGAAAACAAAGTTCCAAAAAGACCTGAGTGGATCGTAACACCGTGGTCAAACTTCTTTGCGTAGGGTCTAATGCTGCTACTTGCAAACTAATGGAAGTTAAATAGAATTGAATAGACAAACTATTTGGCAGTCCTTAGTAAGTACTTATAAACTTCAAAGCAGAGACGGTTAGAATGACTGCATATGCACAAAAAGATTGGTATGACTCCTAATAACATATAATATGAGTGAAACGAGAACCAAAAAGTAAAAAAATACAGTTCCCACCAAATGATAGCACAGCAACTTTCAAGTAATAAGGTGAAATAGTGAAACCTGAAAGTCATGAATGCCGCCAGATACCGAAATAACAACAACACGAGAAAGTTTAGGAATGGCCAAAATACGGCCTGCATGGGTGGTTTCTATCTCATAACCCTTTCTCCACTCTCCATTGACCTGTGAAAAGTAATGCCCCAAGGACGGCTGCAATGCAATAGGAGGTGACCTGGATAAGTAGTTTGAGCCAGTTACGAATTAAGATAAAAATAAGAAGATCAAAGTATTTGGAGACCAGAATGATGCATACTGGTGTGGGCTTGAGAGCGTTAAAATGGTCTCAACAGCCGACTTTCGCAAGCGCGGATGGACCAGCGCAGCTCTGGCCACAAAGCCACCCATAGAATGGCCCACTAATATTACACTAGTGGGCAAACTTTCAGATACTTCAGCACCTTCCTTAGATCGGGCTTCACGAGACTCATGATATTGATCTAATATCTACAATTATATAAAATGAACGTGACCATCACCATCAAGGCTTACCCCAACTATGTGGGTCATGAAGATCTACAAACGAAATAAAAGAATATAGGTATTTAATTTTCTCTCACCGTGGAACAGACTGATGTCTAACTCCATATAATAATTAATCAATTTAAGAGATCTCAAATTGACACAAAGCAAATGTTAAATTTTAGAGGCAGAGTAAATCCTATAATTTACAAATTGATTTTTACAATTCTCATAAAAAGAGGCCAGCATCATAAGATGAAAAATTACAGTGCTATTCAAAAATGTTAGGTTCCACATGTTGCTTAACTCATTATAAGCAATATATCAACATGTTTTTTCTGTTGAAAGAGACATAAATTGTCACAATGCACCTTAGAGCCAAATTAGAGACTATCTATCTACCAAACAATTTTTGTAAATCCTTACAGAAAAGTACATCATCTTGAAACCAAAAACTAATTCAATATTCAAAGAAAGTTTAAGCTCCAAGCATTCCAATTTGCTAGCTACCACTTTTGTGCCTTTAGGGTCATTCATAAGTTCATGTTTAGTTAATTTGTGCAGGTGAACATAATGCAATGTTAACAATAAGACAACAATTTACTAAACAATCCAGTAAAAGTTACAAAACTTTGTTATTTGATAAAACCAATAAGGTCTCACTGACTTCTTCCTTCCTCCTGCAAAAACAGTTCAGAGATAATATCAATAAATATGTGTTGCTGCTAGTAACAAGTTTCATTCGGTTGATTATTCAATTTCCTTGTAGAAATTCCATCAGTAACAGAAGGTTATTCCTCCCAAATGCAACTAGATATGCAAGTAAATGAAAGTCATACCCGGTGGATGGCATATACAACATATTCAGTGTGCTCTTCAAGTATCCGACCATCCATTGCAGAATGTTCCTCCTCAAGATCTACAGCAAACCAGTCCAGCATGCGAGCATACTCCCTAGGATGTTCAAAATTATCCAAATCTTCTGACAACAAACTCCTCCCTTCGTCATCTGATAAGATGGTTGCTTCCTGATAAAAGGATGGTTCGAGTGGCCCAGCTTGGTATGCCCTTGAAGATTCAGCAGCCAATGAACGCACCTAGAAGGACAAAATGAAAATAAAAGAAGGGGAGACTTAGCATATCTGACATCGGCCATACATGTAAAGAGAATCTTGCACGGTTAGTACACTGCCTGGGCGCTATGGAGGTCATGAGTTTGAGATGCAACCAACATAATTTAGAAGAATTTTTTCTCTTAGAGGAGAAGAGGTGGGATTATCCACCTTGTTAATTTAAAAATTATAATCAGTCATAAATGAAGAAGTATGATAAGAACAACATATAAGTGTAATGAACAAGAAAATAGTCCAAGCGAGTGAGTTGTAGAACTCTCTTTCTGAACCTCTTTAGGGAGATAGCTAACAAGCCAGCTTAACTTGACTTCATCATTATGGCAACTTTACGAGCAAGCATTCATCCTTGTATTTATGAGCGAGGCGCAGTCATAAATAAAGAAGTATAATAACAACATAGAAGCGTAATGAGCAGAAAATAGTCCAGGACATCAATCTCCGTGTCAGAACTAGAATTTGGAAAGGCACATTATGCAATGCAGTCTCTGAAGAAGCAACAAATGACTGCACAATCAAAATGAATTCGACACATATACAAAACAATTTAGCTCTGCCTTGTGTTATTCTTTAGAGAAGAATGCATGCCTTGTATGAAGTTGTATCATTTTCTTCATCATCTAGACATTTTTAGTTTTAGATAGGAAGACAAGTAAACTTGCATGAGATTTTTTTGGCATGTGCAATGCACGTGCAAGACTCTTTATGATACAATAGGAGTTCTTCTTCAAAATAGATAATGATAAATATTAATTTTTTGGAGATTTATTTCTCAAAATGGAAGATTTTTTTTTATCTGTGTGTGATGATAATTAGAGAAGTGTGTTTATCTTATTTTTTTCATTTTAGATGTATAGGTGTATTTAAAATGAAAAACTTTTCAAACGCTTTTGCATCGGCATGAATTTGCATATGGAGCGAAAGGCCTTCTTAAAAGAAGAAGATAAACCTACAACCATATCTCCAAAGTTTCTCGGCCTGTTTATTCATATGGCAAGGCCCTCTCTTGCCCATAGTTTCCTTCACCAGAAACCACACTGCCACGAGAGGGTTAATATCAGGTTGACACCCATTCTAAAATTTGATTATTTTTTTTTTCCATGGAGATTTCATGATTTCCGCAGGAAACTTTGTCTACAACGGTAGTCTTGATGACATAAAACATCAAGAATAATAAAACGAAAACAAACGATAACAGGAAAAAAAAATCTCAGTTTAGTGTGTGAATGAAGCATAAACATCTAAGAAGATAGAGAGCGAGGCTCCACCGAACATCCACAACACCTACCAATCACCAACATTTCAAGCTTATTCTAAGAGGGAAACCAAAAATAAAAGGAGGGGCTGGTTAGAGAAAATGGTGATTGGTCAAAAAAATGATGGAGATGACAAAGATCAAAGTGTACACCATTTCTTCTCTTTCTCCTAGATGTTCTCGGGAAGTTAGCCGATGAAACAATCATTTCCACATAATAAATGCGACTTTCAACCTTAACACTGTAAATACACAATACCACTGTTAATCATTCGAGATATCGATCAATATCTCGTTTTTTGCCTGTTAACAATACAATATGGGGAAATTGTTCGCCCATATCGTTTGCAGTAAAAAACAGCCGATATTTAAAATATCAGCCGATAAATCGTCCGATATGACTCGGCGCAAAATCAGAGAATATGAATTTATTTTAATTGGGTTTGTTTTTTTAACCCATCAGCATTGAACCCAAACCCGACCCGTCACCCGACTATATAAGTGTTGTTTGCATCGTTAGGGCTCGATAAAAATCGAACCCTAATTTTTCTCCTCCGTAAATTGACGGCAATGACACTTGCCTTCCTTTCATTCTCCGAGGGCGATGAGCTCCCTTTGCTCCCCCTGAGCTTCCCTTAAATCGACGAGTGCGACGATCTCCCCCCAAGCTCCCTCTCATATTCAAATTTAAAGACGCAAGGATTTCATCTCTTTTATTATCTTTTTTCGTTCATATATTTTTCAGGTACATAGATTATACAACTTCTAATCGTATATTTCTCAATTCCATGAAATAACTTATTTATTGCACGACCCACGACTGCGTGTAAATATACATTTTTTTTACAGTCCTTTCATGCATATTACATCATTTTTATTTGGTAGATGATACTTATAACACTAAAACAACTTTTAGTTATCAATATTTCATTATATAAATGGACCAATATGAACGCTCGATATGCGCGCCTATTCTCGATATTTGATATGAAAACCCCTCATCCGATACGATCTCGAAATCCAATATTCAAAACCTTGCACAATACTTTAATCGACAAGAGTAGCTTTACTTCTTTCCGCCTACCTCAGATGTTGGTGATCCTACAGCTAACATTTGTCTCCATTGGACACGGTTGACAAGCTAGGGTTTTGTTCACAAACAAGAAAGTTTGGTTGCACAATGTAGCATGTAGATCTCTCATCCATTCTCCGGTCCAAGCCAAGGAATCCGTTAGATATGACGCAAAATGGATCTTTTTCTCTTGTTAATTTTTTTATTGGATTACAATAGTCTTGATTCAATAAGAGTAAAAAAAAAGGATTTGTTATACATCTAAACCATCAAATAGACAAAAATATAATGTTTTATTGAAAGGACTAGTTTTTAAGCTTGAACGGTAATCTAGATATGTTTATGCTAAGCCACCCACTAATTTTGCAATTAATAATGATTTTCTATTATTCTGTCAATTATTCAGTCTGTAGGAAAAAAGCAACAAAAGCCAGATAGCCAAGCAAGAAGCAATTGTACATCAAAATTCAACAACCCGTAATTCGATGAAAATTGAATTCACATTCATCTTCTGCACATCAATAACTCAATATGTACAAATCAGGTACGCCTCAAAATCATAACACTTATGTGAACTGAGTTATCAATAGGCACACTATTGGAAAGAGTAATATGAAGTAACAAATTTACTCCCCTCTAAAGGAATTGTAAGCACTTTATGCCTATATAATAGCCAAAGCCCCAAGTATTTTCCTGCTAATGCAAGCTTCCTAAAATTTGTGGCACTAACAAGAATACGAACGGGAAGGGTGCAAAAAAAAATGAGAATTTTAACTAATGAAGATGGTGAATACCTAAGTTTATAAAAGTGATACTGTATGCCAATTCATTAGTCCCAAGATTCCAAGAACAGTACAGGTCAGAGCCAGCCTATGCCTTCCATGAACAATATTAACAAAATTCTCCCGAACTTCCTATTCAATTCCCGATCAACCTGCCTAGATCTAAGTCATGAAAACACCACCACATCCACCAAGTACCCCACCGGTAGACTCCTTGCATATATGACAGACTGTCCATCCTAACCTTTTCCATTTGCCCATCCACATTGTATCCACTTTATAACAGCACTTCCTCTCTATAGTCTGATAAGCGTGAAAGGCTCGAAGCAATAAGTAGACAGAGGAAAACATGTTGATCATAAAAGGATCAAGGACTGTAATAGTAGGAAGGGAATTAGGGGAGGGGCATACCAACTTAAGGTATAAGAGGTGGGTGCATGTGGTCAGTTTGAGGTTCACAAAGGCAGGTCAAATGCTAATGAATTATCTTCGCTTGATTTTGTACTTAATTGTAAGGGATGAGGTTAGAAGATCATGTAACAATGGTCCTAAATAAAAGGTACCACACCAAATAGGACCAATTGGTAGAAACATCAAGCAATCTATTTTTGTCACTCTTGCCCCATCTTGACAGTCTCCAAGCGGCATTCACCTCCTCTTCCACCTCTTTTCAAGACCCCCTTTAAACTGTAATATTCCAACCTTATAAGCAAATTGAAGGGGACTTCTACCAATTGGCTATGTATTTTAGAGCCTAAAATCATAGTGTCTCCAAATGCCACCTTATAGCCCAAGTGCTAAACCAGAAATGGATTTTTCTTAACATCAAACACTAGCCGAAGCAGTAAGTAGAAAACGAGAAACTTATTGAGCCCCCTTTGATTATATTTAGGACAATTTTGATGTGTTAGAAACAATGTTTGATACTAATCTATTGCTTGTATGCATGTGCTTAGGCCTCCTTGCTCATTTTATAAGCTTGCCATACTCAAAGTAGGGTTGATAATGGTTGGGGTCTGCACCAAGGCCCATAATGGCTCTCAGTTCGTCGAGCAAGCTCTTTCACTGCTGGTGGGGTGCTCATAGATGAAGAAAAGAGACATTAGGAAAGTAATTCAGGTAGCTCAACACGTTAGAGCAAAGGACTAAAATCTCCAGCCCCAGCCCTAACTGGTTAAAATTGGGCTAGGGTTGGGCCTTTAAGCCCATTTTAGTTTAGGGTCGATGCCACGGCTTATCCTAACCCCGATCCCAAGTCCTGACCTATTTTAAGCCTAACATATTGAAGCCTCAATTCAATATTCAAGGTCCCCACTCCAATACATTATAAATAAGTTTACAGCAAAATTGAATTCATCCTTTTAATAATTAATGCAGTATAGTATATTTCAGATGCCATGATCAATACCACCTTGACATGTTTACAAATCTATAAACAACTTAAACAACTACTCTATGCTCTACGCCCATAACCATTGGCAGAAAAAAATAGCAATGGCAACCCCAATTCCTCACCCAACCAAGATTGTGTATGTTTACTCCCAGCTTGAAATTGAGCTGCCTATATCCAGGGAGACTATATCTAGGGAGAAGAAATAGATAAGTAGTAAAAGGAAGGTAAGGATAAATAGTTGTCAAGCCCGGTGCAAGCTGCATTGGCGTCAGCTCATGTGTTTTCAATGGGGTACATAGTGTCACTCTTGATCGCAGTGTCGTCGTTGGTAGCACGGTTTATAAAGAAGTAGGATAAGAATAGTGGTGGAGATGGTACGACACAGGCAATGTTCGGACCCGTCCAGGCAAGAGGAAGGGATGAGCTTATTGGTGAGATGATGGCTGACCATCGTTGCCACTTTTTGGTTACTGAAGTTGTGTGGGTGAAATTGGCTTTTAAGTTGTTTGGTATTCCTCGTGTCGGATTTCATGTGACCCTGCTCTATCTCCATGCATGCCCCATTGCCCTCCCTCCATGCCCGTCCTTACGACCTAGACAAGATTGCAGCCCGATATGCTAAATTTTATACATCATTTTCATACCCTTTAATCTCTACTTTTTGCTTGTTTATTCTTGTTTTATTAGTTTTTATTTTACTTTGTTTAATTTGAACATGAAGTGAATAATTCAAGCAAAATAGAGGCCAAGATGGAGATTTCATGAAGCTAAAAGAGAAAGAAAAGAAGGTCAAAGCTATCAAGGATTCTTAACTTAATCAAGATCACAAAATTAAAAGATTGCAACCCTTCCATCTTAAGATTTTTGACAAAATTCTCTCTCGTTAATTTCTGAACACCTTTCGATATTTTGGCATAACTTTTGTTCTAGAGATCCAAATAATGTGATTCTTGTGTCTATGGAAAGCTAATTGACATAGCTAAATTTCATATGTTGACAGACTTTTTCAAATCAACCGTCATCAATGAATAAATTACATCCCAATCAAAACTTAGTTGCGTTTGGAAACCTAGGTTTCCAAATCAAGTGTCATCAAATCAACTGTCAACAAAACTAAATGATTTGGAAACTAGGTCATAAAATCAACCATCATCAATGGGTATAAAATTAGCAGGAGATATCAGGAGAAAAGAAGAGGACACTTTTGGAGAGAAGATTGACATGAAGCAAGAGAGAACGGACAGCTAGGTTTCGGTCTTTGAAGCTTCAAATAGTGTTCTTCCCCTGAATCTCTTTTTGAATATTCATGTTTAAGTTTATGGATCTTATTTATTTAATTATGAACTAATTTTCCTTATTAGGGCTATGATGTAGCTTGACTATGATGTTTCAATTACAATAATATTTGATATTCAAAGTTTGCTATTTCATGTTAAGTGTTCATCTCTATTCTTAATGTTTTTGAATGTATGATCAACATTTAAATGATTTGATGATTATATTAAGACCGAGAGGTGATATATAATGTTAGCTTCTTGTGATGAACATCATAAATTTCATATTTGACAGAGATGTGATTACATGATTTGTGCAATTACTTTGAGTAATTTCATCAATTGTAATGAGCTTTCAATTATTTAAATTCACATAGAGATATAGTGGGTTAATATTTAGATAGTACTTTTGGTATTACTTGAGAGAGGATATTGAATAAATTAGAGAATTTCAATTGTCAACATGGATAATGATTCTTTGGTAGCAAAATTAAAAGGAATTGATTCGGAATAGTCATAGCAAAATTAGATGCCCTAGTGTTTTCTCATTGGTTTTAAATCTCTTTATTTTGGTTGTTAAATTTCATTCACTTTATTTTTTTCCTCACAAATTTCTCAAATTTCAGATTCTTCAAATAAAACAAGAGTTAGATTAATTTTGATACTTAGCAAGATAGGCAATCCTCATGGGACGATACTCATCATTTTATTACTTGTTTCGATTAGTACACTTACTAGTTTGTGCGTCACAGCCAGTCTAGAAAGACATACAGCAAACTCAAAGGTCTTAAAATTTTGGGTTGATGCCAGTTGAATTAAAGCCCAAGGGCAGGTCATACTCGAATTTAAGACGCCAAAAATTTTGGGGTTAGGGCTTACTGTAACTCAGAAACTTTGTCCAATCCTGGCATGATATCATACCTAAGGATCTGAAGACACACCCACTTAATTCTTCACAATGTCTCAACCTGCAATGTAGAAAATCCTCCCAAATTGGTTCCTACGGACCTATATTTGAGAGCTCAAACTTAGAACAATAGTCATACAAATAACTTGGTTGAGTAGGATTCAGCCACTTATTTCCAAACCATCCGATCATCTCTCTAACAATTCGTTTGAAATTTGAGGAGGAAACATAAAGTAAGGAATCATACAATATGGTCCTTAACCAAGGTATGAGGTTTCGCCTATTTCATCTCGATTTGGCTAATTCGTCATGATTTCAGTGAGGAATAGCTTGAAACTCGCGTGTAATTTCAGCATGTTTGCAAAGTTTTAGCAGATATACACTTGGTATCAATCAACTTCGATAAATTTCACATAGTTTTGTATGAAACATACCAAAACCTTAAAAAATCAGAAAGAAATTTCTTAAAGAGAGAAAATTGTAATATTCCTAATTAATAATTTCATCCATTTCTATAGCCATTCCAAACCGGTATAATCCTAACTTGCCATAATTAGATCATAACTAGATAATTTAAATTTAATTCTAATTGTAATCTTAATTAACTTTAAATTAACTCCGTTGATATTAATTTGATTAAATTTTGGATTAACTGATCGAGTGTCAAAAGTTCAGCTCTCTTGATTTAACAAACACTTAGCCTAATGTTCATATTACGTGTTCCTTGTGCACTATATACGAAAAGAATCAAAGACGCCAACATTTTCTTATACACTGAATTGAAACCGAAACTTAAACTGACACAAAACCCAAGTGAAACTAACAAAACTCGTCAGAACCTTTAATAAAAGAAGATTGTGAACTGGAAAGAAACCAACTTCTCTAACCTTGTCCTTAACGTAGTTTTCTCCCATTTCGTTTAATGACTAGGGCTGTGGATACCAGCATGGCATTGAGAGAATCAGGTTAAATAAAGGTCTCAAATTGCTGGATAGATAAAATTATGGTTAGAAGTCTTCTAGAAAGACTTCGTGATGATTAATTGATACTTAACAGACATTATGAATTATAAAATGGGAGGATAGGAAATTTACTAGATTATTCAATGCATAGCTCCTATACGATAAGAGTTAGTGCAATTAGTTCATTTGCTTACCCAGGGCATTGAGTCGCATTCCTTAAGAAAAGAATATGTAATATTCAAAATGTTATGATACTTAGCACGAGTAACAATTAAAGTTCAAATGCAGCTGTTTTGTTGCAATATGCAATCAGGTAACTTATTGAAAGTTCAAATGCAGCTGTTTTCATGCTATCTGAAGAGTCAAAACAAAAATGCAACAAAGAATAAAACCAGACACATAAAGTACAATGTCAATGAGCCTTGACCTTTCTTAGTGCACTAACTATATATATCAAAAAACAAGCCGAAATAATAAAACAAGAAAAAGATTGCACCTGCTTGTAGCTTCCACCATTTCCAGGAATGAACAGAACAGGAACTCCACTGAGCTTCTTAAGATGCTCCGCGAAATCAATCTTCTTCCAGCCCTCGTGGTACAAGAAGAGCCCATACTTATCTGACGAAACATTCGCCGGAGTCGAG
This sequence comes from Agave tequilana, assembly GCA_038442645.1. NCBI lineage: Eukaryota > Viridiplantae > Streptophyta > Magnoliopsida > Asparagales > Asparagaceae > Agave > Agave tequilana. Next base: position 226,106 of record JAVJIF010003797.1, on the reverse strand, counting down.
ATCGGAATGTAAGTGGGGTACATGTAAGTCATGATGCATCCGCTCGAAATTGGCTTCAACAACCCATAGAGAGCAATAATCCCAACGGATACAAAGAGGATCACTAGGGCTCCCACTCTGCACCTAGCTCTGAAACCCTTCATTTTTTCCGCAAAAGATTTACTTACAGAGACCGCAGCAGAGATCGAGATCGAGATCCAATTAAAGAGTGCTTCGGATCGAGATCTGAGGTCGAATCAAGCAACTTCAGTCTCGTTCCTGATGACGAATTCGATCTCAGATCTCTCGATCCTGCGCTCGCTCTCTCTGACGAGAATTCAGGTGTTCGAGCGACGAGAGATGGAGGTGGACTGAAAAGTAACAGAGACCAGAGAAAGATTTGAGAAGAAATAGGGAGCGCACAGAGCCCAGAGAAAGACCAGGAGAGATTTGAGAAGAAATAGTGTGAAAGCGCAGAGACCAGAAAGGAGAGAAGACGGGCGAGAGCTTTGTGTGCGCTGCGGGTTTACTGGGTGTATCCGGTTGCCGACACGAGTTTACCGGGGGCTGCCAGTGGAATCTTAGGTTAGGTCTCCCTAATTCGAATTTGAAAATTATTGGGATGTTGTGGATCTGGGTTCCCTTCTTCTCTCCTTGCAACTGTAAGTTATAAAATTTTTTACAATTATAAATAAGTGACATGCAAATAAGTTTATAATATTTAATTGATAATATAAAATTATAAGTGAAAAATTGTATTGTGATTTATAATATTTCGTTATAGTTATATGTAAGTCATAAGTGAAAAAGTTCATCACAAAAAATAACTGTTAAATGATTTTAAATAATAAATAATTTAAAAAAATTAAAGTAAGAATAATAAATATAATTAAAAGTATTAAGTATTAAATATTAAAAAGTAAACATAAAAATAAATATTAAATAACTAAAAATAAATAATATATAATAAATAATTAAATTTATTAATAATTAAAATATTAAATATTAGATAATTAAAATAAAATTAAATTCATTAAAAATATAATACATTAGATAATAAATAAATAAATAAAAATATTAATAAATATTAAATATGTTAAATATTAAAAAATAAAATATCTAATAATCAAAACTTATTAAAATTATATTAAATAGTACTAATCTATAAATAAAGTAAGAAGTAAAATTAAGTGAGATACATTATATAATTTAGTAGTAACAAATTTAATCTAGTAATTAAAAAGATTCTAATATTAAAAGTAATTAAATATTAATAAAAACTTTAATCTAATAATTATATGTAATCTAATAATTAAAAATTTTCTCATAATCTAAAAAATTAATCTAATAAAAAATATTAATCTAACAATAATTAATTGTCAGCAATACAATTTGTATGACCACAAAATAATTGTTTCTGCTGCAAGTGGGCACAATAAGTGAGATTTGCATGACCACAAAATTAACTGTTTAGTGATGCAAGTGAATCGTAATTAGGATGCAAGTGTATTTTACGACTTACGGTCCAAACAAATACTATAAGGGGCCGTTTGTTTCGCGTAAAACTCCGTAATTCGTAAATGACTTACTACCCAGTTACAACTACGGCGTTTGTTTGGACCGTAATTCGTAAAAGACTTACGTAACTCAACAAACACTCACTTGCAACTCAGTTACCACTCACTTACAGCCCAGTTACAGTTAATTTTGTGGTCATACAAATTTGTAATATTTTTTTTATTTTAATATTAAAATTTTTTAATATTTAACTTTTTAATATTTATTGCAGTATTAAAACTTTTAAAATCACCAAATAGTTAATTTTGTGGTCAACTTTTTCACTTACGACTTATACATTACGACAACCAAACACCGTAAAGTACAATACACTTTCCCACTTTACAATTTTATATTACCAACCAAACACCGTAAAATTTACATACATGTAACTCATTTACAATTGTAAAAGACTTTACCAATTACAACTACGAATTACGGCCAGTTATGACAACCAAACAGACCCTAAGTCGTAAGTGACAAGTCGCAAGTGCTACTTGCGACTTATGGACTTTTGTGATGAAGCAAACATACCCGAATCAGTTAGAAAAGGAAAACAATTAAAAATGGAATGGAACTAACCTCAAAAGAAAGAGTGATCGGAGTAGAGGAGTGAAATCTTTGGTGACTCTTGATGGATTCGGTGCTGGTTTTTTTACCTTGTTATCGGATATGTACTTGTCGTGAGCCACGATAAAGGTTCAGCCCCACCCTCACGGGATAGGCTACTGATCCATCTAGAGTTTTTGTTCTTCTCTGATCTCATGATCAACTTGTTAGCTTGTTCTTTTAATCAGATTGTTGGATCGATTCACCTTTGTGCTTCTCGAGGGATCAGTGAGGATTTAGAGTATTGCTAGCCCATGTTTTCGAACGATTTGTTTTCGGGGGGAACTTACAAAAAGTTTGTAAAGAGTTTCAAGTAACAAGGAGAATATTACAAGAATTCTCTAGGGAAAGATTCTTGAGAAGTGCCGGTGGGAGTCTGGTCAGCGCACGACCACTTTATCTAGTTGAAAATGCGAGCGATCGAGTTTTGAATGCTACTGTTTGGGAATTTCTTCTCACTTGGTTCGAGAATTTCCTTGATACCAAAGAGTAGTTCAAATTAGCTCTAAAGAATTTAGGGTGTTGTAGCCCTCTGTTTAGTTCAAAGAACTAAGATTAGCAAGTTGCTAAGAAAAGCTTTTGCTAGAAGAAGAACGTGAGTTCTTATTTAGCCTTTCTTCTCTGCTCGATTTTATCTGCTTTTTCATGCCTTTTGCTTGGCCTTAAAATGGGCTATTTATAAGCTTCATAGAGGTGTAACTGTTCCTAGAAATCAGCAAAGGCTGAAAATAACCTTGGTAGCCTCGCATGCGAGGCTAAAATAGGCTATGTGCGAGCCTATTATGCTTCATCCGAAGCTACATAGGCTTTGCACGAGCCTCAGATAGCTATTATGGCTTAATTGTCTCCACTTAATGTGAGACATGGTATGTGAGTGTAACCGCCCACTTATAGTGACATTAACTCCACTAAAACAGTGGGGATTAGCCCACTAATCTAATTTAGGGATTTGAAACGGTCAAATAATGACCTGGAGCTTTACTTGTGGAGCAGCTAGCCTGCAGCGAGGCTAAAGAAAGCTTCAAGCGAATCTAGGATAGCTTCAGGTGAAGTTAAAAGTTAGCCCTCAGCGGAGTTATAAGAAGCTTCAGACAAAGCTGAAAATTAGCTCTCAAGAGAGCTATGCCAAGCTTGTGATAAAAGTAGAAATTAGCCGTCAGCGGAGCTATGGGAAGCTTCAGGTGAAGCTAAGCAAAGTTAGTCCCTTCGGGCTTAGGCGAAGCTAAATGTTAGAGTAACTTAGCCTCATAGGCATGCCTATGCCAGTTTAAAGGCAATTCTTGGCCTACTGTCCGCTTAGCTAGATCAGTAGATTGCTCCATCTATCAAGGATGAATATGAGGTGGGTATCAAGGGGACTGGCCGTCAGCTTATATGTGACTTGTCTTTTGAAAGTGTCGATAAGTTAGACATCATTCAGACAATTGAAGAGCCATCTTGGAGTTCATCTTCGAAAATGTCAATAAGATCACCTTCAAAGTTTTCACAAATTTGTAACAAAGTGGTCTAGATTTCGAAATACTTTGAATTATCTCAGGTGTTCAAACCTATTTAAAGTAAGGATAGCATGAATAATGTGAATTTGACTACTTGGAAAAAGTCATAGAATATGGGCTAGCTTTGCCTGCGTGGTGAGGCTATGACTTGGCGAAACTAGCAAAACTTTTAGCTTCACTGTTGGAGCTAGCAACTTCATTTTTGAAACCCATTGTGTTAACTTCGTGTTCTTAGTGAAGCTAAATGCCTGGTGAAGTTATCATCTTTTCCATCAGCAGTTAGGTCTTAGCTTCGCCATTTGGCCACTGAGATAGAAAGATTATTTAATTTCGTTGTTGGATCCCATTGGGCTAACCTGGCTTACGTGGCGAGGCTAAATGTGTAGTGAAGTTATCAACTTCACTGTCAGCACCCAATGCTAGCTTCGCATATAAGATGAAGCTACAACTTAAAACGAAGTTAATTATCCAAGTTATCACTTTGAAATCAAAGTGACACACGCCTTAGAAGTGAGGCTAGGCTTCAAAGCCTATTAATAGAACTTTTATAGTCCTTTAGAGAAATTACTTCTCTATAATTTTTTTCAAGTTCTTTCTACAAAAACTCTTAGGGTTTCTTCCCTCTTCTTCGTGTTTAAATAAGGACCAGGTTTTTCACCCTCGTTAGATCAAAAATTTGATCTCATGGAACCAAAGTGCACTGGCAAGGAAGCCATGGCAGCCACTGATGTGGCTGCTCTGGCCGAGGAGCAGCTATCCCAGGTAGGGATTTAAATTTTGGACTTTCCCAGGAACTTTTTCCCTTCAGCCACTCGGGCGAGTTCAGGGGTTTGTCCCTTTTTCGATGAACTCTTTTGAGTTTTTCATGCTAAGATAAACTCAGCGAGTTCACCTTCTTCGAGGAGATGAACTCCTTAGGGCGAGCTAAAGAGGCTCGTCCTTAGCCTCTACGTGAGGTCGGTGATTTAGCCTCCACGCAAGCTGAAAACTTAGCCTCCGTGCAAGGCTAAAGTCTTAGCCTCGCGCGAGGCTGGGTAACTTAGCCTCTGCGCGAGGCTGGAAAACTTACCCACTGAGTGAGTCTAACAAAAACTTAGCCTCTGCGCGATGCTAAAGAACTTAGCCTCTGTGCGAGGCTAAAAGACAGTGCGAGGCTAGGCTTTAGCAGACTAAGAGAGGCTATGCCTTAGCTGCCCAAGCGAAGCTGAGCTTTAGCTTCCTAGGTGAGGCGAGGCTTTAGTAGCCTGAGCGAGGCTATGCCTTAGCTTTCAAAGCAAAGCTAGGCTTTAGCCTTTTAGGTGAAGTTAGGTCTTAGAAGCCTAAGCTTCCATTTAAAAATGATATGCCTCTAACTTTTCACGTTTAATTTTTAAAGTTACTAAAATATTCGCTTTTCCTTGCTTTACAGCGCACTATTCAACAGGGCTATTGAACAGTTTTTTCTGCTCTGTTTGCGGGATGAACGAGCGCATCCACTTTCAGTTCCAAGGGCAAGTTTCACTCTTTAGCGAGGGGAGCTCACCTGAGTGCAGCTCATTAATCTTTGCTAGAGGTGAATACACATTAAAGGTATCTTGACGACCGTCGCGCTTGAAGATAACTGATTGAGAAGGAAATTTTTTTTAATTGAAATAAAGAAAGGGTTAAGGTTAGAAAGTTCTTATTCTCTCTCTCAATGTAACCGTGTAGCGAGGGCTAGACGGGTCGATCCACAGGGAAGGATGCGATGGAAACTTTTTAGAACGATTTCTCTAACAGCTAGCGTGGAAAAAGAGATATTGACTGTAAGAAAGAGATTTAATTAGGCAAAGGAATTATAGTCCATTAATCATCTACCACAATCAAGTATTAGTTTAAAAAGAGTGAACATCATATTGAATGTATGAAGAATTATCCACCCTAAGGTTTTGATTAAGAATCTTGCAAGATGAGTAAAAATATTGTAAACCCTAATTAGTGTGCATTAATTAAAATTAAATTTTATTTCATCCTAATTTTTAAGCCTAGCAGAAGAATTTTTTTTAAACTTAATATAATGCTATCAAAGTATTTAAATGTGAACTATGAATAGCATTGAAAAGTGCAACCCTAAATTAGTTAGACCTAATTATTTATTCATCTTCAAGAACATCAATTTAATTCTAGGTTTTTTAATAAGCATAGATTTCAATCAGTTCATCTTTAAACTAGACTTAGGTTGATCGAGAGATTAGCAAACTATAGTTTAATTAGTTACTCATAGTTTTATTTTCATTTTCAATGTTTATTATGAATGAGAAAAGTTGCAGCAAAATTAAAAGAAGAAAAACAATTAAGCTAAAGCAATAAAACTAAATTAAATTGAAAAACAAGAAGAGTAAAAAGAATAAAGAACCTTATTTTATTGGATATCATCAATCAATTACAAAGCTCTTTTGCTTCTTCAATAATCTTCTTCTCCAAATAAAAAAATAAATAATATAAGAAAATTCAGAAAGAAAGAGGATCTAAAGGAAACCCTAAGTTTGAGCTTCTGAGATCTGCCCTCCTCTGTTACTCTGTAGGAGTTTTTATAGGAGATTTAAGACATAGAATCTCGGTACAACTCTACCACGAAAACGCGGTGATATCTCTTACCAAATGCCACGAAAACGCGGCTTTTGCCGCGTTTTCACTGCAAAAGCGTGGCCAATGGTCATGCGCTTTCGTGCGTGGCCTTCCTGGTCCGCCCATCTTGGAATCTATCCTCAGATCTTGAATTTGGGCTCTGAATTTTGAAATACGATGATCTCTTTAGATAACTTGGAGACCAAGCTATCTCCAAATCCGAATCAAATTCAGATTTTCTCTCCTTTATCTTCATCTTGTAGTATAAGCAACCAGATTCAAATAGAAGTCCACCTCTATCTTTAATTAGGATTAGGATCCATCTTTTTCTACCCTTTTCCTCTTTTAGATTAATCCAAATTTAAATTGGATAGAAAAGATGCTTCCTTTGTCTTTTCTAATTAATCTTTATTTTTATATTTCTTGTAGGCTTTTGGCTTCTCTTGGGCTTTCTCTTGGTTTTCTTGGATCTTGGAGGCTTGCACATTACTAAAGAATAAATGAATTAAATAGTAATATTTTATAAAATTTAAGTATGAAAATACCACTTTCTTTCTGACTTGACTTTAAATTAATTGTAGTAATAAAAGAGAACTTACTAAACAAGCTTCCATCGCTAGTCACTCCCTGTGGATCATGACCCGCATAGCCACTTGCTATAGTGGTAGAATTGAGTACCTTGCACATCCTATTCTTAAATCTGAAATACTATATTTTGTGTGCAGGTAAAATCTCAATCACACACTTAGTGTAACCAAAGAGTATAGCTGAATTCCTGGTGAAGGGCTCTGAACTATCTCCTCCAAATAAGAGTTGAGTTGCTATTTGAAGCTCTCTTGGTTGAACACAAGTATGGGCACACAATCAAACCAAGCATGTATATGATATGAACAATATGAACAATGAACAATGTAAGAGAAAGAGAGTTAGAGTTAGTGGATCAAACGCAAACACAAGGATATGTTTCGAGGTTCGAGCACCTAGCTCTACGTCCCCGCCTTGACATAGAAAGATTTCCACTATAGGTCCACACAGGACTTCCCACACAGGGAACCTCTACTGAGGATTTAGGCAAATACAATTTGGGAGTACACAACTCCTCTTTCAACAAATACACCTCTCACTAGAGGTTAGGCACAAAGTCAAAACAAGATCAACCTCACAATTGAGGGATAGGCACAAAGCCAAACACAATCACCTCACATTTGAGGGATAAGACACTTAGGCAACACACCAACAATCACCTCTACACTTAGAGGGATTCCAACACAACCTCCGCAATCACCTCTCACTAGAGGGATATCAACACAATCACCTCTCACTAGAGGGATATCACAAATAAAGGAGGTTACACACTTGGTGATCTCTCTCAACCACAAACCAATTTTCTCACAAAATAAGATCCTAATAGATAGGATAGATATGATAGCTCAAGTGTGAGAAACTAAAGAGTTTGAAAATCAAAACACAAGTAAAAACTTTTGGAAAAACTCTAGGTTGAAATACAAATGAAGATCAAAACAACTCCCAAAGACTTCTCTTCTTTTTCTGATTTTTCCAACCCTTTTAAACAAATAAAGATCAAATCTTTTGGCACAAAAACTCTTTTAAAAACTTGTATTTAAACACTAGAAAGAATAAGAAATTAGCTCTTGGAAAACTTGTACAAAACAGCCCAAGGGAATGTGTATAAATAGCCCATTCATAAAACTAGCCGTTGGGCCAAGACAACAGAAAAATTCTGTTGTCGGTCGACCGCTTGGTCGACCGGCCAACAGTCAAAAATCTGACTGTTGTGCCTCTGGTCGACCGCCCAGTCTACCGGGCTAGGATATAGAGAGCAACAGCCTCTGCCAGTCGATCGCCAGGTCGATCGGGGCCATTTCCAGAGAGCAAAACTCTCTGGCGGTCGACCGGGTCGGTCGACCAGCCTACCAGCCAAAAGGTTGTGTGCACGTCTGTGCACATCAGTCGACCGACCGGTCGACCGAGGACTGGACCGGTCGACCGACTTTTGCCTCGATCGACCGTCCGATCAACCGGCAGAACGATCGGTCAAACTTTAGGGATTTAAGAACTTGGGTTTTTTACTTTGATTAAATCCCATAAAATCACATAATTCCACAAAAATCAGTTCATATTAGGTCTTTGAAAAACAAATATGTGAGACAAAAATTTAACACATATTTCAAGTAATTTGAACCATTTTTGTGTTCTTAAATTTTACCTTAAACCAAAAATCGTATTTTCAAAACTTGAATTTTTTGAAATGGAAATTCGTTTTCTCCAAACACATGTAAATACAAAAATATGATATTAAAATAACTTTGAATCATATTGTATATGGATAGAATCCAATATACATATAAAGATTTATATCTATATTTTTGACGTGAAATCCAAAAATAGGTTTTGTTTAAATACAAAACTACAACTCATGAAATAGGCTATCAAAGTAAGTTTTTCTAAATTGATGAAGCATAGATGTATATAGATCAAATCTAATATACATTAAACCATGTAATTGTTCGGTGCGGAGAAGAAGGTGTAATATTTCCTTGAATCAATTGAAAGATTACAACAAGCTAATGCTCCGACTACAAGGGAGGGAGGATGTATGAATCTTCCCTTTGTTTAGTGCTGGGTTCTTCGTGTGGCGATGGAGAGTGAATCTTGTTCTCCGTTGACCAGATGACCGTCCTGGACCGTCGGGGGTCTTCTCTTTGGCCGGTAGGGGAGTAACTCAGCTCCGTCTACCAAAACTCTCAAAGAGGAAGTAGGCAAAGAGCGGCTAGTACTCAGTAAGCTCGCTGAAGAGTCTTCTCTCTCTTGTTGGTGTCAGGCTTCTCTCTCTCTTGCCCAGAATAATCCTTCCCTTTTGATTTAATTTGCTCGCCCCACCTTCATAGCCAACAGGGCTATTTATAGGGGTCTTAGGGGGTGATCGTGCCCCCTAAAAATGCGCCTGAACGAGGGGCCACTACCCGCCATATGTGCGGTAACTGACCCCACAATCCGGGGCGGTTGCAACTGAGACGCGGGCTTCGGGCTGGACGCGCCTTGATGCTGAGACGCGGGCTTCGGGCCGACACGCCTTGATGTTGAGACGCGGGCTTTGTGCCGACGCGCCTTGATGCTGAGACGCGGGCTTCCGGCCGGACGCGCCTTGATGCTAAGACGCGGGCTTCGGGCCGGACGCGCCTTGATGCTGAGACGCGGGCTTCCGGCCGGACGCGCCTTGATGCTGAGACGCGGGCTTCGGGCCGGACGCGCCTTGATGCTGAGACGCGGGCTTCGGGCCGGACGCGCCTTGATGCTGAGACGCGGGCTTCGGGCCGGACGCGCCTTGATGCTGAGACGCGGGCTTTGTGCCGACGCGCCTTGATGTTGAGACGCGGGCATCAATCCCTCGCGTCTAGTGCTTGAGACTGCTGCTTTGATGGCTTGCCTGTTGTCATTTTTAGACAGCCTACAGAACCCCCTCCAAAGTTTCCGATATTCCGCAGTTGAATGGGACGGATTTCGGAATACTTTGGACTTAAACCGCGTTCGCCTTTGTGACTGGACTGTTGATGCTTCGGGTTTGACCTTATCCGAATTTGGTCTTCGTGAGTGTACTGTTGAACTCTTAGAAGCCATCAGAGTCGATCGTGTTGAGTGTCTAGATACACAGCCTAGACCTCCCCAATTGCTTTTAGTCTGTCACGGGTGCGTTTTTGGTTGGGAGTAGTTGGTTGTCTGTTGGCGCCAGTGTACTGTTGAACTGTCTTGCAGACGCATAAGACTGGACGCAGGCTCCTTTTTGAAAAGCAGAGGCTGCTTTGATGACGCAGCTTCCATAAAATAGACGCGATGTTTGGCCAGATGCGAACTCCTTAGAGGAGACGCGATCTTCCGAACGCACTCTTGGAAATGCTGACGGGGCATGTCCGGTGCGTTTTCTGGGCGCGGACTTTATGCTATGTCATGATTACGCCGCCAGCTGGCCTGGGGAAACGGTGAAATCTTTCTTTTTGGCGCGCGGATCTCCCGGTTCATTAAATGAACTGCTCCACGTGTCAACTTCTGACTCGCGGCGGGGTTGCGACGCATGATCTTCGCCACCAGAAATGATTTTGCCACACGCGTCAAGCGACGATTCGCTACAGTGTCCCTTGGGTCACGCGTCGCGTAATCTTCGCGAATCCCTGTGCCTATAAAAGGCAACAGTTGAGGAGATTCCTCTTCTTCTCCGAACGCGTTTGCTGAGAACTTTAGAAAAACACTTCCCCTTTCTGTTCTTCTGTCCAATCTCAGACCAAGTTCGCCATGGCACCAAAGACCAAGCCGACCGCTTCTTCCTCAAAGGCGACCACTACTGAGGCCCGGAGGGGCAGTTCTTCTTCTGCGCAGGGCGTCGTCCTCCAAGGTCTCCAAGGTAGTATGCCCTCTAGGCATGAACCCTTAAGAACTTTAACACATTAAAAACGTGTTTGATTCCCAGACGCAGTCTTTGGGATGATAACCGGGACGCACTTCGAGTCCTTCACTTAGAATATTTCTAATTGTGAAGGTCTCTGGACGCAGTTTGCAGAACGCAGATTTGATCTTCGTGTTCTGTATCATCAGGCGCCGACTTGATGAATCTGGCGTCTGAGTCCAAGTGCTTTGAAATTCCACAAGTCTTGGTTTGCAGAACGCGGATTTGATCCTTGCGTTCTGTGCCATCAGCTGCCGATTCTGATGAATCCGGCGTCTGAGTCCACGTACTTGGAATTTCATAAGTATTGGTTTACAGAACGTGGCTTCAATCCTTGCGCTCTGTGCTTCCTGACGCAGATTTGCAGGTCTGGACGCGGCTTTGATAATTCCTGCGTCCAGCGTCTCTTCTGCGTTTGGACGCAGATTCGCAGGTCTGGACGCGGATTTGATAATTCCTGCGTCCAGTATCTCTTCTGCGTTTAGACTAGGAACACTTAGTATTTCTCCTTGCTTTTGGTAAAGCATCTGACTAAAGTGTTTTTATCTTTTTGCAGCGCCGCAACCTGATACTTCACTCCCCAAGATACGCCATTTTGGGCATGTTGGTGGTGCTGACCGGAACTTGACCTTCGTGCTACAAAGGACTGTTCCTGTGACTGCTGACCAGTCTCCGGCTCGTGAGAAGAAACTCTCGAATGTCGATATGAGGACCCTTCGAGTGCTTATGACCGATGCAGCATTCACTACGGATGATGGCAGCAAGCTGGAGAAGCCCGCCTTCTTCTTCGGGGATCGTATCCATGATGGCGGCCATCGCGTGTACGAAGGGACTTACACTTGGCTCCGTCAAATAGGGGGCAGAAGGTTCTTTCTCCCGGCCATGGAGAGGATGTACCCTATGTTCTATTTCCAGCATATGTCCGTCCCGCGGAAGATGGAATTTGACCTTGCTCGATATGCTCCTGAGGTTACTCTTGGCGATCTGGGCTCCCACTACCAAGTGCACTGTCATGACAGCCACGACGGGTCTGTTATCGGCCTTTTCCCTGGGTCGCGCAAGAGGGAGATCCCGTCTGGAGAGATACCGCACATTGGCACCACCTTCCTCAACGCATTCATGGCAGCGGAGGGCGATTATCCGGTGGCGTTCCGTGCGTATGGGTGGATCCGTTCCACGGAACATTACTGGTGGGGCAGAATGGTTGGCTTTGTCCTTACCGAGCTCGGGGATTTGCTGAGGCGCATAGGACTGTACCCAGCGGTCAGGGCTGTACAGTGGGGGATCCCTCAAAGTTCTCAGAACTTCTTTGGGATCTTAGAGCGTTACAATCCTTTGACGGGGACGTTCTTTACTCCAGTCGGGGAGATGGGCCTTGCCCTACACGAGCTGCACGAGGTCTCAGGACTGGTAACAGGGGACATGCCCTATGAAGAATATGTCCCTACCGCTGTGGAGCTTCGCCACGTGAAGGAGGAGTTTCCCCTGATATACGAGACCTACTGGGAAGTGCTATGTCACTTCCATATCTGCGGTCAGCTCACCAAATGGCGGTCGCAGGGGGTCAAGTACCTGTCTTGGGCCAGTTATTTGTTCAACAATGTGAACACCAAAGACCACTTGATCACCCGACTGGCTCCCAGCTCTGATAGGGAGATTGAAGACCGGATTGACCAGGCTTCTGAGAAGTTCTACACCACAGAATCGAACGAAGATGGTTTCGACCCTGACTTGGTTTTCGAAAGCTTCCACCATCAAGCCCGGACTCCTATCTCCGATCGGGCGCTGCTGGCAGGTTTTCTGATGCTGTGGCTAAAGCGTTGTGTGGTGCCCACGCTGCCACATGAAGTTATAGTTGCCGACGTGGTGTACCCGGCGGTGCTTCTGGCCCATGGCAACCCTATAGCTCTTCTCCCGACCGTGGTGGCTGGTATTCAGAGCGGGCTGCGGGCGCTGGCTAAAAGCTTTTGTGAGCCCCCAAAAACTGTGGATTCCGAGGAAAGCCGCTCACGGACTCAGAGGGGAATCCAATGGTGAAGCATCCCAATCCTCGGGTCGAGCTGCCTTACACATACCTTATGGCCTGGTATGTGATGCACTGCCCCTCTTTGATGACGGCGGTGCGTTGGAAGGAGGACTCCGTCCCCTTCATACAGCGATTGGAGGGTTCGAGGTGGCAGGATCCTTACATATATTACATCCGGAAGCGTCTTTCAGCCCCGGCAAACTATCAGCTCAATCGTTGCCTCCCCCAGATCCCTGATGCATCCTACGGCGATCTACTTGTCGATTCCGCCGGCCCAGATGATTTCTCGAGGTTATCCCAGGGAGCCTTCTGGTGGTTGCTTAATATTCGGCCCGGGTACATGCTTTTTCGACAAGGGACGTCATGCACCATTGAGCCATACATGCCGAATCGCTTCGCCCGACAGTTCGGCTATGACCAGCTCTATATCGGGAACCCCAATGCTCAGCTCGCCTTCGAAGGGAACTTGTTCGAGGGTGCTCGGGCCTGGTATTATAGTGTGGCTGGAGGGACAGGACAACCTTCCGTCTACCTCTCGAAGCGCCCAAGTGCCAGATGAGTCTAAGCTATTGTACTTGGTACTCCCAAGCCGTCCAGACACCAGACTTTCTTCCGGCGTTTTCATGTATCGAGAGCATCAATGCAAGTCTCGAGGCAAGGAAGGATTCCGCTAAGCCAACGAGACTCGTAGAACAGTACCTGAAAGCCCGGAAGGAGGTCGAGAGGAAGACGAAAAGAGAGCCACAAGCTACAAGCCACAACTGCCAAGGGCAGAGCCACGAGCGGCGAGGGCGGAGCCACCAGTAACGAGGACGGAGCCACGAGCGACGAGGGAGGAGCCGCGGACGAAAAGATGTAAGCAGGTGGTGAGTAAGCGTCCTCACCGCCCCACTTCTGTTATTGAGCCTGCCCCGAAGAAGGTTAGGAGGGACTTGGCGGCTGAAGTCTCCCAATCCGGAGCTATCTCTGCCGGAGTTGAGGCTCCTCCTGAAGACGTCGTCAGAGTTGAGGAACCTCCGGAAGAGGAGGATTTCCCCCTTTAGTTCGTGCTTCTAAGTCGCACCGCGAGGCTGTGGAGGAAGGGGAGTTCATCGAACAACCCGTTATTGCTGCTGATGCCGAATCCCCAGAGATTGACATAATGGGCGATGAAGATGTTGAACTTCCGGAAATCTCAGCTCAGCTCAAACCTCCTTCTGCTCATGAAGGGAGAGATGAGGCACAGCAGTTGGGGTCTCCAGGCGTCTTCATCTCTAGTTCCAGGGCCGTCGACCCTAGTCCTACTACTGGGGTGATTGGAGGCAAGGCTCCGATTACGGAGCTTCCTGAGCTGTCGTCTTCTTCGTTCTCGGGGAAAGCCTCTTTGAGGACGACGTCGACTATAGCGAGGAACCCGCTCCTCCTGATCAAAGCAAGTTCTTCCATGTCTCAGAGGAGGAAATGTATGGAGGCGAGCCATCGTCTGCACCGTCAGTGGCGGCTATCCCTGTTAAAGGTACCCTTTCCCCTCCTGTCCAATTTTCTCTTTGCATGTTGAAGAAGATGTCTTGACATTCTTCATTTTATATTGCAGGGCCAACCGGAGATGCCGAGGCTACAACCTCCTCGCATATTGAGAGATGGTGGGAGAGTTGACTCGGCCACAGGGAATTGAGACCTCAGCTGCTGAGATGCCCTCAGAGGGGGCAGCTGCTGATACTGGGGAGCCTTCCACTCTACCAGAGGAGGAAGCCACTACTGAGGTCAAGAAGGCTCGGGTGGAGGGTCCGATGGCAGGTCCACTCCCAGGAGATTGCACGGCTCAAGTTTCAAATGAAGCTTCTGAGGAAATCGTGCTTGCCACTCCATCATTGGTCGCGGAAGTTCCCGCAGGGATAGCACCTCCGGAAGCACCAGTGGCTGGTTCCGCTCTTGCCGTATCGGCGGTTAGCATGACTTCTGCGCAAAAAGAGCCGGCCTACACCCTTCTTCCGAGATAGAAAGGGGGTCGGGGAGCGTTCCGGGTGATGACAGCATGGACTTCCTGACGCGCAGTACGGTGCGGCAGTTCTTTGAAGCGATGCGATCGTGCATCGACTTTATCCTTTCTGGGCGTCGTTCTTTTGACTTTGCCCGGAGATTTCTCGGGAATGTGGCCGAGAACATCGAGCTAGTCGGGGGCCTTCCTCTTGCTCAGGCATGTATGCGGGTGGTGGATCAGTTGGAGAGTGACCTGAAAGAGCTGAAGTCTTTAGACGAAGCTGACTCCCTCCACGAAACCCAAGTCATCCTGGATAGCCTCCTTTCTGCCCAAAGGCAAGAGCGACAGGAAGTGGAAGTACAAATTGCCGAAGAGGTCAGCAACCTTGAGCGTTCCCAGGCTGAATGCCAAAGGCTGATTGAAGACTCAGGGGATACTGAGCTTATCATGCAGAACACAGAGCTTGCTATTACCAACGCTCGGGCTGCCATTGCTAAAGGCCAAAGCCATGCTAGTGTTAATGAAGAGAAACTCGTCGCCCTCCAGAAGAAGCTAGAGGAGCAGAAGGCTGCAAGGGTACGGGCTGAAGGAGCCAGTCTTTCATCTCTCCAGATTGGAGACTTTGCGAGCCCAGCTGGCTGAAAAACCCTGCCTATCTGAAGAGGAGCTGCGGGTCCAGGCGATGATGGAGGCTGAGAAGGCACGTCAGCATGAGATGCATCGTCTCAGGGAGCGCATCCGTTCTCTACCAGATCGAGATTTTAGCCTTCTCCTCCCTTCTTTTTTCTTTTTTGTAACGCTCAATCTTATTTGTATAAGAGAGCGTTTTTGTATCACTTCATATTTTTGGATATAAATAAAAGTGACACCCTCCTTTTTACTTCTTTTGTCTCGAACTCTTTGCCTTGGTTGGACATTAGGAGCAAGGAAGTCTTTTGATCTTTATCAAATTATAATCATAATCTTAATAAGTCAAAAGATATGAGGAAAGATCTTGTTCAAGAACTTTCATGACACTGTCAGAGGTGTAAGCTAAACTTGACAGAGGTGATTTTTGGTGGACCTGCACTTTGTGGAAGAAAGTGACAGGTGGAGTTCGTACCCCCAGGAAAGATGAACTTTTATCAAGGATTGTGCTTAACTTGATTCAGATCAGCTGGGGATGTTGATGGAAACATTGTTTATTGGTGTAATGTTAACCAACAATGCCTCCAAAATGAATTCGATATTCTGTTGGGGAATATCAAATGAAACTAGACTCGCGGGGGAATCTAGGGAAGTCCTTACCGTTAGAGGTGTGATATTAACTTAACGGGTTGGAAATAGTTTGTCAGAAGTGTAATGTTAACTTGACAAGGACATGAGTTAGAGGTGTGATATTAACTTAACTCATCGACATCTCAGTTTTATAAGGAAAACTGAGGGTGTCACTGTCATAGGTGTGATGTTTAACTTAACAGTGAGGGTAATGCTAGAGGTGTATGTTGAACTTGGCATTAGTCGTCTCGGCTTGAAGAAGTCGAGGAAAGTCATAGCCATAGGTGTATTGTTGAACTTAGCAATGACTCGGATGCTAGAAGTGTAGTGTTAACTTGGCATCGTTCGCCTCGGCTTAAGGAAGTCGAGGAAAGGTCATAGCCATAGGTGTATTGTTGAACTTAGCAATGACTCGGATGCTAGAAGTGTAGTGTTAACTTGGCATCGTCCATTTCAGCTTCGATATGGAAGTCTGAAGAAAGGGTGACTGTCAGAGGTGTAATATTAACTTGACGGGCACCTGATATACTGCTTAGAGGTGTAATGTTAACTTAAACAGTAGTTTGTCAGAGGTGTGATATTAACTTGACAAGAATTGGCTCTTGATAGGAGCAATTTGAGGACCTGTCATTCTATTGATGAGAATTGACAAGTGAATTTGAAATGCCAGAGGTATAGTGTTAACTTGGCAATTTTGAAGTTTGCTGCTCTATGTAGAGGTAACAAGCGGGGCTTGTACTCGACAAGGAGTATTCATTACCAGAGGTATAGTGTTTTAACGTAGTAATGTTTGCATTTTGTGTCCTACCATTCTATGGATGAGAATTGGTAAGAGATTTTGGAGGAGAGAGTGGAATCAGTCCACTTAGGATTTTTAGCAAACCCTCAGCTGTCACGGATTTGAGGTGCCTTTACCAACTACCGTTTGAGTTGGGCTAGTCATGCTATTCCCTCAGCATGATGAGTTGTCGAGGACTTATGTTGGGCTTAGATGCCAACATTTTCCTCTATCCTTAGCCGTCGAAGGCGTTGGATGTTTGATCAGAGGTGTGGTATTAACTTGATCGGCAGAAGAACACCATCTAGGGATAGTATTTCTTCAGGAATTTGCCATTGATTGGCATCATGAGTGTATCGCCATTAGAGGTTATGAGACGATACGATCCATTCGAGTAGACCGACTCTACTACAAATGGTCCTTCCCATTTGGGTTGGAATTTTCCCTTTGTCTTGTGCGTCATGACCATGGGTCTCCGGACGGCTAAGACAAGGTCGCCTTTCTTGAAAGTTCGCGTTTTGACTTTCTTGTTGAAGGCTCTGGTGATGCGAGCTTGATAAAGCTCGATCTGCTGCTGGGCCTGCAGACGCTTGTCGTCTAAGGCCTCCAGTTCTTGGAGTCGCTGTCGATGCTTCTCCTCTGTTGTCATCTCGGCGGTCAGGGCGACGCGTAGAGATGGAATTTGGATTTCCAGTGGAGGACAGCTTCACATCCGTACACCAAGGAAAATGGCGTGGCTTTAGTTGGGTTCGCACGGTCGTACGATATGCCCATAAGCATTCACCCAACTTATCGTCCCAGTCTCGTTGACTTTTCGAGACGAATTTCTTGAGAAGCTTGCCCATAGTCTTATTGAAAGCTTCCGCGAGGCCGTTGGCGGGAGGATAGTATGCCGTTGATGACACACTCTGGATTCTGAACTTAGCACAGAATCTCTGGAAAGCCTGGCTGATGAACTGGGGTCCATTGTCATGGACGATCCGCCGAGGCACACCGAAGCGATAGATAACGTGATGTTTCACGAACTTGATCACGTTAGACGATTTTACCTCTTTTAGAGGAACAGCTTCGGCCCACTTGGAGAAGTAATCGGTTATTGCTAGAATGAACCGATGTCCTTTCGACGATGGTGGGCTGATGGGGCCAACCACGTCCATCCCCCACATTTCGAACGGCCAAGTAGAGGTCGTAGAGTGGAGATACCCTGGTGCTTGATGGATGAAATCGCCATGTATTTGACAGGCGTGACTCTCTTAGCGAGGGAGATGGCGTTGACAATCATCTTGGGCCAATAGTAACCCAATCTTTGGAGTCGGTTTGCCAGCTTCGGGCCAGGTTGATGAGCTCCACAATACCATCGTGGGCTTCTTTCAACACTTCACGGGCTTCTTTTGATGAGAGGCACCGGAGCAGGATCCCGTCATGCGATCGACGGTACAGTGTTCGCGTGATCGCATTATAGTAAAATTTGGGGGCTTCCTCCGAATGGCGGCCGCCTCTTTGGTGTCTTCAGGCAGGATGCCGTATAAGACATAATCAATATAGGGAAATCGCCAGTCTTTAAGCTCTGGAGCGGTTGACACTTCAAGTGTTTCTTTACCGCGACGATCTCCTGTTGACCCTGGGTAGTCTCCGGGGGAAATTTTTGGACAGTATAGGTCGTGGCTATAGACGAATACTTTCTCCATTGCTCCTGCTGGGAGAGCTAGGGAAGCTGCGAGAGATGCGAGGGCATCTGCATGCGCATTTTGGCTTCGCGGCACATGGTCGATGTAGAAGTTTGAAAACTTCTCCGCCATGTGGATTGTCGCGTCGTAGTAGGGTACTAGATCTTCATGTCTGACCTCATACTCTCCGCGAACTTGGCTGACGATGAGTTTGGAGTCACCGTACGCCTCGAGATTTTTAACGCCAATCTCATCGGCGAATTGCATCCCAATCAGGAGAGCGTTGTATTCCGCCACATTGTTGGAACAGGGTTCGGTTAACGAGATAGCCCGGGGGATCACGTAGTTTTGTGGGGAGACGAGTACTACTCCTACCCCCGCTACTGTGTGTCCCTTTGGGCTTGCCCTTGATGCACCATCGAAGAAAAGTTGCCATACTTGTCCTTCGAATGTTGCCTGAGTCAGGCATACTTCAGCGACCTCATCTGGGAGATCCTCATAAAGTTTGGCTGCCCTCGGATCTGGTGTTCGGCTAAGAAGTCCGCCACCGCTTGTCCTTTAATGGCCTTCTGTGGCAGGAAGTGCATCTCATATTGAGAGAGCAATATAGCCCATTTCGCCAGCCGGCCATTCAATGATGAAGGCTTTGTCATAAGCAACCTCAGGGGGTTGACTTTTGATAAGACATTTATAGTTTGGCCTACCAGATAATGTCGCATTTTCTGAATAGCGAACACCAAGGCCAAACCTCCTTCTCGATCGGTTGTATCGATGTTCGGCCCCGATCATCGTTCTACTGAGGTAGTAGATTGCTTGTTCTCGTCCTTGGTCATCATTCTGAGCTAGTAGAGCTCCCAAAGAATGATCCATCGATCGGACGTACACCAGGAAGGGTTTTCCGGATACCGGAGCTGTAAGTACTGGTGGTTGGGTGAGGTATCGTTTGATCTCCTCGAATGCTTGCTGGCAAGCGTCGTCCCATATGAACGAGACTCCCTTCTTCATCAGCTTAGCGAAGGGTTGGCATCTTCCGGAGAGATTTGAAATAAATCTGCGGATGTATGCCAGTCGTCCCTGCAATCCTCTGAGCTCCCTGAGGCTTCTTGGAGGTTGCATTTCCTGAATGGCGCGAACCTTCTCCGGATCCAAATGAATTCCGGTAGAGGTTACAACAAACCCTAGGAATTTTCCGCTGGCTACCCCCAGGAATGATTTGGTGGGATTCATCTTCAATTGATGAGCCCGCATGATGTCAAAGACCGCTTTTAGGTCCGCTATGTGATCGCCTTTAGTGCGGCTTTTCACCGCGATGTCATCGACATAGCACTCCACCGTTTTGCGTATCTGCTGGTGGAAAATGGCATTCATAGTCCTTTGGTATGTTGCCCCTGCATTCTTTAGTCCGAAGGGCATGACGGTGTAGCAGTATACTCCTAGAGGTGTCCTGAAGGAGGTATGCTTTTCGTCGTCAGGGTACATCTTGATTTGATTGTAACCTGAGAATCCGTCCATAAAGGACATTCGCTCGAACCCGCATGTATTGTCAATCATGACATCTGTGATTGGCAACGGGAACTCGTCTTTGGGGCAGGCCTCGTTTAGATCGCGGAAGTCGATGCAGATCCGGATCTTCCCGTTCTTCTTAGCAACGGGGACAATGTTAGCTACCCAGTCGGGATGTTGTTCCTCCCTGATGAAGCCAGAGTCAATGAGCTTTTTGACTTCTGATTGAATGGCTTCCATTACTTCTGGATGAAACCGTCGCTGCTGTTGCTTGACGGGCTTTACATCCGGACTGATGTTGAGGCGGTGCATAGCCACTTGAGGATCGAGTCCAGGCATGTCCTCATAATTCCAGGCGAAGACGTCTATATACTCTTGTATAAGAGATATTAGATCCTTCTTCTCTGATGGTGACAGGCCGTCACTTATGAAGATGGGTTCCCGTCCCCAGCGGAGTCGCCATCTCTTGTTCGGTACGGAAAGAGATTTGCCGTAAAATTTCCTTGAATCAGTTGAAAGATTACAACAAAATAATATTCCGACTACAAGGGAGGGAGGATGCTTGAATCTTCCCTTTGTTTAAGGCTGGGTTCTTCGTGTGGCGATGGAGAGTGAATCTTGTTCTCCGTTGACCAGATGACCGTCCTGGACCGTCGGGGGTCTTCTCTTCGGCCGGTAGGGGAGTAACTCAGCTCCGTCTACCAAACTCTCAAAGAGGAGGTAAGCGAAGAGCGGCTAGTACTCAGTAAGCCTGCTGAAGAGTCTTCTCTCTTGTTGGCGTCGTGCTTCTCTCAAAATCTCCGACCTTTGGATTTAATTTGCTCGCCCGACCCTTCTCTGATTCTGGATTCAAGAATGCCTGACCCCTCTCCCTCTTTTTTTTTTAATCAATCGACCCTTCCTTCATAGCCAACAGGGCTATTTATAGGGGTCTTAAGGGTGAT
This sequence comes from Agave tequilana, assembly GCA_038442645.1. NCBI lineage: Eukaryota > Viridiplantae > Streptophyta > Magnoliopsida > Asparagales > Asparagaceae > Agave > Agave tequilana. Next base: position 205,285 of record JAVJIF010003797.1, on the reverse strand, counting down.
CGTGCCCCCTAAAAATGCGCCTGAATGAGGGGCCGTTACCCGCTATACGCGCGGTAACTGACCTCCACGATCTGGGGCGGTTGCAACTGAGACGCGGGCTTTGAACCGACGCGCCTTGATGCTGAGACGCGGGCTTCAGGCCGACGCGCCTTGATGCTGAGACGCGGGTTTTGAACCGAACGCGCCTTGAAGTTGAGACGCGGGCTTCGGGCCGACGCGCCTTGATGCTGAGACGCGGGCTTCAGGCCGACGCGCCTTGATGCTGAGACGCGGGTTTTGAACCGAACGCGCCTTGAAGTTGAGACGCGGGCTTCGGGCCGACGCGCCTTGATGTAGAGACGCGGGCTTTGAACCAAACGCGCCTTGAAGTTGAGACGCGGGCTTCGGGCCGACGCGCCTTGATGCTGAGACGCGGGCTTCAGTCCCCTGCTTCTTTGATGGCTTGCCTGGTTAGTCATTTTTAGACAGCCTACATACTCATGAAGGCACATCACAATTCAAGAAAGCTAAAATTGATTTGCATAATTCTCATATGATAGCTGTCATATGTTTGATAATGAATCAATAGATGATATGGTTACCCGTTTCACTAAAATTATTTGTGCATTCATTTCTCTAGATAAGCCTATCAACAATAATTAAAAACTGCGAAAAATTATTAGAGTACTTCCTCAAGCTTGGGAAGTCAAAACTACCACCTTGAAAGAGCTTAAGGAAGAAATGAACTTTCCATTTTCATGAGAAACTTGAAGACCCATGAAATAGAGATGAATGTATGAAAAGATTGTAAGTTACAAAAAGAGATTGGTGTTGCACCGAAGGCCTCTGCAAGAGTACTCAATAAGAAAGGCATTACAACTCCAACACCTCGGAAGATGAAGAAAAATTAACTTTTCTAGTGAAGAGCGTAAATATGTACCTCAAGAGTGAAAGGAGGAGTGACCCAAGAAGAAAAAGTAAGAAGAAAGTAATGAAAGCGACCATTTGAGATTCAGATAGTGAATCCGAGTATGATTCCGCACATAGGTGTTTCATAGTCCAAGGGGATAACCCCTTGAGGTAAATTCAAAATCCGAAATTGATGAGAATGAAAATTTATCAAATGATAATCTCACTTTATGTAGTGAAGAGATCTTTGAAAAATATGATTTAATAAAAAAGAGAAACTTGAAATTGAAGAAAGAAAATGATGCTTTATTTTCAAAACTTGATTTTGTCTTGAAAGAAATGATTTCTTGAAAAACAAAGTTGAGCTGATATCGAATAAAAAAGATTGCGCTTCTCATGTTAATATTATTTCTTTAAATTTTGATAAAAATAAGATTTATGTTTTGAAGAACAAGATTGATTGTTTAAGCTCAATTTTGAGCTAATGTGTTTTTGACCATAAAAGATTGAAATCCTTATTTTAAAAGAAACAAGTTTCACAAATTCATGCACAAACCCCATGGCATGCACATATACATCATACTCATAAGTATGCCAACATGTGTCATTGTTCACATTGTGTCGAAAGGTTATCGAAGTTTAGTTTTGATAGATTAAAAATTTCAAATACAAATGTTTTGGTTCGAAATACTATCATTCAAGGACCCAAGAAAGTTTGGGTACTAAAGTCCATTCCATTATTTTTGATGCAGGTGTGGGCTCTTCAAAATGTGAGAGAATTTGGTGCTTTTTTGGTGAATGCAATAGGTGTTTGATGAACAAATAATTGGATGACTCACTATCAAGGAGTTTAGGTAGGAGGATCACTTTGTTTTGGAGAAATGGAGATTAATTCTATCAGTTTGGCAACTATCTCTATCTTTTATCTTATGCTTACAAATGCTTTAATTGAATGATTTTTAGCATATCATAGTTTGCATATTTTGATTATGTTTTTAAATGTAAATCTCATTAGAACTTATGATATACTTGTATAACTTTTGAGATACACTCTTGATTTTGTGTCAAATTAGATTCATATTCTTTGTGCAATTATTATTTAGCTATGTGTATATATTCTAATTTTGATGATTCTTACATTTATACATGTACTCTCTTTAAAATGTATTTTTGGTCGTTCTTTACATTTGGTATTTCAAACTATTTCCGATACTTTTTTTTTTTTTTAAAAACCACCCTTATTGGGCGGATGGTTGGTTTCATTCCTTGTATGATTAAATGACTATATTTTTAATTTATGTATATAGGTTGGTGATTTTATGAGTTATACACATGATTATCATGATATTTTATTTTTATATATTCATTTATGTTTATCTATATATGTATGTGTTATATTTTCAAGTGGTTTTTCAATTGGCATCATACATATTTTTGTTTGATTGTGCATGTTTAACATTGTCCATATATATTTTTATAGCACAATTAGTTTCATACTTAGCTTGATTTTATTTCTAAATAAATTGATATATTTTATAAGCTTATGCATTAGTTCTATGGTTGTTTTAAAAAAGGAGAGAAATTTTTTGACTTTAATTGGTATTTTCCATCCTTATTGAGAAAAAATATTTTCTTTTAAAATTTGTTCATATTTTTTATTGGTATAAATTATTACAATTAGTATCTATATTTCAAATTACTTAGAGTCTCAAATTGATATTATGGACTTCCATTATCTATTCAATTGGTTTCATGTTTAAACCTTCAATTGGTATCAAAATTGTTTTGCAAATTGGTATCTATGTTGGTTTCAAAATTTGTTTCAAACTTACAATTGATTTCAAGTTTACAATTGGTATCCTTCAATTATTATCCTTTAGAAAATTAAAATTTCAATTGTTTTTAAAATTTATTTTTGATATGTATTGCTTTTATATGCAAGGGGAGTTAACTTAACGTCTCCTTTATATGTAAATTTGTGATGAGTATATTGCATAAAGAACAGCTTGACCTCTCTTCTGTATATAGTACACGTGTATAGGGAGCTTAACATCTTCATCTGTACATTATATATTATGTCTATGTGATTTATGATTTAGTTATCCATTCTCCATGTAATACATGTATGCAACAGGGGGTTACTTAATGCCTCTCTTCATCATGAATTTATGTCGCATATATATTTACTTTACTTTGGTGTGTTTAACCCTTTGTTGATGAGTTGATAAAAAGGAGGAGTGAGATTTAGTGTTTATATGCATGTTTCATATTTTGCATATATGTTTATGTCGTACTTGTTGTTGCAAAGGGGAGAGAATTAGCTTTGATTGAATATCTTATTATTTATTTATTATGCATGAGTTAAGGGAGAGCTTTTACAAAGCTTTTCACTAAGCTATGCATATATAACTTCATGAGTTTTATCATTATTAAAAAAGGGATATTGTTGTCCAAAGGCTTATCACTCTAGTTTCGATGATGATTAACTCGTGTAGTTATAGTACTAATGGTCTTGTATTGTTTAAGTTTCAGATATTGATCAAAATCTTAGTTGGTGTTTAGCTTCCTCAAGACACTCAAAGCCAACTTTGAAGCTAACACATATTGATTCAAGAGCTCAAGTATAAAAAATACATCAAACACTCAAGATGGAGTTTAGCTTTAAGGAATCAAGTTTTTAATTGAGTCAAGCGGAGAAGAACGATCACATCATGAAGAAGTAGATTAGAGTCTATATGTCTCGATCTTGTGTAAAGTTTAGATTACACTTGATGGCTCAAGCGTGCACACACACATAAGTTTAATATTGTTTTTTAATATCAAAAATTCGGTTTAACCCATTTCGATTTAAGTGGAATATGTTTTTGATTTCATGAATGAATTTTCTCAAAAATAAGTTCATATCATTTTACACTGTATTGGATTCTATCCATACACATTGTGCTTAAATTGAGAGTAATAAACTTATTTTTGTATTTATACAAGTTTTGAAAAAACTTATTTTTTAATTTATAGTTTAGTTTTGGAAAAATAATTTTTGTATTTAAAAAAAAGTATTTAACATCTCAAAAATAGTTCACATGTTTGTAATATGTGTTGAATTTTTGTTCACACATATTGGTGCCTTAATATATTTACCTGAACTTATTTTTATAGAATTTACAAAGATTTATTGGATTTAAGGATGTATTTAAAACGAACTTAAAAAATCTGAATTTAGGGTTGAGCTGGTCGACTGGATATGCACAGCTTTGTGAATATGCATGTCGGTGGACCAACCGATTGACCACAGTAGGAACAGTGCTATCTTTTTATCGGTTTCAATCGACTGCTCGATCGACCGCCAGAGTGTTGAGCTCTTTGTTTGAGCTCGGTCGACCGAGCGGTCAGCTGCTGGCTCGAATGGCTATTTTTATATCTGTTAGAGGTCAACTGTCTGGTCAATCGACCTCCGGCAAACTGCCAGAAATGACTATTTTTCTGTTTGAATATTTTTGTTTTACTATCAAACGGATATATTTTACTTTATTTGGGTTTAATCACTGTATTGACAACTGGATTTAATATCTAATCATCTCTACCTTACTCCTATAAATAGGTGTCATTAGAGAGAGTTTATTTACATGAATTTTAGAAGACTTTGAGAAGAGTTTTATGAGATTTTGAAAAGATTTTTGATTGAGAAAATTTATGTTTAAAGTTTTAAAAATCAAGAAACAAATTTTTTGGAAATTCAAGTTTCAAAATTCTATTTCTTCAAGAAAATTTTCTCAAGTATTTTCTTAAGAGCTTCATTTCAAAGCTTCTAGTTTTCTCACAATCTTGAACTATCATTTCTGTCATCCTTTTAGGATTTCTTGTTTTGTGAGATTTCTGTTTTGTGATATTTGTGATCTCCAAGTGTCTACTTTCTCAAACATCTTTGTGCTAACCTCTTATGTAGATGTATATTTGCATTTTGCATTGGATTTGTGTCTTAACTTTGTGCCCACCTCTCATGTAGAGGTTCATTGGCTTTCTGCCAGCCTCTTGAGCAGGGGTAATTTCCTTTGTAGAGTTTCTTGTAGAGATAGTAAAAATCCTTATAGATGAAGGCAGAGAACCTTGAAACTTATCTTTGTTTTTATGTTTGCTATCTCTCAACTCTACTTGTTTATATCTATGCATTACTATTGTTGCTTATTGATATATGGTTGATATTGTACCTACATTTGTTATTATCCAAGAGAGTTATTGAAGCACCTCAACTTTTATAAAAGAGAAATCTTGAGGAGAGGTTCTAGAGCCCTTCACTGAAAATTCGGCTTCACTCTTTAGAATTCTCTTGTGTGTTAGATTTGTTAGCCATAGATTTTATAATTCTGCATTTGATTAGCACTTCACCTATTCACTCCTCTCTAGGTGAACTTTCAATCTAGGTTGTCAGATTGAGTCAACGGATGAGATTTGTTGAGGAATTGGGATACACCTACACTGGTTAGGACTAGGATTGGCCTTCTTTATATAAGGAGGATAATCTCTCCCTAAATCAACTAGCAAGTATATACAATTGCGTTCAATGAATTGCAACTCCTCATCTTCTTCAAGCCTCCAACAAAGTCATCTATTCTGCTTGGATCATGAATCGTGATGAAGAATCTCACAATGTTGATTATAGTTCCGTCCAGTGTCAAGAAGAAGAACGCTCTTTCGAGGATAAACCCTTCGCATCAAAGAGGTACATTTTCGCTACAGTAGTTATACGATCTATGTGTATGTACAAAAAGTATAGAAAATAACTTTTAATAAATTTTATTTAACATCAATTATATTTTATTTCATGTGTGTAGCATGTGAGCAAAATCTAATCCTAATTAAGCTCTCACACTCGCACTTTCATTATATTTGTTTTGAGACACTTTAGATCTTACTTCAAACTTTAGAATGGAAACATTCTTTAGGGATAGACGACATACGATCTGTACTGAAGAAGAAAATTTTGATTTCTTACTTTTACTTTTTACCAACTAAACGGAAAGAAGATTAGACACCAGAAGAACACAAGGGAAGAGATCGGAAAGACAGATTTTAACCGGCTTGACCGTACTAAACTAACCGTGAAGAAGATATTTTCACATAATTGGGAAGATTGTGCTTTAATTTCTTGTTTTTTAATTATTTATATAATTTTTACTTTTCTTGTTTTTTTATTATTTATATAATTTCTTACTTTTCTCTATCATTTCTTGTACTTCTCTTTCTTAGTCTGAGCACTCTTCGCCGCATAAGGCTCAACCCTTTCTTGCCGTTTTACTCTACATTAGCTTTTGGGTGGCAAGCACACGGTATTCTTCTTTAATCTTTAGTAAAAGACAAAATAATAGTTCAGTTTGTGCTCACCATGCAGCTACATGCCTAAATCATAGGCGGCCCAAGGACTTAAAAACACATACTGAGGATGAAGTTGCACGAAAACACAATTTCTCCTTATAGGGATGCCTAATGCTATTATGTTCAAGGAACTTAGTCTGTGTTAAAGGGGAAAGAAAAAAGGAAAAGAAAGAAAATTAAGCCACTCAAAAAAAAATTTAGGATAAAGAACAACAATTTGTATATTTCACGTGTGAAAAATATTGTATTATAACATCGTCGGGCGCTTGATGTATGCAATGTTGGGTACTCATCTCGATTCATTGTTGAATTACTGAGACTTGTTCTATCGAATCCCAGTCCTCCTCACTCAAGTACCAAGGGTATTGAGATAACTGAGAGGTACGACAAACTACATGTTATGCTATGGTGGGTCAGATTTACGGTTCCACAGTTATACAGATGTTGATTATGCCAGCAATCTGGTCGAGCGCAAATTGACTTCCTCATCCTTCTTACTCGGAGGAGGGGCAATCTTTTAGTGTAGAATGAAGCAGTAGTAGTAGTTCAGTCAACAATGAAAACCAAGTACATCACGACTTCAATAGTAACACAATAAGCCATTTGGTTGAGGCGATTTCTTCAGGACTTTCAGGTCGTCGTACGTATTCATCAGATCCAAGCACTCTTCACTATGATAGCATGGCATCAATAGGTCACGTGAAGAATGCTAGAAACCATTTGAAGACTAAGCACAGAGATGTGAAGTTCAACTTCAGCAGAAACTGATCAAAAAAGTCACACTTGAGTATATACCGATGGAGTACATGGTTTCTGATCATTTGACCAAGCCATTAGACTCTACATTATTTTTCAGTCATGTTAAAGTTTTTGATTTATATAGATGTTAATGTAGATGTAGTGACGTTTTGTAATACTTTTGATTGATTCATATTTTTTGGATGATACTTATTTTTTATACACTATTTTTGGATGGTTAGCAATCAATAACATATTTTATCTATTAGTGCATAAAAATTGTTGAGATATTTGAAATTTGATTAAGCACATAAATTTGGCAAATGAGGTAGGTTAAGACTGGTAGTCTCACGCGAAGGTTCGCTCTTGATGCTGTATGGGCAACGGGCTTGGAGTAGATGCACCTAAAAGTCGCTATGTGATCGAACAGACATTTCTCATATTTGACACCTATCATATAGCTAAACACGCGTCTCCACTAGAAGTGATGAATCACTTATCGAGTGGTAGGTGGCAGGTCTTACGCTACCTTCACCGCAAGTGCTAGCCGTCGAGTGCGTTAGCGCCTAGCGCTGCATGCTAGCTTAACTCTATCGTGTGCCTCGCGCTACGTGCTAAGAGCATAGCTTTACCTATGGCTTAGCCTCGCCAGAAATAGCCTAGCTTCACTCCTGTTTTGCTTAGCTCATCGTGGGATTTAATAGTTTAATTTATAATTAATATTATTGTGGATGTGAAGAGTTTGAAATGGTTTTGTACTGGCTTGGCATGATCCTGTATTTTACTTGTATTGTTGTACTTCACCTGGTACCATGACACTTGCCCTGTTAATTACATGACCCATGATTATCACCTTTACGAGAACTTGACACCTGGTAACATGTTACACTCAGAGATCATGTACTCCTGCTATTATATTCATGTTAATCACTGTAAAACAATCGTCACGGACATAAATTTGTAATAATTGGGCAACTTACAGCGGAATTGAGAAAAATAATTGAATCAATATGTGTATGTGTTTATAATTGTCAAATTTTATGCAACTGAAACTTCAGTTCTACTTGAAGGCCACCTGGTGTGCCAGTGGGGTGTACTCGCAACCCTGCTTAGCGGCAGGTTCCAGCTCACTATGGAGGCTTCTAAGGCCGTTGTCTCAGGTATGCACGGGACTCACTATAAACATGATTGTTGATCCCCCATCAGTTTTTAATAACCAACCTCATCTTACTCATAAGTGGATGTATGTGTGCTGGGACACCTGGATACATATTAAAACATATGGATCAGACGAGTCTTAATAATAATATAATAATCTAATTTCATTATTGGCTCAATACTGATTTTATGTTACACTGCTTGTTATAGTTAATCTATGCTTGTGTGGCTGAGCATACAACACATTACCTGATAAACACGTGTTTGTCTATGCACGCCACCTGGCTTCATTTTTCGTACTCGTTGGGTTGTTTTTGACAACCGTCGACCTGCATGTCTAGATCCTGAAGTTTGGAACAAAGTGAACCCTTCAATTGAAGATCAAACTTTCTTGAAGAGCAAGCGGATTGGCAGTAGCCTGTTCCCGGCCTGCTTCCCTTTTGACCAGTTCATGAGAATCCTTTTTTACGACTCGTGAGCATCTTCCTACATTATTTTTTCTACTTGTAAATCATACTTTTGTGCCTTTTTGTGATGTAATACTCATGTAATATTATGTCATATTCTGTGATAATTGCATACTTATACTCTTTTCTGTTGGAATATATATTACCACGTACTTCTGTACTGTGACTCGTGTACTATACTGATACTAGCTACATACGTGAAGGTATTTCTGCCTTGTATATGTACGTCGCAGTAAACATCTCGTACCCGCCCAGTAGCGTACATATTTAATGCTAATAATTATAGAGTTATTATTATTATTAATATAACTTATCGATAGAAATAAATAATAATTACTATTTATTAATTAACAATAACTTTTAGTGACAAAGAGTTAGTTATTTTTTAATTAATTAATAGCTTCTAAAAATAATATGTTTAATTATTGATTTAAAACAATAATTAATCATGATATTATATTTAATATTTTTTAATTACTAATGGTCAATAAATATTAACTAATCAATGGTTGATTAGTTTAACAAATAATAATGGTTTAGTAAAATGTTAGCTGATTATTTTATTATTCATTATAAAATATGAATAGTAATTTTATAATAAATCTAATTAATTAGTATTAATTAATCGACCTATGCTTCCCTGGTTGCTTTTAATAGTAGACCCTAAAATCCATCGACTTCTCATATATGTACACCCAAGAAGCCTAATTTCTTCAAGAAAAAAATTACATTTTACACAAAAAATAAATGTACGCCGAAAAAGTGTAGTTTCTTCCAAAAACTTTTCCTCTTTCTATCTCCCAATAAAGAGAATATTATATTTCTCCCTTCTCGGCAACATTTCAACAATTTCTGCAAGTATAAAATAGATTTTACATTTTTTTATTCTTATTCATAGCAAAATTCATATGTACACTATACTAATAAAGTGTCAAATTTGTAACCACCAATTTGCATCCCACTACTACTGGATTTGCCAATCCGAAAAAAAAAACATAATGGTTCATATGAACTCGGTTTTCTTCCGGCACGTCTAAAGTAGCAGTGGCCTGTAAGAAATTTAAATTCTGTCTGAACCTCCTGATACCTGATTTCTTAGGCTTCGGGAAATTTTTGTTCTATATTTAGTTTTCTACAGTTGAACATAACATAATGAAATAATAAAGATGTTATTGGCCTCAGGCTAGGAGTGTAATCACTGTCCTAAAGTATATATCACCGACTTCATGCAGTCAATCAAGGCAGATAAACCCCCTAGCAGTACAAAGCTCTCTCAACCGATATCCCTTATGTGCATGACCACTAAGGGGAGTTGATCACGAGCCTCTAGCTCAACATGCTCATGAGAGAAAGTAAAGGATGAAACATAATATAAGCTTAGAGATGTGGTTTGAAAAATAAAGGAGATGAAGAGTTATTTTCTTTTGCTCATGTTCTATTTTGGAGATAAGCATATGGGTATGCATATTTATAGATGAAATATTCATGTACCCAAAACCATTAATATTAATATTAATAGATGAATATTAATGAAGACAATAATAAGGACTAATAAGGACAATAATATCAATTAATTTAGAAAAACCTCAATTACAAATTTATTTTCGCCTCAGTCTCAATCAATGTCAACCAATGGCCCATTTCAAATTGGACTCCACCATATAACAAACTTTATTCTCTTTCTCAATTTTACTTTTTTCAGGTCTGGCCGATTAGATTCTCTTTTTGATTTTTTTTCATCCATTCTCTTTTCATATCCGCAGACCTCGATCTTCTTCAACAATCATCTTGTGATTGGTTTGATCATTTTCGTGTTTTTTTCATGATGACTTTTGAGTTTTAGTTTGAGTTTTTGATTTGATCTTTGCTGGATGATGATGATGCTGAAATGGTCGCAACCAATTTATGTGAGAAATGTGACTCAAGAACTGGGATCCATGACCTGATCTCAATTTTAGGGGAGTTAAGATTTTAGAAGAGAGTTACACAGTGAGAGAAGAGATGATCGCAGAACTCATAATAAGGACTGCGACCATGAGGAATGTAACCATGGTCATGAGAACTACGACATAAGCTCTCTAAAAAAATAAAGTTAACATGAAAATGAGGGCTTTTATGTGACCTGATTTCGATTTTAGAGGAGCTAAGTTTTGAGAGGGGAGTGACACAGTAATAGAAGAGATGGTCGCACCATGAGGACTGGGACCATGGTCACGAGGACTGCGATTAAGATAGAAGTCCTCATAAATGATCCAAAAAAAAATAAAGTGAATGTGAAAATGAAGTCTTTTATGTGAGGACTGTGACTCGTGGTCGAAAACCTTTATATGAGGATTGTGACTCACAGTCCTGAAGTTGCAGTTGCGGAGCGCTGTCAGTTGCGATCGTGGTCGCGGTTAAAATTTAAAATTAGGGTATTCTTATCTTTTATATTTTTATGATTCAACCACTAGTCAAACATGTGTTTATAATCTAGCGCGCGAAAAAAAAAATGATTCCCATGTGCAGAAGAAATTGTAATTGAATTTTTTCCAAATTAAATTTTACTCTAGGCCATTCCGCCCAAAATCCCCGATTAAAATAATAACTTTTGAGTCTTTAATGTTGAAATTATACATCTATTTATCAATTAAACTAAGCTAGACTATCTAGATTGGAGAAGGGAAACGCGAGTAACTACCTTGAGTTGAGAATGCACTCGGTTCCAGTTTGTCACACGTCTTCTCAAAGGCTTGGGCTTTAAACTTAAATATAGTAGCTTAAGGCCCAAACTAATATAAAAAATATTTTGAAATTTGCATTATCGGGCTATAACTATAAATATTTTATCGGCTGAATAGAACCAAAAAAAAATTATAATAAAGAATTAAAGGGGGTTGCGCGTGCGAGTACCCCCTCAGCAACAAATTATGACGTCCACTCTCCCATTTAGGGAGATGATACGCCAGGACCCCTCCGACGTGCAATGGAGGCCCCTGACCTTGGGCCTGGGTCTTAGTGATCACCTAAAGACCCCGTCCAGCTCAGGATCCATTTTGACGGGAGCAATCAAAGCCGTCGACAAAATCAGATGGTCTCGACTGGCCCGGTCACGCCTTACAGAGAATGAAAAGTAATATTTGCACAGAACATATTGACTTTCTCTCTTCTTCACCATAGAAAAAAAGAAATAAAAAATACAAATAGGAAAATAAAGAAAGAATGAATAAGAAAATAATATTGAAATAAAAAGAATAAAATTTATAAAACAAGGAAGAAAGAATTTTAAGAAAGAAGAAAATAAAAATATACAAAAATACAAAAAATGAAATGAAGAACGAAAAAGAACATTAACAAAGAAAGCACACAAAAGAATTGATTAAAAAAGCACATAGTTAAGTAAAAGATGAAAAAAATCCAATTGTGATAGGATTAAAAAAAGAATTAGAGAGTGAAGAGACTCCATTATTTGAGAGTTTCAATTCTCAGAGAAAAATTAAAAAGAGTTTTCATAATTTAAGGTTTCTAATTATATTAGAACATTAGAGGAGAGTTTTCATAATTTGAAATTTTTAAGTAAATATTATATAATTTGAGAGTTTTAATTATATTAATTCGATAGAAAGAAAGAATTAAAGAGTAAAAGTTTCCATTACAATCTATGTACTTGCAGAACACACCAATAACTTCTAAAATCACAACACACTTAAAATTTTAACTTGGCCCACAAAAATATTTAGAAATTAAGAATTGGGCGGGGGCCGCGCGTGCGCGTACCCCCTCAGCAACAAATTATGACGTCCACTCTCCCACTTGGGGAGATGGTCACCCAATCGATATGGGCTAAACTCCCACGCTCTCCAACCCTTAATTAAACCAAATAGTCACACAGCTTCTCGGTTCTGTGTCACAATAAAAAGAAATGGTGGCGATGGATCATTGAATTGACTCATGAATCTTCAGTAAGATTGTCAGACGTGTTGACGTGGAGCATTCATATCTGCTTCAAAGTTTGGAGGTAAGGTCTCTTTTGGCAAAAGATATGATATTTTCCTTCTTGTTATAAAAGGAGTGTGTAAAGTGTGAATCAACAGTAATGGTGCGAAGCAATGTGGCACCCCTCGGGTGGTGTTTGTGGGAGAGTCAGAACTTAATAGTGGTGTGGTCGAATTAAAGAACATTGAAGCTGCTAACAGGAGGAGGTAGCTCAAAGAGCAGATTTTGTTGAGGAGCTTCGGACAAGTTTAAAACAATTGTGTAAGATACATGACAGAAGGAGTTGTTTGCAGTTGATACCGATCCCATTCATCATCATTTGTCTACAATTCACTGCTTCCAGCAAAGGAGTACGAATTCGAGCATGAGACTGGGTTTATGTTGGTCTAAAACTCAATTTATCAGGTTGATGATGATGGTTGTTATCTGTCAGAGTGATGCATTCAACAATTGCAAGGTCATTGTGCATATTTTGGGCGTGTTTGGTAAGTTGCAAAACGTTTGCAAAATGCAAAAAGTTTTGCAACTTTACATTTAAAGTTGTTTGGTTTCGTTTGCAAAATGCAAAATGCAAAACACTTTTGCAACTCTTCTTTTCCCACTTGCAGTTGCTACAGTTAAATTTGTGGTCATGTAAATCACTTTTACACTCATATTTCCCACTTGCAGTTGCTACAGTTAATTTTATGGTCATGTAACTGTCACTTGTAGTATACTTACAGTTCAAAACAGTTACTTGATAATCAATATATAATTAAATATTATTAAATATTAATATTTTAATAGTGTTCAATTTTTATTTAATTATTTAATTATTTTATATTTTAATCTTTAACTTTTTTATTGTTTTAATATTATATTTTTACTATTTTAATTTAATATTTATTATTTTATTAATACTTATTCCATTTTTTATTATTTTATTTAGAGTTAATATTTTATTAATATAACAGTATTATACTTTAATATAAAATTACTATATATTTAATTATTTATTTTTAATATAAAAAATTACTTTATTAGTATCATAATATATTTTATTATTATATTAATATTTTATTATGTTAATATTGTAATAATAATTCAGTATAATAATACTATAATGATAATTTATTATTAAATTATAATTATATTTTACTTTATTAATTTTATATTTCTATAATATTACAATAATATATAATAAAATTTATATTATAATAATTTTCAAGTATTTTTAATATTATAATATTAAACTATATTTTATTATTGTTGTAACATTTTTTAATATTTATTTTTTTATTAGTATTTTCTTAAAATTTTATTAATGTTCTTTAAATTTTTTTTAAATATATTATTTATTTAGTTAATATTTTAGAATATTTTACTATTTATACTAATATTTTATTAATATTATTGTTATAAATAAAATATTAAGATTATTAATTTTTTATCTCAAATTTATTAATACAATTTAATTTGTAATAGTAGATTTAATTTAATAGTATTTATAATATTTAAATCACTGCTACAGTTAATTTTGTGGTCAACTTTTCCACTTACACTTTTACATTACCAACCAAGCACCGTAAAACACAATATACTTTACCATTTACACTTTCACTTTATCAACCAAACACCGTAAAACACAATATACTTTCCATTTACACTTCACTTTATCAACCAAACACCGTAAAACACAATATATTTTCTCTGCTACAGTTCACTTTTTCCATTCTCATTTTACGACTTACGACTTGCGACGTTTTGCAACGAAACAAATAGGCCCTTAATGTAGCGATTATATCAATGCTTTCTAAAAAATCAGGATAAAAGTACAATATGAATAAAAATAAATTAATATATATATTACGAGAAATTCACAAAAAAAGAAAAGAAAATAAACCTACCTTGCTCTCAGAAGATTTGAAAGCCTTATCCCTTATGTTAGAATTTATGTATTATAGAAAAGGATCAAGTACATCTATGTATTAATCTAATAGCATGCATGATAAATATTATGAACTATAGAGAACCTTTGAAGACATACTTATTCGAGAGATGAAGAACTGTACCCGAATCTGGATTTTCGCTATAGAGAACGAGATGTAAAGCCTTCTCTCTGCTAAACCTAACCTCCTATGGGTGGAGAATAAAACGTGGCAGTAGAGAGGGACTTCCCCTTTCTCATAATACCCTTAACCCTAATAAGAGAGTAGTACTAGATCTCACGGACCTTTATAATTTAGTGCACATATTAGACACACCTAATATGTTGACCAACATAAGTTGCATGCGTATCATGATATGAGATAGGAAATATAGTATGGATCGAATCAGGAAATATCTTACAATCTCCCACTCAAAACATACCCGACTGAAAATTTGATAAAATATTTATTTTGAAAAACTTTAATATCCCATATCACTATTTTATTTTAAAAGCGGATGGCCATCCTTTGATTTTGAAAAAAAAAACCTACATGTGAAATTTATCGTTACTCAAGGTGCACTCGAACTAGTGGCACTCTATAACTGAAAGGATGACTAGCACAGTTCACGGACAAATTTCAGTCAAGCTTATGCTTTTGCCTAATTTATATCGTGAACTTTCGGGCTAATGATCCTAATAGCTTTCGAGAGAAACTTTATTAGTGGAGTTTAGTAGGTATATGACAAATGTACATATAGTGTGTATAATACATCTCCATAAATATCCTGCAATGTGTGCTTACCATACACACGTCATCTCAATACTTAGACAACCGTCATGCGAATACCATCGCTCATATTGAGATGATGGCTTAAGGTCATGGGGCCTACTCACGTCTAGCCCAAGCAATTCTGAAAATCCTTAATAGTCTTCTCTAAAGGCACTTTATACTTTAACATGTGCAATTGCATAACTTTAATTTTAACATTATAAATGGGTAGTTAATAATATTAGCTGAAATAAAACATCACATAATAATCGTAAGCCATCATAATAACTGTCTAAGAAAAATCTCATGAAACTGAAATATAGAATGTACTAAGAATATAAATAACATTACTGAAAAATTGATATAAAAACTCCAACTCAAAAGGCAATTATAGATACATTCTAACTCAGAAAAAATAATAATCAAGATGACTCTAGTATCCCCATGTCTGCATGATGTCCCTGAAAGGTGATCACTAAGATTCTTTTGGTGAGTGGATCTGTAATATTCTCCAGTGTGGACTTATGCACTATATCAAAATTAGAGCATCAGATTGACAAAAGAAGCTAATACTGAATGGTCGTACACCAAAATGTAAAATCTTTCATAATCCAATTTAACTCCTTTGTGGTGCCAACCTAAAGTTAGGATGTAAAAAATGAAATCACTCAATGAGTAATGCATAATCTCTTTGGTTACAACACCAAAATGTCACCATGTAATATTAATAACTAAATCAACTGTATAAGTCAAAAGTTATATAATCAATCAATACATTATTCAACACTCTAGAAGGTACTTCCTCTACTAAGTTAAAGAGTTTTTGTAAGATCAAAATCAGGACTATAAATGGTACCCAAAAAACCTGATTCGATCTTTTACAAACGGGTCGGGTTTGGATCTAAAAATTAGACCTGAAATCCTTATCGGATCGGGTTCGGGTATGACTATTTCAAACCCGAAACCTGACAACAAACCCGAAAAGAGAGTAATTGTTATAAAATTGTATTTATCATCATACATTTCACTATATTTAAATTAATAAAATTATAAAAATGAGAACTTGTTCATATTATTATAAAAGCAAAGTGTATAAATATTCATTTTGCATCTAATAAAATTGAAATACACTTTAAAATAGCTATCATTGAAACTTTAATACACCTATTTAAAATTTGAATCCGACTCTAACCCGATAAGAAAGAAGAGATTTCGACCCGAACCCGAGTCCGAACCCAAATTCCTTATCAGATTTGAGTTCGGATATGGCACGAATCCGACCCGAACCTGACCCGTTTACACCCCTAATCAAAATGCAATGATAGGTTCAAGAACAATATCACTCTATACTACAACAGAAGATGATTGAGATCAGGTATGGTGTTCTTAGCCGTAATGTCTTAATCTTTCAGAAATCTACAGAAAGGTTCAGAGTATTGATTGTTCTGATCGATCTAGCCATAGTATTCTCCCACTAGATCAAACCTTACAGCTTTTATGTTCTGATTCAACTACCGCTCGACTTTATAGGTCTTGAAAACTTTTAAAGAATCAGATTTCTAGTGGATGGGAAAGGTATAGGCACGAGAGAAATCATCAATAAATGTAATGAAATATTTATGACCTCCCCAAGAAAGGATGGGAAAAAATCCACAAATATCAATATGGATAAGCCAAAGTGGATCTGTACTCTTACCTAACTCAAATTTTCTCAATATGGTCAATTTTTCTTGAATACAATCAAAATATGTTAAAAAATCTAGAGAATCAAGCACACATATCTTCACAAGATTATACAATTTCTCTTTGAAAATATGCCTAATATGTTTATGCCATAACCTAGATGACTGCAAGAAAATTCTAGAACATTTTGCAGAAGTAAGTAAAAGGTTATGAGAAGAACTGATACATGATAAAAAAAAACTGTTCATATGATGCATCCAGCGTCAATTTAAATAAACCAGCAAACAGCAAACCAGAATCAACAAAATCATCATGGAGATGGACAATAAAATCAGATTCATTCAAATTAATATCACAACCAGAACTCTTAAAAATGACATCATATCCAAAACAAATTATTCTGGAACATAAATCAAAGTATGCCTCAAAGATGACATATAAAAGATCTCTTTCAGATCTAAAACACGACCAGAACTTAAAATTGGTCTGAAAGTTTCTATGAACTCCACTATACTGTCTATCCTTAACAGCTTCCTCAAATTGATGCTTGATGACCACACGCAAATCTTTAGCATTTTTTTCTAGAATTTCACCAAACATAATGGGATTTATAGAAGACTCAGTTATGAGAATACTCATCTTGTTAGTCTTAACTCTTAACCCATTTGTCAATCAATACCTGAGTTGCTGCCTTTTGAGTATCAGTAGCTGTTGGGTCAATAATGAGCTTGTTTTCAGTTAGCACAAAATTATAATCAAGACAATACAATACTATCAGGAGTTTCATCTTCCATGATGAATAATTGAGTATGTCAGTGTCTTTATTCCAGTCAATTGCTTATGAACTAAGGTGGGATCCATAACTGCAGCGGAAAATATTCTAGACTAAATTAATATTTACTGGCATATAATAAAAATTATGTGAATATATATGTGCATCAATTATTTACTGTCACGAGCCTATCCGGTGTTAGATGGTCGAGTCAGAGTGGCATTAATGTGTTCAGGGTTTATGCCTTTTCACTCTGCGGATTCGATAATTAATAATTTATTTTGTCTTTGAGCAACGACTAATTATGATTGCACCTAGTTAATGATAAAATTATGCTCAAGAGTAGACTGTCACATTCGGTTCAATTACAAACACTTCCTATCCTTTAGGCTTAGGGTAATCCTAATTTTATCGACATGTGTAGTCCATCTTACCCTACTAGGTTACCGAAAATTCTATAATCACCTTTGAGTAATATCTAAAACTTTAAGTAATCTAGCACCACTGTTAATCTTAATGGGTCACAATTAGAGGATCCCAAAATAAGAGTAAAAAAAATATGTTTCTAAATAGTTTACTTTTGAACAGATCTATCTAGTCATATCAGATTTTACTCAAATGATCGTGAATCTTATCTCCTATAAACCCCATTAGAGATATTGTACTTTATGAAATGTGATAATATTTCTTTCATCAATGAAGCCTTAGTGAAAATCCTAAAAAAACTTTAATTGAACACAAGCAACGATATTCACATTCACAATTTGACTCAAAAAATCACATTTACCTTAAGCTGTCAAAAGCTTTACTGAGACTGTCTTTTATGTAAGATAATAATATTATCATGAACTTATACGAAACAATAGAAAACTTATACAAACTTTAAAAGAAATTATGATGGTACATACTAAATTTCAAGTATACTTGTATTTGCTGATCAAAATTTTCTATTTTAAGATTGGAATTAGTTCACCTTCAAAGCATGTGAATCTCATCATTCATGACATTATATAATTTTAAATAGTAATAATTAATATTTCAAATATATTTAATCAGATAAGAGAAACTGAACTTAAATGAAATTCAACATCTCAATTACAAGTCCCCGAATATTATAAATTGGATTTGTAATATCATATTTCTCAACTTGAACAGTTCCATAATAAAAGAACTTTGAATTGTAAGCAAATAAATGGCCTCACCTATGAGAATTCACAACGAAATGATTAAATAAGATATGAAATGTCTAGTCACTGCGATCATCATTGTGGTTGTACTATATGCCATTTGTGTTTCACTCACAAAATCATAATTTGAAAATCTCTACAATTTTTAAGAAAACAATGTAGATTGACAATTCACATAACAGAACACTAATGAAGTTTAAATCTAATACTGAAACATACAATCAGAATGCAAAACAAAATTTTCAAATTTGCCACATGTATCCGATACAAACAAATAATTTAGACACTGAAAAATATCACTGCCTTTTTTTTTTGCATTTGAACACTAAAGTATGTGTATCTTTGAAGATATTTTAACAAAAGAAAAGAAACTTATCTCTTTTATTGAGATTTAAAATTCATCTTACTTGTATGCATAAAAGATGATGGAGAATACTTGACGTACCTTAATTATTTGATAAATACACTAGTAAATTTCTTTATTCAAATTCAAAGAGATCAAATTTTTTAATAAAAAAATTTAAATGAAAATCTCTAAGAAATACAAAATTGTTGCAATTTAAAAATGCTCATGAATAGATAATATATATAACTCAAATACAGTTCCTCTGAAAAAATAATTTAAAAATTGTCAAGATATCTTTTCATATCCTTGACATGAAACTCTAGAATAGTTCCTGTAAATTCGAAAAATCTAATATGAGAGAAGAACATTCTCTTGCAGAAGCAAATCAATTACTCATTGGGATTCATATCTTTTGAATAAAAATTATCCAATCTACCTATCTTAATCCATAACTTCATTATTTATTATCAAAATAAGAGATAATGTTACAAGAGATTATTTTAAATTAAAAGACAATTAAGATAGGAAAGAGTACTTATCTCATTCTCAACCCAAACAACATATTAGTGTTCATCTACAGAATCAATTATCATATGAGACTCTTTGGATAATTTTTTCTTTTTTTATCTTTGAAAAGATTAAATTTGAAATGCCATAAGCAAAGCATATGGGGATATGATCCGAAAATAATCAATTCCTTAAAATTCGAGTCTAAAGGCCAATAAACAATTTCGAAAAATAAATAAAACCTAGAGCTTCCCAAAAAAACAACCGCCTCTTCGAAAAGGCAAGAAGAAGGAAAATGAAATAATTATTTAAAAACCTAAAAGAAAAGCAACCATACTCAAAATTAATCCCTCGGTAGTCCTTGTCTCTTTTCATCTGTCCTTTTCAATTCAGACTTTCAACATAATAGCTCTAAAAAAATAATATTTTCTCAAACAAAAAATAACATTAATCATACCTGAGTAGATCCCAATAACATAGATAACATAGATAAGCTCTGATACCACTTGTTAGAGTTTATGTATTATGGAAATGGATCAACTGTATCTATCTATTGATCTAAATAGCATGCATGATAAATATTTTGAATTATAGAGAACCTTTTGAAGACATACCTATTCGAGAGATGATGAGCTGTACTGTAGAGAACGAGATGAAAAGCATTCTCTCTGCTAAACCTAGTCTACTATAGGTAGAGAATAATGCGTGGCTGTAGAGAAAGACTTCTTTTCTATATATAATCTTTTGATTAGTGATCTTTCCATAATGCCCTAACCCTAATAATAGAGTAGTATTAGATCCCACCGATCTTTATAACTTAGTGCACATATTAGACACATTTAATATATTGACCAATATAAGTTGCACGTGCATTATGATATGGGATAAAAAATAGGGTAAGAATCGAATTAGGAAATATCTTACAAAATCTTCAACTGTGCTTTTAAGTTTTTTTCACTTCTTTTTTGAAAGGTAGAAAAATAACTGGCACTAGTTAGATGGTTAAATAAGCGAGGAAAAAAATCTTAATTTGATCATAAGTAACATAATTTAATTTAATTGAAGAGGGGGGGGGGGGGGGGGGGGAGTTCCTTAACAATGTGTATGCAATTAGAAAAAGAAATGAATTTAATCCAACTTAGGGAAAAGAAAACTTTATCCTACAAATTTATCATGTAATTAAGATGTTGGGGTTCAAATTCTGCTTGCACTAGAGCTAAGGTCTATATTTCAAAAAGAAATGTAATTAGGACGCAAATTTTGACATGAGTTAGGAAACTCCTTGACGAAGTACAAATTTATTTGAATTAGGAAAGAAAATAAATGTAAAAACTGAGCAAGGGCAGCTGGAATTTAATTGTTGGTTTGCTATTTTACTATTTATAATTAAATTCCCCATTTAATAACTATGTTGGAATATTCCAAGGAGTCTGTGAGCTGGAAGGCTGATATTGATGCTAAGTTTGGAAAGAATCCTCGTTTTCTCCCTCGATTTAAACCCGCGTTAAACTCAAAAATTCCACTATTTTTTTTATAATGCAATTTTAAAAAGGCTATTTGCTTTTTTTTGAAAGTTGAAAAACTCAAATTTTACTCTGAGATGTAGGCTCATATCTTTTTCTTTCCCTTCAGTCTGTTTTTATTTGATGTGAAAACTAAGAGGAAAAATTCAGCATTCACTTCAATTCTTTGCAGTACAACGCGTCATCAAATTTCAAAACTTTTTACTCTGAAAACGTCTAAAATCTGATTTCCGAAATTGACGGTTGAGGTTGTTGGGTGGGGGCTTAAAAAAAGGTTCTTGATTTAATTGAGGAATCTCGTTCAAACAGAAATGATGAGGAATCATGGAATTATTAGGTGCGGTCACGGGACGTCTTAAATTTATATTAATCACAGCCGTTAGGGCATTTTTGTTTGGTAACATTGAATAATGAAAAAAAATCAAGTAAATAATTTATTTTTGTGTGCGATGAGTAAAAGGGCATTTCCCCGTCACTGTTAAATGGGGATATCTCATGGCTCAATCTCACTTTACCATAAGCCCGATCTAAAAAACTAGAATCACAATTTAAACTAATAAAAACAAAGTTTTGTGTCCAATATATATATATATATATATATATATATATATATATATATATATATATATAAATGGACTATTACGATGAGAACCGTTCTCATCAAGCGCTTCGTGCGAACTTCACAACTGATCAACCCGTGGATGTCCAAACCATTCATCTTGATTTATATGTTCTAACTAGGTTATCAATAAAAAATCACGTGATTCTGAATTTTTTTACTCATACATCAAATAACATCTTTTTTTGTTATAATTTTTGTAATTAATTGCAGTCAGCCTCCCTACAAACTAACTCCTGTTTAAGTTAGCATGCTTGATTTGTTGAAAGTGAGAGGGAAAAGTGTAAGTGAGAAATGATGAAAAATGTGAAAGTGTAGCGAGAACTGAGATTTGTGTAATTCTCATTTTCAGTGTTTAGTTGTAATGTGAAGGTGAAAGTGAAAAAGTATATTATGTTTTACGGTGTTTAGTTAGTAATGTGGAAGTGAAAGTAAAAAAATTGATCATACAAATAATATTAATTTAAATATTTATTTGAATTAACGTTTTTGGATTGTAATTGGAATGCAAGTAAGATTTATATGATATCAAAATTTAATGCATTAAAATACAACTTATTACAAATGAGATTTACATAAGCACAAAATTAACTGTAGCATCTTATATGTGAGAAAATGATAGTGTAAAATGAATGCACAAAAAGGAACAGAAAAAAGAAAAAGAGGTACAAATAAGAGAAGTGAGAAATGAGTTTTCTCACTTTTTATTTCTAATTTAAAAAAAATAAGAGAAATAAAAAATAAATTTTCTCCCTTCTTATTTTACTCCACATGAAAGATCTAAACATGCCCCGAAGGAAAACAAAACTAGAAGTGTTTTTTTTCCCTTACCAATACATTTCTTAAGAGAGGAGTAAAGGTGGAAACTTTGAGTAGGTCAATGATGCTTGGTGGCTTGCCGGAAGGGGCCAGTGGGCCTTTTCAACTGATTGTGCCTTAGCTTTCAATCAATCAAATGTCATTCCTTGGACAATAGTTTTCCCCTTTTTTCTAATATTATTTATCTAATACGATTCAATATACTTGCACATAGTTTGTTGATTATGCTCCTAAATAGTTGAAGTCACAATAAAAATTTCCTCTCTCTAAGAAAATATGCATCAATTAAAATTTAAGCCCATCAAATTGTTAACTAAAAAGAAGTAAAAGAGAAAAAGAAAAAATAAAAACATTTATTTGTCGGGTCGCCTGCAGTGAAGTCTGACGTTGATAATATAGGGAATACCCATCAAATTTGAGCACGATGCAGGGTACCCTTACTTGAATGTTCAACAAGAGAAAGAAACGAGACGGAGCTCGCCTGGTTCACATATATAGGGTATATATAGGGTGGGTTTATTTCGCCGCAAAACGTCACAAAACGCAAGTCGTAAAACTTCTTTTCCATTTTCTGTTGTTTGTTTTGCTAAAAAATAAGTTGCAAAATGCAACTCTTCTTTTCCCACTTGCAGTTGTTACAGTTAAATTTGTGGTCATATAAATCTCACTTTTATACTCATATTTTCCTGCTTGCAGTTGCTACAGTTAATTTTGTGGTCATGTAACTCTCACTTGTAGTACACTTAAAGTTCAAAACAGTTACTTGATAATCAATATATAATTTAATATTATTAAATATTTAATATTTTAAATAATGTTCAATTTCTTATTTAATTATTTAATTATTTTATATATTTAATCTTTAATTTTTTATTGTTTTTAATATTGTTTTAATATTTAATATTTTACTATTTTAATTTCATATTTTTATTTAATATTTTATTTAATACTTTATTATTTTATTAATACTTATTCCATTTTTTATTATTTTATTTAGAGTTAATATTTTATTAATATAACAATATTATACTTTAATATAAAATTACTATATATTTAATTATTTGTTTTTAATATAAAAAATTACTTTTTTAATATCATAATATATTTTATTATTATATTAATATCTTATTATGTTAATATTAATAATAATTTAGTATAATAATATTATAATGATAATTTATTATTAAATTATAATTATATTTTAGTTTGTTAATTTTATATTTCTATAATATTACAATAATATTATACTAAAATTTATGTTATAATAATTTTTAAGTATTTTTAATATTATAATATTATAACTATATTTTATTATTATTGTAAGATTTTTTAATATTTATATTTTATTAGTATTCTTAAAATTTTATTAATATTCTTTAGATTTTCTTAAAATTTTATATTATTTATATAGTTAATATTTTAGTAATATTTTACTATTTATACTAATATTTTACTAATATTATTGTTATAATTAAAATATAAAGATTATTAATTTTTTATCTCAAATTTATTAATACAATTTAATTTGCAATAGTAGATTTAATTTAATAGTATTTATAATATTTAAATCACTGCTACAGTTAATTTTGTGGTCAACTTTTCTACTTACACTTTTACATTACCAACCAAACACCGTAAAACACAATATACTTTACCATTTACACTTTCACTTTATCAACCAAACACCGTAAAAAACAATATACTTTTTCATTTACACTTCACTTTATCAACCAAACACCGTAAAACACAATATATTTTCTCTGCTACGGTTCACTTTTTCCATTCTCATTTTACGACTTACGACTTGCGACATTTTGCAACGAAACAAACAGGCCCATAGTCAAAACAAATTTTTAAGCAATGAACTGATTGTTAGGCTACATTATGTGCCTTTCAGCAAATAATTTAATAGCACAATGAAAATAACTCTTTACAGCAAGCAACAGTTAGAATTTGATCTCAGGTCAAATCTCGTTTGCATGTATTATTGAAAAGTTATTTATTCAGTTCAAGAAAAATAAATATTTGTAATTGTAGCACAGTAATAAAATCTACTTTGCCAAATTTCTTCACATTTTAAATGCGGTCATCATTCAAATTCAGAAAATTTGACAACATAAGAATTATTGAAAAGGTTTGCATGGGAAATATAGTACCATCTGGAGAATGAAAATTAAACAAGCAAATTTCATATAATCATCTCATAAGCTCCTGAAATTGGCATTGACTGCAAAAGGATAGAAATCAGGTTCACCCAAAAGAATTGATGCTAAAACAAAACGAATCCCATGAGAATCATTAGATTGGAAGAAGAGATGAGATTGAAAGAACAAGGAGAGTCCAAAGTATATATCTATTTGCATGTTGATTAGCCTCATACTATTTGCTCCATTGTTTTCTTCTCCATTGCCAGGTAAACTGTCGTTGTTTGTAATTAAATGGTCCCCAATAACAAATTGGCTAGCATGTCATGCACGCTTGGATACCAACAACCATTAGGATTTCCTTGTAGATACTTTCTCCAAAGAAATCTTATTCATCTCTTGGGGCTAGTTGAATTGAATTATCATTTATCAACGAAGTTTCTTTCTTCTTTTCGAATATCATTGACAATGAGGTTTCTTATCATTTTTCAATTACTAATAAATTTTCTTCAGAGAAGAGATTAGGTTTCCTCGAAATTAGGATGGATAGATTTAGGCTTTAATGGGCAGATAAATCACTAAATTTAGCAAGTAATAGGCCTGCTTGGGCTGATTTGGAGAAGTTGATGACAAAGGAAAAGTTTGCTACTTGTTATCTTCTTAATTTTTTTTGCCCCAATAAGCTCTTTTTATTTTAGTATTTTTGTAAGCTATTTAGAACTTTTCTTAACATTTAGTACTCTGTTTTTTTTTTACTCTAATTTTAGAGAAAATAATTTAAGAAGGAAAATAATGAAGACGAAATATTAAGCATAATTTTTCATTCATTTTACTCTCCCTGAAATGCATAGAGAAAAAAAAGTGTTGTAAAGAACTACTAATTAGACACTTCTAATTATGCAACTCTATCATTCTTCTTACACACATTAAAAAAAAGGGTGCAAAAAATTATTGACACAACTGCATGGTTTAGAAGTTGTCCCTAGATAACACTCTTCTTCCTCTACATGTTTGATCTTACTTTTACGGTGTTGGAGGAGAGAAAAGTGAAAAGAAAATTATGTTTGAATTTTTATTCATTTTCTTCTCCTTTCTTTTCTTTGTTAATTTCTCTCACAAACAAAAAATAAAATTTGATTTTCTTTCCAATTTTTTTCTCCCATTTTATTTCGTACCAAACATAGACTGAAAATGTTATTAAAAATCACCTCTTTTTAAAGCAGCAACCACAGAAGAGAACCCCAAACCAAAAACCCCCGTTTTTCTCTCTCTCGCCCCCTCCTCATTCATCTCCTCTCTCTCGAAAAGCAGCATGCAGCGTCAATCCCTGGGCTCTCCCGGCTCGAAGCACCTCGCCAATGGCGGCCCCATCGCGGGCGCCATCGCCGTCACCGGCAATTTCACCGGCGGAGCGCTGGCGGCCGAGGACGCGACCAAGGCGGAGAAGCTGGTCCGATCGAGCCCGAGATCGTCTAGAACCGTCCACCTGATTCCGATACTCACCGTCCTCTGCATCTTCATCCTCTACCTCGTCTCTAACGAACCCTCTCCTTTAGGTCAGCGCTCCAATCTCTAAGATATCGCTACGTGTCCCCCTTTTCTTCTCCCTCTGTTCTTTTCTCACGCTCGTTTCTTGTTGGCTGGAACAGATTTGCCCAGCACTCGGGGAATCGAGCGGGTCATCGACGAGAAAGGTACAATGCCGTTCTCTAATTTGTTCGATCTTTGTAAAATTCGCCGAGGTTTTTGAATTTGTATCGTTTTTTTTGTTTGTAGCGGGATCGGTGTCGGCAATCGTGTCGGCGGCGATACGAACCAAGCGGGGGTTGATGGAGGAGAAGAAGGTCCAGATTCGCAACCGGCGACTCGGGGATTCGGAGCGTGAGGGGGCGGCGGCGGCACGTGCCGCGGCTGCTGTCGCACGTGTTGGAGCGGCGTCCGATTGATTTCTCTGTGGATACAAAATTTCCATTTTTTCCCTTAATTTTTTGGGAATAGAGAATTTCAGTTTATAATATCTTTTTCGGAGTTTTATGGATAGATCCGTTAGGATTTATTTATTGCTGTTTTTCTTTTTTTGGAGTTTGCTATCATGCGCTAGCGTTGATTGCCAGTCGAGATTTTGTGTCTCGTAAAGTGCGCAACGGGAGCTGGATGCAGCTGTGACGTGGGGGCTTACAGTTGGCTGCCAGCTGTCTGCGTTCGGCGCATTGAAGCACGCACTGGTTTCACTGTACTCGTAATTTCATGTTTGGTCATTTTTGCACCTAGCACCCTCTGAGGCTCTGAATTTGCAGGCGTGCCTGAACTCTGCCAACGGCTAGTGGGAAAGGCTGGAATTTTTTTTAATTATTTTAATAATCTTTTGGGTAGTGGCGATTGGGATTGGGATGTTGGTGGATTCTCCAAGGGGGTGAAGCAATTAAAGGATGAAGTTTATCGACTCAACCATTGGACGAGAAAGCATATTAGAATTATGAAGATAATAAAGAATAAATAAAAAATAAGAAAGGTACACTCTTGATAAAGATTGATGTTAGTTAATCATGTAAAAGGTTTTGAGTTTATCTTAATTATCATCATATTTGCAAAACAATCAACACGCCAACCATTTCTCTCAAGACGCCAAAAAAAAAACAATGATGATAAAAAAATAAGGCAGATTGGAATGTGACTTTTGATATTTGATCTCATATTTTTTTGTGCCACGTTCATTGTTTTCGTTTAGTTGTTTCACGTTATTCAATTGAAAATCATACCTTTCTTCTTAAAATAGTAAATTAAATTAGAAAACTATATCTAGTAGGTCTCATCTCTTTCTATCTTTTTTGTGCGCTCATGACGAGTTGGGACCCGTCGCTAAATTTTTGGACCATGTCGTTTGAGTTCACGAGGACACCCCTTCTTTCAAACAAAATAAATGACGTGATGCTGTGGCTTCTCTGCTCAATTGACCCTTCACCTACTAGAATTATACGAGCAAATTAATATGAAGTTTGATGACTTGTGATCTACATGTTTATTAATCTAGTGAGTCGAGAACCAACAAAATAGATACAGAACCGAATACAGATGTTCACGAATAATTTGGTTATTTGACACTCTTTGAAACAATTAATGTTATTCTAATTCAAACTTTCTGGCTCACAGACTCCATGACATCTAAGATTTGTACAACTCTAATTTTCCGTGATGTAAGTAACTCGTATAATAATAGAGTATCGAGCATGTGTATCTACGATTTGTGCCAATATAATCACTACCTACATTTAAAATATTGCATGTCGACTTTATTCGAGCCGAACGCGAACAGATAAGCTTGGGCTGAGTTCAGCTTATTTTCAAATTCGAGTAATAAATTAAAACACGTGGAGCGTTATATTCTTCTTATCTTTTTCTTGTATGGCTTCTCTTACGTTTTGCAAGCATCCATCACTTTTATAATGCTTACAAGCCCTTTAAAAAAGAAAAGGGAAAAGAAGAGAAGAAGAAGACAAAGATGATGTAGAATTTTATGGGCTCATCCGCTTTGTCTCTTTTCGTTGTTGTTTTTTCGCTTTTTTGATAATCATAAAGTTAGAAACAAGCTACTTCCTACAGTCCACCTTGTTGCTTTGAAGTATTTGTTAAAAAAGAAATTAATTTTTTGAGGAAAAAGATAGTTTTTTGAGGGGAAAAAAAGAATTTTAGTGATTAGATCATATAACTTTTAGCTTTGCTGGGCTACATAGAGGAGATATATTTTGTCGAAAAAGAATGAGAAGTAATAGCTATGTTTGGGAAAGAGTAGTTACTTCGGAAAAATGCCTTCTATTATAAATATTGTCTCTTGTTTAATGTTTATACTAATGTTTACCTTAATGCCTTTTGATCCAAGTCTGTTCCAAATTAGTATTAAGGAGGAGGTTAATCTCAGTGATGTGGACATCACGCCAGTTATCACTTGCTTTATACTTTAGTCTATTTTTGAGTATGGTTGCTTTCTTTATTGTGTTTTTTAGTAACACATCAGCTATATTTGAGAACCGAATTTTTGTAAGGCCTATAAAATAGGCCTCTGACTTCTTTATTGAGCAGACAATAGATAATTAAAACTTTTTTCAGTTAAATTCTCTTGAGAATGCTATTGAATTTTGGACGCCAAGCCCGTGATGTAAGGGATGTGAATCCCGCGTAAGAGGTGCGAAGACCAAAGTTATCTGGTTATTTCTCCAACCCTAATCTCTCTTTTCATTTTATTTCTTGTAAACCCTAGTTTTTCCTTTTTATTTGTATTCGAAGGTGATTGCGATCCTGCATTACATTAATTTGGTATTAGAGCTTTGGTCCCAATCTCCTTCGAATTTCTTCTCTTCCCTAAATCCTAAATCTAGATCTCTAGATCTAGATCTAATTTGTAAAAAACCGATTACTGTTAGATCTAGATCTACTTTGCACAAAAAAAGAAAAGACAGGAAAAAATAAAGAGAAAAAAAAGAGAAAAAACAGAAAAAACAGAGAGACAGAAAAAAGAGAGAGAGACACAGAAAAACAGAGGGAAAGAACACTAATGATTACTGTTCACGTGGATTATTGTTCAGAGTGAACAGTAACCGCCTGGTTACTGTTCCTGTGAATAGTAAGCACCCGGTTACTATTCTATCCCCCCAAACCCTAAAACTCGTCTATTCCGAAGCCCGTTTCAGGCCCGTTCGGAGTCCAATTCGAGTTCTGTCTGAAGCAGTAGGTTGGTGGCTTAGTCACAGAGTTACTGGTAAGGTTTTGCAACTTTTTGGAGCAAATCTGTAGCACCCTGTTCCCGGGATACGTACCCTGATACGTATCCCAAATTTTTTCAATCATATTGTTCAATTTTCTTCCAGTATGTGTTTTTGGGTTGTGATTGCTTATATTATTGAGTATCGGATCTGGATTCTCAGATCTAGTGTAAGCCCTGACCCGGACCGGGAACCCGGTACCAGCCAGTAGCCTGATTTGACTTTTTGGTAGTTCAAACAATTTTAGTTTCAGACACTGTTTTCTAATATTTTATAATTTTCATGATTTTCTGAAATTTTTCAGAATTTTTTTGCAAAATCTCCAAAACCGGTGTTGGTCGGCATCGCTGACTGATTCCCGGTTTTTAGTTTTCAAATGGGATTGAATTTTCAAAAACGGCTTTAACAGTACTTCTTAGAATTTCATTTTCTATCTAAAAACATTTTTTGAGATTTTTTTTAAATTTATCGAAATTAGACCGATTCTGGTGTCGGCCGATATCGCCGGAAGATTCCAAGATTTTTAATTTGAAAACTACATTGAATTTCTTGAATCTGATTTCACTGAGTATCTTAAAATAATATTTACTATTTTTGAGAATTTTTCAGAACGTTTCTGAAACAGTCAAATTTTCGCCCTATTAAAATAATAATATTAATTACCGGTCTTATCTTTTCGTACTTTTTCCTTCTCTATTCCTATATTTTGTACTTCCAAAAATTATAATAAATAATTTATTTAATAACAAAAATTTTAAACTAATTTTCTTTCTTTTTTTTCTTATTTTTTTCTTTAATTTCTTTCTTTTTCTTTCTTTTCTTTCTCCCCCCGTTGACTTTTTCCCCATCTCCCTGCTATACTCCCTGCCAGCCGCCCGCCGCCTGCAAGCAGCTGCCGCAGCCTCCCCCCCAACCCAATTCCATCATCACTTTCCTTTAATCTCTCTATTAAACCCTCCAATTTTTTCTTTTCCTTTCATTCCAAAAATCCAAAATCAACTTCATCTCCTTCAAAAACCAAACCCACTCCTTCAACCAACTCACCCACCCAACCCATGGCCGCCGCCTCCACCATCACCACTGCCGCCCACCGCCGCCGCACCCCCCATCACCCCACCTCCCTTCCACACTTCCATCACCCCCAAAAACCCCTTCTCCTCCTCTAATTTCAACAAAAACACATCACTCCCTTCCACTTCTTCTCCAAAATTCACCTCAACTCCACCAATTCCACCACTCTAAACATCCCATCATCACCTCCTCCTCCTCCTCTAACTCCCCATCACCTCCAATTATCACCACAACCACCATAACCACCACCACCACCATCAACCACCTCCACCTTCTCCATCAACACCAAACAACCACCACCACCCTCACAAACCACCACCTCCCTCCTCCCGGGGGGGGGGGGCGGCCCCTCCCCGACGGCGCCGCCGCCGGCCGACGGCCACCCCCTCCCTCCAATTTTTCTTTCTTTCTTCCATCTTTAATTTCTCCTTTCTTTCTTTCTTTTCATTCCCTAAATAAATACACATTTCCCTCATTCCTAAAATACCCTCCACCTTTCCCTCAAATTACTACCCTATATTTACAACCCTACCCCTTTCCCTTTTAATTCCTAATTTTCCTTTTAAAAACACCCTATTTCCTCTCTCTCTTTCCTACAACTTTCTCTCTCCTCTCTCTCTCCTCTCTCTCATTCTCTCTCTAATATTTATATAAATATTTATAATTATATATTTTAATATATAATTACGGGCTAGTGGATTCCTCGTGCGGATCGCCGATTTCCTCGATTTTTAACGGTATTTCATCCCGGTTTCAGGCGAGTGCTTATTATTACCTTAAAAATAATTACTCTTGTATTTATAACATAATATTGATATGTGGATATTTTAACATACCTAACACTTGCTACTGTAATTTTTAGTACATGACTCCTTGCTATGCATGACACCGGCACTTGGTATTTACACCGGCACACGGTATTTTACACCGATATTTGCCATGCTATATTTGACACCGATATTTGCCACGCTATATTTGACACCAATATTTGTCATGCTGTATTTGACACCGATATTTGCCATGCTATATTTGACACCGATATTTGCCATGCTATATTTGACACCGACACTTGCCATGCTATATTTGACACTGATACATGCCATGCTATATTTGACACATGATACCCGACATCGGTACTTGATGTGACATACTTGACACCTGCTCCTGACACCCGGTATATGATATGCTTTCATGTGGTACAGATACCTGGACCTGACATCGTAACTTTTGACCGGACATTACCACCCAAGATACCTGTATATTATATGACATATTCATGGCTACCACTTTTACGGGGACTTGATTATTATATTATTACCATATATTTGGTACTCCTGAACTCCTGTACTCCTGAACCCCTGTATACTTGAACCCCTGAAATAGGGAGGCTTCTGACATTACTCCTGATACCATACTCCTGTCGATCCCCGTAATAGGATAACCATGAATATAAGATTACTATGAATACTCTGTGGACATTATCACTGGATAAATTATAATAATTAGACAACTTACACCGGGATGAGGGAAACTGATGAGTACCGATATAGTCTCCATGTTTATGATGGTCTTATAGTGTCACGCGGCCATGTACTTGGATTCGACCTGAAGGCCACCAGGCATTTCCGTGGGGTGTACTGGCACCCCTACTCCCTTGCCTGCCGGTTGTACCATAGGCCCCTGGGCCTATTCCTGTGGGAGCGGTGACATCCTATTCCTGTTCGGGCGTACAATAAGTCCCGATACCTAGCGGTACGTTCCGGCTCAGTACCGGATACTCCTTGACCGTTGTCCCGGGCATGTACGGGACCCATTCTAAGTATGGTTCGTCGATCTCCATCAGTTTCCAATAACTTACTCTCGGATCTGTATGCTAAGGTATGTGGATAAGACACATACTGACGTATACAAATCAGATGAGTCTTAATAATTTAATAATAACATGTTCCTGATACATGACTAGGTATACTCTTGGTTTATACTGCTCACTACTTAGACATGTGTTATCTTGTAGGATTACTTAATTGCTTCCATACTATTTCATTATTATATTGTGAAGGCAAAAACAGATTATATAAACTCAGATTACAGTGACGTGAGGTATAGGGTATATATATGAGGGTTTCCTTGTTTGGATTATTCCTTCGACGTACTAATCGCACTGATCGGTAATGTGAGCTTATATAACTGATTCCTGTAGTTACTTTACTCACTGTCTTATTACATGTTCTTATGTGCTTATATTCACGATACACATTTCCTGTACACATGTATCTGTTATGCACGCCACCTGGCTTTATTGTATGTGCTCCCTGGGGTTGCTAACAACCCTGAATTCTCATGTCCAGATTCTAGAGCCTGGATCATGGTGGCTTGGTTGTAGTAGATCAGAGCGCGCAGCGGATCCTCCCATGGTGGTCAGAGTGTAGCAGAAGTTTAGACGTCGTCATAGCTCTTCCTCCCAGCTTATCTCCTGCTGGGCTCTCGAGGTCCCTCTTGCCGTATCGTGAGTATCTCTCAGTTTTATTGTATATATCCCTTCATGTATTGTACTTTTATATCTTCTAGTGATGTAATATTCATGTAACGTTGTATCATTCTCTGCGATAACCATGTACTTGCGCTATTTCTGTTGGAATGTATATTACCACTGTGCTTCCGCCTCTGATTCTTGCCTGTACTGATGCTTAGCGTATATACGTGAGGGTATTTCTGACCTGCGTATATACGTCGCAGTGGCGTTCCCGTACCTGCCGGATCGGGGCGCCACAAAATCTATTCTCTTCAAGCCTCTGTTTGGAGCTGGTACTGTTCGTGCAACAGAATAGCAGTGTTTTAGGCCCTCTTTTCCATTCCGATTTGAGCCCAATTTGAGATATCTTTCTTCTATTTCATACTATTGCTATTTTAGAACTTTGTGGGTGGTTTATTCTCTAAGGTGTGGGTATTTCTTCAAGAAATCTTAGAGAATTTTTTACGTTTAGACGTGAATGACTCACTCCTCAGGTGATAACCTAACTTGAGTTGAACTATTAACTGTCAAATTACTTGCAATTAATATTTGAATTGTGATAATTTGTTAGTTGAAATGCTATTTGCTTCTATCTAGTGGTTGCATCAGTGTATGTCACTTTTCATCATTTTAGGAGTGCATTTTCTTTACATTTAGAACTTAAACTCTATGGTAGTTATATTTAGTGCACGCATTTAGTTTGCTTGAGTAGGATCCTCCATTGCATCGTTTGATTGTTGAATTTTGCATTTATACCATCATGACAAGTTAACATTGTAGGGACCACCTCGTAGACCAGTTACACAATCTCCATCAGAGTCAATGTCTGTTCAGGATTACATTACCATTCTTAAGGACTTAACTCAACATAGTGAAGTGAGAGAACACAATTCGGAGACTATAACTAGATTTATTTGGAGTTTATGACCTAAAATAAGGCGTGATGTGATTACTAGCTCTTATGATTTAGACACCATTGAAGAAGCCTTAGATATTGCATTAAAGTTAGACTTGACTTTCAAAACACTAGTCAATGCCAAGGCCCAAGTTCTAAGTGTAAGGGATATGGACATTATGAATATCAGTGTCTCTCGGAGTGTCAACATGTTAGAACAATGTTTAGTAATGATGTTGATGACTCGAAGGTTGTTGAAAATATCCATGTTACTCCTAAGACTGTTAGTATAATTGAGGACAAAGCAGTTGATTTCGACAAACTGATTATTAATGAAACTTACATGTCTTCTGATAGTGTCAGTAATGACGTGAATGTGAAAGTTGAGCCTAATACCACCATTGTACCCAGTAAGCCAGTCGAGTTTCCTCATGCTGAATATAGTTTTATGATTATTCCTACTGATTCATTTTTTAGGAAGTCACCTGAATTTCTTGTCAAGATCCAACAGATGATTTCTAGTACTTCATCTTTTCTTAGTTGTTTAGAGTTTGTGTCTGAGTCCAATGTACTTCCATCTGTGGGGTTAGATGTGTGTCCTCCTAGACATGTCATATCTCTCATTCTCCATCGTTAGGAGTTATGCCTAGAATACTTATTTGTATTGCATTTGTCTATTGCATATATTGATGATATGACTAGGTCGATAGCAATTTGTAATGACGCCTATAAGTTTGCTGCAAACCCATATAGTATTTTGTAGGAATTTGCAGTTGATAATAAGGCAATAGTTACAAATCACCCTTAGGCCGTGAAGAAGTTGAACGCTTGGCGTCAAATTTTGATAGGATTCTGAAGAGCAGTGCTTCCATTACTTACGAGTTGCATGCCCCATGGGATTCTGGTATCAGTTTCGTCTTCAGTAGGGATGATGCGTCTCCATTTACTATCTGTACCTTGATCAAACATCCATCTTCCACAGTCGACCCATCACGGAGACCAGCTCTACCTCCACCACCATGGTCTCGACTGCTTTCACGACCACCGTCTTAGCCCGACTGAAATGCATTGTGAGGGGAGTCTCACTCGACGGGGTCGAGCTTCTCCCACCCTGGGAGAAATGATGAGGACATCACGCCAATTACCACTTGCTTTATGTTATAGTCTATTTTGAGTGTAGTTGTTTTTTTTATTGTGTTTTTTAGTACCACATCAGTTATATCTGAGAATCGAAGTTTTATAAGGGATATAAAATAGGCCCCGGACTTCTTTATTTTGCAGACAATGAATAATTAAAACTTTTTCCAGTTAAATTCTCTTGAGAGTACTCTTAAATTTTAGGTGCGAAGCCCATGATGAAAGGGGTGTGACGCCCGCGTAAAGGGTGCGAAGCCCAAAGTTATCTGATTTTTTTCTCTAATCCTAATCTCTCATTTCATTTTATTTCTTGTAAACCCTAGTTTTTCCTTTTTATTTGTATTCGAAGGTAATTACGATCCTGTATTACATCACTCAGACACTCACTGTACTCATATTCTGGGAATAAAGCTTAAAATTTATGAATGAGTATCTGTCTATATAACATTTGTATCAATGTCGTCCTGGTACAATGATAAGTAATGTTTGCTTGCAAATGGGGAAAAAAGAGTTTCTTATGGAAAACATAAATTGGGTGTAATTCTAATCTTCCGCATTAAGCTTGGGAATTTTTGGACCTATGTGTTACATGAACATTTCTCCACAAGTCAAAATTTGGAGATCGTTGCTAAAATATCACAATTTATTTATTTATTGTTTTTGAGTAACCAGTAGGTGAAAAGCCATCCACATTTCATTAATAAGCAGTAAATGAAACAAAAGTACCACTGTGGATAAGAAATCATCCCAACAGAAAGGTACAAGAAAATACAATGAAAGTATTCTAGGAACAAGACGGACAACCGAAAAACTCCAAGAAAAGGCCCACCCACATCCTCCCCTTGGCAGCAGCAACACCTGACCATAGAGAAATTAGATTAGGAATCTTAAGAGTAAGCTGTGGAAAAGCTCTCCCCCACCGTCTGAAATATCTATGATTTCTGTCCAACCAAATGCATCACAGTGGGGCAGACAAGGCAAGGTCCCAATACTTCCTGTCTTGTAGACAGCGGGGGGAGAGATGGAAAAAATGCGACACATGATATCCCATACCGCACGACGATAGGTGCAGGTGAAAAATAGGTGGTCAGTAGTCTCGATTACCACGTTGCAGTACACACAATGATCGTCTATAGGGAAGTTACCCTGAACTAGATTTTCCTTCGTGAGAGTGACATAATTCGCAGCTAACCAAAAGAAGGCCGGCCCAGAACTTAGCGGGGGCAAGGGTGCCCCAAAAAACATTACTATTTGGGAAGATACACCACCATTATTAAGTGCATGGTGGGCAGAGGAAACAAAGAAAGATCCCAAGCTATCTCATCTCCACCCTCTGGAATCTGGCCCGTCTGAGATTTCTATGTAAAGTGGGAGTATGTGGCATTAGTAGTCTAGATTTCCGATGACCCCTACACCAGTAAATCTACGACCACCGCATGCTTGTTCTCAGCTCTCTCTTACAAACTAGAGCACCATGCGTCCTTCCAGAACCTTGTGCCCTTTTGCCATTCCCAATGGTGCATGTAGTCAACCTGTGAAAGAAAGGTTCTACCCTGGCAAACCCACTCCAGAAGTAGGACTGGGATCAAACATTCAACAGTCCGCCAAAATGGGCCTTTTCAGTTTCCTATAGTTTTTTTTTTAATGAAAGATTGTCACTGGCTCTTGCTAGGATTATGACTGGAATATATCGTAAAGATAGATGAAACTTCGAAGATCAAAAAACGGACGTGCATCAAGGAGCTGTGCACAATATTAATTGACTTATACATTGATATAGTCGACTAGTGGTAGCCATCAAAAAGTTGGATTCTCGGATTTTGTCAGAATAGTCGATAATACATATTATTTGTCGACTTCTGCTAGGGCCTAGTCGACTAATGTTGAGTCTGACTTTTTTTTTTGGCATCTGTTTCCACTTTTGAGTTGAATTCGAGTTTCCTTTTCTCTGAGGCAGTGATCATTCATATTAATGAAGTTTGTATAGGATTAGGAGAGTTTTATACTTTATAAATAAACTCTTAGGGTTTGCCTTCAATGTATTCAATGAATTAGCAATTTCTAAAAGGTGTAATTCATCAAAGAGAGAGATTCGTGTTAGAAGCTCTAACCATAAGGGGTCGCTGTTCTAAGCGGCCATCGAAGGGCTTGTAATCTTTTAACGAGAGAGCTTAATAAAGTTTCTCCTCTTCTCTCGTGAACGTACGCACGGTCTGTTTGATCGGTGGAGCCACATTAAATTATGTGTTGGCTTTTTATACTTCAGAATATCTTCTTCCTTCTCTTTTTCTTCTCATTATTTTCGATTTTGTGTTGATTCCGCTGTGCCGCCCCATTGATTGGTGGTAGGGGCATAACAATTAGTATCAGAGCAAGATTAACATGAATATGTCTGCAATCAAGTTTGATATTTAGAAGTTCGATGGTGTCATCAATTTCAGCAGAGGATGAACGCCATCTTGACCCAGAGCGGGTTGAAGAAAGCACTACTCGGGAGGGAGAAAAACCTCAAGACATGAAGGAAGAAACTTAGCAGGAGGTGGAAAAGAAAGCCTTGACGTCTATTCAACTTTGTTTGACGGACGAAGTGTTGGATGAGTTTTCTACAAAGAAAACAACGTCCTTATTGTGGAAGCGACTTCAGGATCACTATCTGCAGAAGTCGTTAGTGAATCAGTTGATTCTTAAGCTGCGTCTCTTTCTTCTCCGCATGCATGAAGGACACCTATCAAGTCTCACATTACAGAATTTTTCTCTATTATCAATGACTTAGATGAGATAAAGGATAAGATAGAAGATGAGAATCAAACACTTCTGTTATTGTATTCTTTACTTTTCCATATAAGAGCTTTATGGAAGGTATCATCTATGGAGGCAAATCAACTATCAAGGTCAATAAGGTCAAGAAGCATCTGCTCAATAAGGACAAAATTGATAACCAGTTGACGAGTGAGTCTCATCGTGATGATTCCGGGCAAGTTCACTTTTCAAAGCAGAAGAGTAATAATTAAAGTTTCATGGGTTAGTCAAAATATAAGAATTTGGTATGCAACTGGTGTCACAAGAAGGGGCACATTAGAGCTGATTATTGGACTCGAAAGAAGAAATAACTAGATACTAATGTCACTGAATTGGCAGGAGGGGTTGAAGAACAGTGTGACATTCTATCTGTTACAAACAGATCGGTCAGTAATAAAGATAGATGGATAACTGACTCTAAATATTCACAACATATCAGTTCCAATAGGAAGATGTTCCACTTCGGTTCAAGGAGGAATTCTACTACGAGCAAGATGAATGGCATAGGAACAATCCAGTTTCAGTTACATGATGGATGCATCACTACTCTTCAAGGTGTTCGTCATGTTTCTGAATCAAGATACAATCTCATCTCTCTTGGAACCCTATATGGAAAAAGATTCAATTTCAATTCTGAAGGTGATCTTCTAGAAGTTTTCTAAGATGCCCATGTGAAGTTTCAGGCTGAACGTGTCGGTGATGTTTGCATGTTACAAAATTCAGAGGTTATAGTTGGTAGATTGCAGTTATTCTCAGCTTCAAGATCGGAAGTTGTAGAACAATCAGAGACTACAATATTTTCGAGCTCGGATATTCAGTTTTACCCCGAAGGTAGATTGGGACTAGGCAACGCTGATGCACAACAAGAAAGTCCAGATCGTTACTCTTATGGTGGAGCAAATTCTCATAAATCCTGTGTAGATCAAGGAGATCATTGAGTGATCAAGTTCAAGTCAAGCCTGAACTTGTTCGACCTAGTTAAGTTGTGAACCCCATGAAAGGGTTATGGAAAAGAGAGAGTGAGATGAAGATGAAGTCAAGATTTATTCAATTATGCATTAATGTGAGCATATGGAGCATGGTGACTATTCCCGGACTTGAACGAATTCAAGTCAATCGGGAGATTGTTAGGATTATGTAACACTCCGATCCCACGGATGCGGGAACGCTACGACGATGTACATACGCAGAGCTTAAGTATCCTCACGTACGTGCGCTAAGCCTAAGTATATGAAATAAACACAATATATACAATAATTCTAGCATAAATAAGTACAAGACTACCTGCAAAAGGGGTTAGTAATCATAATAGATATGAAAATAAGGATAAATATGAAAATAGATACAAAAAATAAAGATATTTATGAATAGTATATGTGACGGGTCTCCTATGTGTATCCCATGAAATATCTGATACTATGATATCTCGGATCTCCAACCTGGGCACGCAAATCCAGGATCGTCAGAAAGCGACCTAGTGAGTGGTAAAATGAAGGGAGCAATAATATATACTATAATAGTAGTACAATCACGATATTATATAATACCTATTTAATTACCAGTGATACAATATACTTACACTAACAATCAGTGTATATATATAAGAGTTGTTGTAGCACTGTAACATTATCAATGTCTGGCATGTCAACGGTGTCACCTCTATGATACTATCCAATTATATAACATGAATATCTTTTAATATTTTCGGGAAGAGCCTGATATATATATATATTTATTTATATATATATTTATTTATTTATATAATATATTTATATATATATTACCTAATTATTTAACATTGTGTTATTATAATCAATATGAGTGATTGCTCAAACAGAGTACAGAGAATATGAAAAGTGTATGTGATTGGTTTTAACTCTGAATCTTTGCAATTTAACCGCTGTAGCAAGAGCTAAACGGGTCGAATCTCAGGGAGAGATGCGATGGAAGCTTTTCGGTAATATTGTCTTCTTATTATCTTCTCTGTTTACAGAACATGGAAAAGAGGGGATGGATTGTATGTGAAAAAAGAATCAAACTAAAAAAAGTTCATAACTTACTAATAATCAACCACCATACATGCTAATGGTAGATAGATAATTACTTTACTTCAAATCCTAAACATGATATTCTACCACAAAAATCAAGCAAGATACATAGGATAGAAACTAGGTTAGATTTGAAATAACACCATCCAAGTTTTAACGTTACAATATCAAAGTTGTCAATCAAGTATAAAGTAAGAAAAAATTATTAGAGAGCATTTTGCAAATCTTAACCCTATTTGAAATAATGCTAATCAACGTTTAACATTAAAATATCAAGATTTTCATCAAATATAGATTAAGAAAAATAGTTAAAAAGTATTAGCAAATATTTGACCTAGTTACTTATCCTAATGAGTCTTCAAGAATAAAATTTAGATTAGGCATTCATATGATCTAATCTGATTATCTACTAGACATTAGATGTGATGGTGATGATATCTTAGCAAGCCATGAGAAAAATCTAGCTACTCATGGTAATTATGACAAGCAAAAGAAAGTGAAAATAAAAAATAAGAAAAATAAAAATAAAGTAAATAACATAAGAGATATGAAAAGAACGAAAGCCCCTTATATTGATCTGTCACCTCAAATTACAATGGCTTCTCCTTCTCACAATCTTGAATTAGAAGTAGAAGTAGAATCTAAAAATTACAAAAGAATTTGAAAGAGAAACTAAAGAAAACTCCTAAGTTATGATCTCTGATATGGAGATGCTTGATAATGAGATATTTTAGCTCTTTTAAAAGGTCTCAAATCTAATCACAATAGGATATAAATTAGAATGTTTTCTAATTCAATAAGGAATTCAATCATGCAGCAAGTTAGCGTATTGTTTGCTGAATATGACTTATCAGACGGCTGAATTTAACAGAGTGATAAATAGAAGACTTGTAGTCCTTCAAGTTTTCTTTCTGTAGCATCTTGAATCATCAGATTTGAATATCTGTAGCAAAAGTTATGATCTGAATACTAAAACGCGTACAGTCTGAATCCGAGTCTAAATTGATTGTGAACTCCATTTAATTTGAATTATTCTCCTTATTCCTTGTAGAATTAGCATTATCCCCTTCATCTTCTAGGACTTTATCTTCTGAATTTGAATTTGAATTTAGGAGATTAAGATTAATACTTTCCTCCTTTGGATTCAATTTAATTTAAAATCTAACTTTAGATAGGATTAGGGATAGAATGAAACTTCTTGTATCTTTATCCTCTCATTTAAATAACTGCACACCATAATCAAAAAAAGGGTTAATAGCATTAATTAATAAAGGAATGATCAATGATATATGTGTAAAAGTGATGATAAAAATACAATTTTGGAGTACAATCAATGAGTTATACCTTTTATATGTTATGAAACAGTATTGAGTGTTCTTAATTACATCAGTGTGCATAGTAACATGTAACAAGTTTGATAACTTTATATTTCTTGTTTAATCTAAAAATAAAGTAGCATAATGTTGTCGTGATGAATATGAATATGGAGATACGAAATATATAGAATAACCATACTACAGTGATATGATTGTACAGTAACAATGTTTACATGGTATACATGAAACAGAATACATGAAATGCAGAGTATATGTGCACATGATTAGTGTATCATCACATGAAGTGTAACAAATATCAGGAAGTGTAACAAGGTATACAAATGATATGAGAATGGATAAATATCAGAAATAATAAGTACAATTGAACAGTAACATACATGTATCGGACAATTCATGTAATTTATACAATAATAACAATCAGTACCGCCTGGTACTTTATTCTATCTCTTCCAGTGTCCAATACCACTGCCAGTTCATACGGAGCCCACAGTACGGACGAACCCATCCGAATATGGCATACGGGTACCATTATTCGAACGAGAGAGTGACCAAATAATAAGCGTTCCCGATGTCACTATTGTTTATTCTATTTTATTATGTTAATAGGAAACCCAAAGGTCGAGGAGCTCTGGTCGGGTGAGTATATCCCGTACATACCCGGGAGCACGGCCTTAACAAACCCCTGGCTGCTGAGACCAGGGCTACCCGCTTGGGCAGGAGCAAAAAACAAGAAGCTCAATGAGCTATATACAATACAAACGTTGGCCAGTACTACCACGTCTCCTACATTGGGACTAACAATGGATTCAGACATCCACCCGATAAGACCTAGTCAACCGTCAAATTTTTTCCATCCCCATATTATATTTATTATAATTAAACTACATAGTATATCAGTAACTAGAACAATACATGGTACATATAACACGATAACAGGACATGAACTCTATTGGTAGCATGAAACAAGATAACGGAAAACAAAAAAACAAGAGATATGGGATTCTAGAGGTGGCCCCCGTGGCTTTGATTCACATGGCACTAAGTTTCACACATCGCATATCACAACTCACATATCCAGTAACAAGAGTACCACATCAGGATTACAGGATATAGTCATGTAACAGAAATACAGGAATATCCATGTAATAAGAACAGTAATCCATTGCAACAAGAATACAGAAACAATCAAAGCATATACACAGATGAATCCATGCGACAAGTACATGTAATAACAGTGTAGAGTACCCGTGTAATAGTGATACAAGTATCAGAAGTACAACTGTAACACCCCGTTCCCAGAATATGTACTTAGTTGCGTATTCTGATTTTTAATCATATTTTTCAATTTACTTCCTGTATTTATTTTGTTTATGAATTATTTATGTGATAGTTTTGCTTTGGATCAGAATTCGTGGAATCAGAGTCAGCCCTAGTCTGAACCGGGGGCCTGATCCTAGAGTATTGCTCGATTTGGTCTTTTTGTTATTCAAATTTGAAAGATTTTAGTTTCAAACATTATTTTCTAATATTTTAGATTTTCTATGATTTTCTAAAATTTTTCTGGATTAAATTTAAATCTTCAAAACCGGTGTTGACCAGTGCTGCTGATCGATTCTCAAGATTTTAATTTATAAACAGAGTGAATTTCTAAAAATTACTTTCACATTATCTCTTAAAATTATATTTTCTATCCAAATACATTTTTGGATTTTTTTTTCTGAATTTATCGAAATAGCACTAGATTTGGTGTCGACCGCTATCTCCGGAAGATTCCAGAATTTTTATTTAGAAAATGGGATTTTATTTCTGAAAATTGATTATAATATCAGGATGATCTTTTCTATCTCCAGAAATTTTTGGAGATTTTTCAGAATTTATCAAATCCGACCGAACCAATGGAGACTAGTATCGATGGTTGATTTCAGGAATTTTATTTTGGAAACGGGATTAAATTTCTTAAATCTGATTCTACCAAGTATCTTAAAATAATTGTTGACACTTAAAAAAGACAAGATTCTTATTGGTCCGAACAATGTCTAAACTTGTTGACATTTACAAAAGACAAGTGACAGACGAGCTGAAGACCAGTTTTCACCCATCTCCGAGGGACAAGGAAGCAACTTGGACTCCACTGATCCAGCAAGCAGACAGTGAACCCGGATTGTTTCTAAACAGACCTCAGCAGGTCTAAGGTGCTAACACTTAGCATCGCATGAGCCCAAAGGGATAGCCTCGCTTGAGAGGCTAATATCACTCGACTTCGCCTCGAAGCCATCCAAAGCCTCGCCAAGAAGCTAACTTGCAACTCCGCCACAGAAGACTTCCAGCTCCGCCAAAGGATTTCTTTCGGACTTCGCCAGAAACTCCCTTTAGCCCCGCTACGAGCTCAATGCTGACAGCTCCGCCATTGGTCTGCTATGGTCAACCTTTGACCGATCAAATCTCCAGATAAGATCGGATCCAAT
This sequence comes from Agave tequilana, assembly GCA_038442645.1. Lineage (NCBI taxonomy): Eukaryota > Viridiplantae > Streptophyta > Magnoliopsida > Asparagales > Asparagaceae > Agave > Agave tequilana. Next base: position 161,390 of record JAVJIF010003797.1, on the reverse strand, counting down.
CAGATCAAATCCAATTAAGATCAAATCAGAGATCAAATTTGGCAGTTGATTGCCACAATCTCTTGACTCTTCTAAAACGAGTAAGAAGATCAGGGAAAATCCTCCAACGATATGGAAAGGGTCAAGAAGATCAACCGACCTGCCAATTCTAGCTTCGCAGAAGCTGATCTTAGCCTCGCAGCAAGGCTACTTTCCAGATTTAAACAGATTTGATTCAATCTGTTTCCATATCTTCAAGGGACGATTATACCCTTGCTCTCCCTATAAATAGCCCACCAGGGGTAAAAAGAGAGAGACACATACAGAGGATCGATCGATCAAAGACGAAAAGAGGACTCCACAAGTAGAGGCTTCTTCATAACGCACCGTGCGCTCTCGAATTCAGAGACCTTTTAGAGAATTGCTTTCTCTATCCAGGGTGTTGATACCTAACATCGTCCTTCTTCTCAAGGAATCTCCGGAACCAGGCGAGAAGGAATTCCTTATTGAAGGCGATTTTGAGAAGCAGCAAGAGGGTTCTACCAACCTTCTATTCTCTGATTCCCGGAACCAGGCGAGAAGGGAATCTCATCGCTCGCATTGTCAAAGGGACAAAGTGGTCGCGCGCTGACCAGACTCCTATCGGCACACTTCTCCAGAATCTCTGAGGAGATCTACTTGTAATCTTTTTAAGAATACTTGTAATTTAGCTCCTCAAACTCTTTTTTGTAAGTTTTCCCCTTTGCAAACATAATGGAAAATAAGATGGCGACTCCGCTGGGGAAGAAATTCTCCACTGCCGAGAATCAAGTGTCGCAATGTGACGAACAGACCTTCGGGTCTAACTCTGAATTCAGAAAATCCGGTGCAGCCAGAGCTTCTCTGGCTAAATCTTCAAGGAAAGTCTCTGCGGAGACTGAAAAGGTTCTCTGCGAACCTGCTGCGGTCCTCTGGCGCAACAAGGAAGCACGTCCGCAGTCTGATTCCTTTACTTGTGAGAACTTGGTGGTTCAGTTCGATCAAGGAAGATTTGAAGAAGTCCTCTCTGGGGGTGGCCCAATGCTTCGAGCACGGAAGCATAGGAGGGTTTCCACGACCAAGGTTTCGAATCAGAAACCGGAAGCAGAATTCTGCCGACACTCCTCAGCCTCGTATGTGGCTAATCAGATTCCTTACGAATCTAAGCCTCCTCTGTCAAGGCGGATATGGAGGCCTAAACAGAAGTCTTCAACCGAAGCTTCAGGCGTAGCTACGCCTAAACCGCGCCTCTCCCGCGAAGAAAAAGGCAAGATGCCTGTCTGCTCCAATCATAAAGTTACAACGGCAATCATACCGTCACCCAATTCAAGAGCAGCGATGCCTCGCGCCGGCCTCGTTCTCATGAGCGAAGCTACTGTACCACAGCGTACGCGCAGGGTTCATGACCCGCAAAGCCGAAGCCAAAGTACCATCTAAGGCTAATTACCTTCGCAGCAGCATAGCGGGTAAAGCACCACAGCGTGCTCCGCTTTCCAGTGCGTCAAGCACTAAGTTCGCGTCTGATGGCGAAGCTAGAACCAAAGCACTATTCAGTGCTAACCCCATCTGCAGGGATAAAGAAGCAGGACATCGCCCTATGTGCGATCCAAAGAGCCTTTGCGCTCGATTGCAGGGACCCAACCGGGTCTGATTTGAGGAAATTGTTGGCTAATAGACAAATCTCTTCCCCCTGTTGTCGACAAGTGGGATGTCAGCTGGTGACACTCCACTCGGTCCATTGCCGGCTGGGACCAATCCCCGCCACAAGACGACGGTCAGTTTTTGATCGGCTATCGGTACAAGCCCGATGAAGCACCGCAAAAGGAGCATCTCGCGAGATCTACCCTCTGCATCCGTCAACATGACCGGAAGGGGACGAGAGCTGCGCAGGGGAAGACAAACATCTGACGACACCCCCTACAGCTCCCCAGATCCAGATTATAGCCCAGGCTTAGGCGAAGTCTTGGTGCATGAAGAAGGTGTTTTCCGGAACACCAGATCCAGGGTGGCGATACCCTACACTTATGAACAGCCTTCTTCCTCGACGGCCCTAGCCTCATCACAGCCCAGGAGATCACTCCAATCATCGGACGAAGAAGATGAAGATAGTGGGTACGCCTCTTCGGCGACAGTTAGCTCGGTGCGAACAGACAGAGCATCAGTCAATATGGCTGATAACGTCAACGACGATCTTCGTCGGCGCCTGGAAGCTCAGGAGCAAACTTCCAGAACTCAGCAAGAGGCTCTGGACAATATTCAACAGATGCTCGCTCAACTCTTCAATAACCGGAATAACAATGATGCCGGGAGCAATCACGATGAGGAGGAACACTTCAGCAATGAGCAACCAAAGCCGGAGAAATCCAAGGAGGGTTCTTCCTTAGACGCCGAAGTCCTTAAGGGCCTCCAAGCTCAAATCGCATCCCTAACTCAGAGGGATGAATTAAAGAAGGTAGGGGCAGTCCGTCCTTATCCGCTGGAGTGGGATTCGGTGCCATATCCACCGAAGTTCAAACCGCCAACGCTGCATACCTATGATGGAAAGAGCTCGCCAAATCAGCACATCTACTATTTCCGGTCTCAGACTGGTAATGTTATAAGCAATGACGCCATCATGGCTAGGCTTTTCATTGGCACCTTAAAGGGGGTGGCATTTGACTGGTTTCGCAGTCTTCCCCCGGGTTATCAACTCCTGGATCGACCTGAAAACTCGGTTCCTCTCTCGTTTCTATGAGGATGATACCGAAGTAACCATGGATAAGCTCCTCTCCACTGTGCAGAGGAAGGGCGAATCTGTCCGTGACTACATTGAACGGTTCAGAAACTTATCCTTGATGTGCCCAGCTGGGATGCCATTACCCATGCTCTTGCAGACATGCAGACACAACTTCCTAGACCAAGTAGAAGTTCGCATGGGGGCTGTCAAAGCCCACACTTGGAAAGAATTGGTCGAACAAGCTGAGATAGCCGAGAAGTCGGCTAAAAAGTTCGAACCATCCGCCCCTAGAGGCAAGTGGGGGATGAACAACAAAGGGCATAGCGACCTACCGCAATCTTCTCAAGCTAAAGGTAAAGAGACTATGTCTGTGGAGTTATCCGGAGATGTGCAGTCGAAGGCCAAGAAGAGCGGCTTCAACAATCAGGAGCCTAAGTTCCCTCCAAAGCAGTACTCGTTCAAAGACGATCAGTGGTCACCATATTCCATCTGCTCCACAAAGGGAACAAAATGAAGCTGCCAGATGCGCGGCGTCCCAATGAGATAGGGCGCACAAACGACCCTAAATACTGCCTCTACCACAGGATGATCCACCATCCTACTGACAAGTGCTATGTCCTCAAGGATAGAATTCAAGCCTTGGTCGACGCTGGAGTTCTGACACTGAAGACGGAGCAAAAGAAGGTTACTGCCAATATGGTGACCCTCGAGTTTGGCAAAGCTCCAAAGATCACAGTTCCTGACGGGACTTATTCAATCCCTGCACCACGGTTGGAAGTCAAGCATTCTCTAGCTACAGCTCAAAACAATAAGGGTCTTGTTCCCTTAACATTGGAGACAGGAGAAGTCATGTGGATACATCCAGACCTCGTCCAAGACGTACAGCGGGATCCAAAGAAGCCCCAGTCAAAGGGCAAATCTTGCAATGTCATCTCCATCCTGCCAGACGACGGCAATCTTACATCGGCTTCCCTCAGTGATTCAGAAGGAGAAAAGCTTGCTTGCACGGCGCAAGCCGATACGCCTCAACAAACGGGCACCCGATCCGGAAAATCATAGTTGAGGCAGTATGAAAAGTCTACTGACGAGACACAATAGCAAACGACGTCAGTACAAGCACCAGCATCCACTCCAATCCCAACCAAGGAAAAAGAGAGGCCTAAGGAGGTACGATTCGACCACGTGTTGAAGAAACCACCAGGCCAAGGGTTTGATACGCCCTTTCGGTTTGACATATTGGCTCAGCTGGCCAATATCCCAGCTCGTATCACTATACACGAGCTCCTTCGCCTCTCGAAAGAGACAAGAGAAGCACTCAGGGATGCGCTAGCCAATTCAGAATCCTTTCTGACATGCATCCCTGAGATCCCTAACGACGACGTTTAGTCTCCTTGCCCAGAATGTCATCATACACAATCCAAGGTGCCCGCTATTACATTCACGGCGGAAGATATGCTTCTCAAAGACAACAAGCACGATCGACCTCTGTACTACACCGGATATATCGGATCAACGTGCATCGAAAGAATACAAGTCGATCGGGGTCTGCACTCAGCATCATCCCCAAAAGGCTTCTCTACTTCCTCGGCATACCATTGTACAGGTTGTCCGCAACCACTACTACAATATACGGTTTCAACGCCGGGAGCAGTCATCCACTGGGAAAAATTCGACTCCGTTGCAGAATCGGGAGCCTGAAGTCAGAAGTGACATGCTATGTCATTGATGCTAACACATCATATAACCTGCTGCTGGGACGGCCATGGATCCATGCCAACTGGATCGTTCCCTCTACTCTGCACCAATGCTTCAAATATGTTAAAGATGATGCGACAGTACGAACTGTCTTTACTGAGAAGCAACCATTCAAAGGGGAGAAAACTACTTCACTGACGCTCTCCTATATCAAGAGGCCGGTGGAGCACTCAAAGAATCGTTGCCGGACGATGATGAAAGTGGCAACGAGGCGGATTCAGAATCCGAAACAGGCATGCCAGCCATTCTGATTGGTGAACCAATTATAGCATGTCTCAATAATTTCCTATGCAATACTCCTTCAGAGGATGAAGGTGAATGGGTAATTAATGATAATATTTCTTTTGATTATCCTGCGAGTATTGGGTCGATTAAATCCATTACGGATGGCTCTCTGCATGTGCCCGTACATGAGCCAAGTGTGGCCAGCACATCTGTGGAAGCTATAGAGGGGGCCACACTAGTGATCCCTCCGTCCAAACAAGGTCAGTCGCCGATAATCTTCGGTAGAACCCGGCCACGGGGATCCACAACTGCAGATTCAAGCTCAGACTCAGATGCCCCACAGTTCTTCCATTATGCGCGGCCAGCGCGCCACATTATGAAGAAAATGGGGTACGACTTGAAGCATGGAGCAGGCCTGAATTTCGGAAAAGGAAGGCGCGGTTTGATGCGGAACCTTGTGCCTAAAGGGAAGCCTGCAAACTACTATGATAGTACACGCAGGGGGTTGGGTTATGTCACGCCCACATCGTCAGCAACGGTTCAAGCCAAGGACGATGGGTCAGCTCCATCACATTCGGCTTCATCCTCTGAGTGGGACTCCGATATCAGCATAGGAGGAATGTTCAAGACCTCACTATTAATATGACCTCAAGCAGTCAATTGGAGCCCGCAGAAGCCACTGATGAGGAACCATGGGCCCAGCAGTTAGACCTTCAATGGGAAAAACGATTTGAACTGCGCGAGCCACCCACTGAAGACAAGGTGATGCAGGTCAATCTGAGGAGTCAAGACCATCCCAAACCCATCTTTATAAGTGAAAGCCTATCACTTATAGAAAAGGAGGAATTGATAATGCTCGTGAAGGAGTATATAGACGTCTTCGCATGGAGCTACGAAGATATGCCCGGACTTGATCCACAGGTCGCTATGCACCGTCTAAACATCAAACCCGACGTTAAGCCAGTCAAGCAGCAACAACGTCGGTTTCGCCCGAACATCATGGAAGCTATTGAAGCCGAAGTTCACAAGCTCATTGCATGTGGCTTCATCCGGGAGGAGCAACATCCAGATTGGGTGGCTAATATAGTCCCCGTCCTCAAGAAGAACGGGAAAATACGGATCTGCATCGACTATCGTGATCTCAATACGGCCTGTCCCAAGGATGAATTTTCGCTGCCCATCACCGATGTCATGATTGACAACAGATGCGGGTTCGAAAGGATGTCTTTCATGGACGGCTTTTCAGGGTACAACCAGATTAAGATGTATCCCGACGATGAGAAGCATACTTCGTTCTGAACACCATTGGGGGTATACTGCTACACTGTAATGCCCTTCGGACTGAAGAACGCCGGAGCAACCTATCAGCGGGCAATGAGGACAATCTTCCGCGATCATCTCCGAAAAACGGTGGAGTGCTATGTCGACGACATTGCCGTCAAAAGCCGCAACAAGACTGAACATCTTCGCGACCTCAGAACGATGTTCGACATAATATGGGCGCATCAACTGAAAATGAACCCGACAAAATCCTTCTTGGGAGTGTCGAGTGGCAAGTTCCTTGGGTTTATCGTCACATCAAAAGGAATTCATCTTGACCCAGACAAAGTCAAAGCCATTCAGAGCATGCATCCACCGAGGAATCTCAAAGAGCTCAGAGGCTTGCAAGGCAGGCTGGCCTATATCAGAAGATTCATTGCAAATCTCTCAGGTCGCTGTCAATCGTTCACCCGGCTCATGAAAAAGGGTGCTTCCTTCGTATGGGATCAAGCTTGCCAGGAAGCTTATGAAGACATCAAGAGGTACCTCACAAAGCCTCCAGTCTTAGTGGCCCCTACATCAGGGAAGCCATTCTTGCTTTATGTAAAGGCTATGGACTACTCCCTCGGTGCCCCCTCGCTCAAAAGGACGACAATGGCCACGAGCAGGCCATTTATTATCTGAGCAGAACTCTCATAGGAGCGGAATCTCGCTACAACCCTATCGAGAAAGAGTGTTTAGCTCTCGTCTTCGCTGTTCAGAAGACACGACATTATTTGGTCGGCCAGACCATACATGTCATCTCCAGAATAAACCCATTGCGTCTTCTTATGACGAAGCCAGGATCATTGAATTCAAGATTGGCTAAGTGGGCACTTTTATTGTCTCAATACGACATGATCTTCACCCAAGGCGGTCAAAGGTCAAGCCCTTGCAGAATTCTTGGCTGCTCATCCAGTTCTGGAGCATTCAAAACTTCACGAAGATATCCCTGATGAAGTCTTCGAGTCTTATGCAACCTCAGAAGAGGAAGTATGGCAGATGTTCTTTGATGGAGCATCGCGAAGGGGCCCTAAAGGCAAAATTATTGCCGGAGTGGGGATTGTGTTTATCTCCCCACAGAATCATGTCCTGCCCAGAGCATTTTCTCTGACAGAATCGTGCTCCAACAATGTAGCAGAATATAATACTCTGCTCATCGTCTTCAACTCGCCCATGGAATGGGGGTACGCTACCTCGAAGCTTATGGCGATTCAAAACTAATCATCAATCAGGTTAAAGGCGAATACGAAGTCCGCCATGAGGACTTGGTGCCTTATTACCATACAGCCATCGAATTGGCTAACCTATTTGAAGGTTTCTACATCGGGCATGTGTCCCGATCTCAGAATACCAAGGCGGACGCTCTCGCTGCATTAGCGACGATGCTAGCCTTGCCAGCCGACACCGAGTATCACTTCACAGTCGCAACTCGACATCTTGTATGCTCCAAGCACATGCTAAGAACTCGAGAAGTCTATAATATCTCCACGGATCTTGAGCCAAGAGACTGGCGCTTTCCTCTCATTGACTATGCTTTGCACGGTCTGCTTCCAGACGATCCTAAAGAAGCGGCGTCCGTCAGACGAAGGTCCATCCGCTTCTACTATGATCCAACTTTGAAGACACTTTACCGTCGTTCATATGACGGTGTCCTCCTCCGTTGCCTTTCTAATTCAGAGGCACAGGAAGCGCTTCAAGAAGCGCACGATGGCACTTGCGGAGGTCATCAGCCAGGTCCAAAGCTTAAAGACAGGTTGCATAGGCTGGGATATTATTGGCCAACTATGATAGCCGACGCCATCCAATTTGCACGAAGGTGTAAAGCATGTCAGATTCATGCGGACTTCATACACCAGCCTTCGGAGCTGCTCCACCCGACTGTTGCTTCATGGCCATTTGAAGCATGGGGAATAGATGTCGTAGGGCCAATCAGCCCTTCTTCGACAAAAGGTCACCGGTTTATCCTAGCAATAACCGACTACTTTTCAAAATGGGCGGAGGCTATACCACTGGTTGAAGTCAAAACCTCCAATGTGGTTCACTTTATCAAGCACCACGTCATCCATCGATTTGGTGTCCCTAGGAGGATCATCCACGACAACGGTCCCAAATTCATAAGCCAAATATTCTATCGGTTCTACGATAAATACCGAATTCAGAATGTGACTTCAACTGCCTATAATCCTGCTGCTAATGGCTTGACGGAAGCATTCAACAAAACAATCATCAAGCTACTCAAGAAATTCGTCTCCTCGAATAAGCGAGATTGGGACGAAAAGCTCGGTGAATGTCTTTGGGCCTACCGAACCACGGTGCGGACACCGACAGGCAATACGCCTTTTTCCCTGGTATATGGGTGCGAAGCAGTCCTCCCATTAGAAATCCAGATGCCATCGTTGCGTATAGCTCTGATTACTAAAATCACATCAGAGGACAATGATCGCCTACGACTTCAAGAGCTCGAAGCTTTGGACGAGAAGCGACTACAAGCTCAGCAACATATCGAGCTATATCAAGCTCGAATCTCAAAAGCCTTCAATAAGAAGGTCAAACAGAGAGCCTTCCGGAAAGGAGACCTGGTCTTAGCCGTCAGACGACCGATGATTATGACGCACAAGACCAAAGGCAAATTTCAGCCTAAATGGGAAGGACCGTTTGTAATAGAAACAGTCTATTCAAACGGAGCATACCGCCTCACGACTGCAGAGGGCGACCTACTCATGATGCCGATCAATGGCAAGTTCTTAAAGAAGTATTATCCTTAATCAAGGATCCTTCTTATGATCAAGTTAACATTACACCTCTGATCAAGACCTTCGTGTTCAAAGCACACACAAAGAGAGCCTTTCTCTTCCTCCAAGTGAGGTCATACAGCCATAAACCAACAGGAACCTGGCCGTGCACCGGTTATCCTAAAGGGGAATCAGGGTTATGCAGACATTACCCGATAATCCAATATCCTTAACGATTAAGGATAGAGGAAAATGTTGGCCTGTAAGCCAACATAAGTCCTCAACAACTCATCATGCTGAGGGGAATAGCATGGCTAGCCCAATTCAAACGGTAGTTGGTAAAGGCATATCAAACCCGTTGACAGCTGGGGATTTGCTAAAAATCCTAAGGGACCTGTTCCCATTTGATTCCCTCTCCAAAATCACTTACCAATTCTCATCCACAGAATGGTAAGACCACAAATGCATTTCGCTGTTACGTTAACATTAAACCTATGACAGCAATTCCCTCGTTTCTCCCCGTGAGAACAAGACCTCCAAAGTCACTTACCAATTCTCATCCATAGAATGGTAAGACCACATATACATTCCGCTATACGTTAACATTAAACCTATGATAGTGATTCCCTCGTTTCTCCCAATGAAAACGAGACCTTGTTCCAAACTCCATTACAACCTTGAGCTTGGTGGCGTCTCATTCGGTTATGTCATTGCGACCTCTGAACCAGCAGACAGCTAAGTCTCAATTCCGAGCCCTGTTGACATTTACAAAAGACAGGTCTCGATACTCGTTGACATTTACAAAAGACGAGTATCACCAATTTTTGAGCTTGGTGGCGTCTCATCCGGTTATGTCATTGCGACCTCTGAACCAGCAGACAGCTAAGTCTCAATTCCGAGCCCTGTTGACATTTACAAAAGACAGGTCTCGATACTTGTTGACATTTACAAAAGACAAGTATCACCAATTTTTGAAGCTTGGTGGCGTCTATCCGGTTATGTCATTGCGACCTCTGAACCAGCAGATAGCTAAGTCTCAATTCCGAGCCCTGTTGACATTTACAAAAGACAGGTCTCGATACTTGTTGACATTTACAAAAGACAAGTATCACCAACCTTGAGCTTGGTGGCGTCTCATCCGGTTATGTCATTGCGACCTCTGAACCAGCAGACAGCTAAGTCTCAATTCCGAGCCCTGTTGACATTTACAAAAGACAGGTCTCGATATTCGTTGACATTTACAAAAGACGAGTATCACCAATTTTTGAAGCTTGGTGGCGTCTCATCCGGTTATGTCATTGCGACCTCTGAACCAGCAGACAACTAAGTCTCAATTCCGAGCCCTGTTGACATTTACAAAAGACAGGTCTCGATACTTATTGACATTTACAAAAGATAAGTATCACCAACCTTGAGCTTGGTGGCGTCTCATCCGGTTATGTCATTGCGACCTCTGAACCAGCAGACAGCTAAGTCTCAATTCCGAGCCCTGTTAACATTTACAAAAGACATGTCTCGATACTTGTTGACATTTACAAAAGACAAGTATCACCAACCTTGAGCTTGGTGGCGTCTCATCCGGTTATGTCATTGCGACCTCTGAACCAGCAGACAGCTAAGTCTCAACCTTGAGCCCTGTTGACATTTACAAAAGACAGGTCTCGATACTCGTTGACATTTACAAAAGACGAGTATCACCAATTTTGAAGCTTGGTGGCGTCTCAACCAGTTATGTCATCGCGACCTCTGAACTGACAAATAACCAAGTCTCATTATCCAACCCAACAAGGACTATGTTCTCAAGGAATTGCACTACAATTCGGAATCGCAATTCAAAAAGAAGAACAAGATTGAAGATTCGACAAAAGGAGAAAGAATTTTCATTCATTTCAAGAGGATAAAGTACATGGAGCTACAAGCGTACAATGTACGATCTGAGCCGCTCTCCGAGGGTGTTTAGCCTCATCTTCCTGTCATCAGCAGCCTGGGCAAGCGCTTGCGACCTCAGCTCAGCCTCATTGAAATCTTCCGCCTGAGCCAGACGAGCTTCGGCCTCCGCCAAAGTTGCCCTCTGTGACAACCCCTGCCGCGCAAGCTCCTCACTCTGAGCTTTGAGCTCTTCAAGCCGCGCAGTTTCCTCAAGACGCACCGGTATGGCCTTAGATAAGAGGAGATTTGCTTTCCTAATCATTTCCTCAGCCTTCGCAATCTTATCCTCAGCGCCAAGAAGAGCACTAGTGGAGGCGTCAATTGCACTTCCAACCTCCGCTTCCCTTGTTTCCAAGGATTTCAAGTCAGAAGAGATAGCCTTGTAGCCTCTTGAGCGGCAAGCTGGGTCTCGTGCTTTTGAGCAATGAGAAGCGCGAGCCGGTCATCAACTAAAGACTCCGGGTCCGAACGGTGGAGGCGGCGCCATTCCTCCGCATCCTTCTCAAATTCATCCACCAGGAGCTCCAAAGCAGTGGCCTGGTGATACCCCTCAAAGTCCCGAATACTCTCAATATCACGGGAGAGGACCCCCTTTAACCTTGAGAATGGCATAGTGGAGCCCTTCAGAACCAGGTCAATAGTCCGCCCTAAGCCTTTATGAAAGTTATCGACCAGGTCACCGATGTAATCGTTCTCGACCTCAGCCACTTCCGGTAAAGAGGCAACCTCAGAATAGTCCACCAGCCTGGTCGACGCCGTCGCAGAAGAAGCAGTGGGGGCACTGGCAGCAGCCGGACAAGCCGAGGGCGATCTCGGAGGAGTCTTCATCGAAATCAGAACGCCAGCCATCGCGAAAGAAGGACTAGCAACCACCTCCTGAGCAGCAGGCTCAACCACCAGGGTCGGAGAAGTAGGGCTTGTGATCACCCTTAGCTCCACACTCGACAAAATTGTCGGCACCCCGCTCGTTGATACAGTTGGGAGTGAGGACACCTCCGGGACCGCCGCCTCCGCAACTTCTGGCCTTTCGGCTGACTTGGGCCGATAAGAAGGCAGATCGCCGTACAGCGCATCCAGCATAGTAGCATCAGCCGTGGTCGAAGCGCTCATGTCACCCCTTGACCCTTCGGGGAGATTTCCCAGCTCTCTTGAAGCTGATGCATCTTGAGGCCGAACACCTGTAACAAGACTGCGGTCAGTCGGAACACTACATGCAGGAGAAACCAAGAGGTTACGACAATACCATAAGATGACGTCGCCTCAAACGTCTCGCCAGGCACATCAGTCTCCAGGGGCTCCATCGGAAAATTTTTGCCGGAATCAGCACGAACAGCCGGCTCGCTTTCGCTTTCCGAGTATCCTGTGGACCACCCAATAGAGCTCGATGCCTCAGGACTTCCTTTAGAAGTCCCAGCGCCCGAAGGACCGATGTCGGCCACATCACCTCCAGACTCCTCCGGACGGGCACAGGAACCAGCTTCAGCTCCATAAGTGAATAGGGGATCATAATGTTCCCCTTGTTCTCCAGCTGCCTCAGCTCCTACAATCAAAAAGGATTGATAATTAGTCAATGGGAATGCACAAAAAGGCGTATTATATGGACAAGGTTAATCTTACCCAGACCTGGAGCGAATTCACCACTAGTCGGTTCAGCAACCGACGGTTCAGCTGCTAATGGGGCAGCAGGAGGAATCGCCATAGAGGATAACCCTCTACGACAATCGTAGGAGCTTGACGACGGGGCTTCTTCGCCAATGATTTCCTACGAGAGCTACCTGCCCGCTTTCTCTTGAAGTGGACGTCAGAATCCTCTTCTTCCACTTCTCCCGCACGTCGTAGGGAAGATGTCCCCACCATACCAGAGCCAGCCGCATGAGTATCAGCTCCCATCCCCGCCTCGAAGCGAGGACTCCCTGCATCAGAAGCCTCGCTATCATCTATAGCGATGAACTCCTCCAAGCCAGGGACACGAACCCGTTTGCCTTCCTTTCTCTCAGAAGCCTTTCGCTTCAGTCGATGAGAGATTAACTTCACACCCGAACGATTGGCATTGAATCCAGGAGGTGTGGAGTTGGAAGCCGCATACCATTGGCAGAAGCACAGGGTCGTCAGAAGGTTGGGATCCTTCAACGGCGTGCGCAGACACGCCCCAGTGCCGCCCGCAGTAAAGAATCGCCAGGCACGGGCCCCATCGATGAGACTCCCCATGAAGGCTAAATCGAGATTGGGGTTGCCCACATACAGCTGGTCGTACCCGAACTGTCGAGCAAACCGGCTTGGGATGTAAGGTTCTAAATAGCAGACATCCCCGCTTCTATACAATAAATGTGAGGGCCGGATGCTGACCAGCCACTCAAAACCCCCCGACTCATGGGGAGACCGTCCTGACTCCGCATCTCGGAATTTCTCGTCGTATCCTGCGCCCTGAATGCGAGAAAAACAGCAGAATAAGTTGTAAGCGTCATGACGACGCACTAACTTGCGGGCCTCGGCCACGTAGGTCTTCAGCCAAGAACATCCTTCGAATCGGCAGAGAAGAGCCATTCGAACACCTTGCGGAGGGTCCTCTCCAGCTTCAATCAAAGAAGGGCAGTGCAAGGCAAATCACGCCATTAAGTAAGTGTATGGCAGGCCCACCCTAGGATTAGGTCCATCACAAGGCAGGATGGCACTCTTCCCACGCCTCGTCGCTGGTGGCCTGCAAAAAGCCTCCGTTAATGCGCGAAGGCCTCTTTGAATACAGCACACCATGGCCGGAAGGAGACCCAGACGGTGGCCATAGACTAAGCGAACGGCAGGCAGCAAAACATTCGGGTGGACGATGTCACCCGAGGAGGATGGCACTACGCATTTCTTCAACCAGACGGTTAAGAAACCGGCCAACAGTGCCTTCCGGGACATCGGCTGACGAGCCTGATGGTGAAAGCTCCGAAGGACATCACCCTTCTTATAGGGACCATCATCTTCTGTTATGACAATATCCCTTTGGAGGCATACCTCCATCCGTTCAAAAATGTCGCCATCTGCAACTCCACAATGAGCTACCTCAGGAGCATTCTTCATATCTGGGAATAGGTAACTCGCCCAGTTCTTCAAGCTCTTCGAGCTACCCTTGCTGCCACCATGGATGCTAGAACAAATGTGCAAATGGCACATTAACTCTCGATAAGTCTCAAATAAAGCAGGCTCCTGCTTCTCCAGAAGAGCCAACTCCGTCTCGCATGGAAAGTACTCTTCATACGGGAGAGACCCGAAAGGCAAGGCAGAGATTTCCCTCATCTCGTGTAAGGTCATGCCCAACTCGCCAACTGGGGTGAAGAAGGTCCCTGAAGCTGGGCAATATAACTCAAGGATGGCGTAGAAGCACGCCACCTTCATATCAATGCCGTAGCAGGTCGCCCTTACGGCCTCATGGAGGTTCAACTTCTCCAAGTCCTCCTTGAAGTGAGCGAGGATATAGTTGGTCAAGTCCGCCCACCATGTCTTTGGGGGATGAACCCAACCAGGAGTCCTGAAGTCAGTGGCGGGATAATTCCCGTCAACTGCGCAGAATTAGGTGCCAAAGGTCTGCGCCACAGCCGGATTCTCTCCTACCGGAAGCTCCCGCGACACGTTTCCAGGATATAGGCCTATTATGTTGTGAGGAGGGCCCGCCCTTGAAAAACTAGGAGACTGAGATTTCAATCTCCCGACATGGACGGACTCGACACTTCGGCTCACGCCCCATGCCATCTTCCGAGCCTGAGTTACACACTCAAAAGAAGACAGAGGAAAGTGCCGCTTGTTAGACGGAAGATAAAACTTCTCGCCATCCAACTCGAAGATCCACTGTCCCTCGCCTGCCTGCAATTGGCGATCAGGATCAGACGCGGCATCTCCGAACATGAGATTGGGCTTTTTATAAGTCCGAAGGTCGATGTCTTCGAGAGGAGCGGTGGTTAGAATACGCCTCATGGTTAGCGGGTCACCACCATGGATAAGCGTGTCCCGGACGACGGAACTCCGCTCACTAAAGAGGGAAGCCTGGCCATAGAATTGAAGGCTGATACTGCCATCCGCTCGGCTGGTCATCCCAAACAGACTATTCAAGGGACCAGGGGTGTAAGGCACTGCAAGAAAAGAAAAGGGAAGAGAACTATGATTAGTTCAACAATCAAGCAGACATGGAGATATAAGATTCACTAAGGCATAGCCTCGCCCCGTGAGCAAGGCCAGTAAGGCGACAGCCTCGACAAAGCTTAATCTCGCAGACAAATCTGCATTTTGCAAAAAACGTCTAAGTACCAACTTCGCTTAAGCAAGAAGTGGTATAGCCCTAAGGGCTGACGTCACTAAGAGGGCACTATGGTCAAGAGTCATCCTTCGTGGTCATGACTGAGGGGACAGACCCGAGTCCTATTCCTCAAACAGGACGAAGACAGCCTAAGTAATGGCTTCATACGGAAGCCTAAAGAAGAACTATTCAGTTCTTAATTCCCTGTATAAGGAAGATAGGGAAAATCAGGAAAACGAGTTCCCTAACGAGAACAGACCATATTCCGTCGTCCTGATAAGCCAAATACTGGCTTTAAAAGAAAAAGACCGCAGTCTCTAATTAGGAGAGAAAGTCTCTTACCGGCGATTGGTCGCTCGATGACCGAAGGAGGAGGAGGACCCTCCATTGCAGAAGTCGCCACTTCTTTCCCCGCTCGTCTTTTAGGCGCCATTGAAGAGCTGCAAGAGTTCTCAAAGTTCTTTGAACGAAGAAGGAAGAGGAAGAGGGAAAGTCAAGAAATTTCTCTGAAAAAGGAGATCTTTTCCTCTCAGCCCGATCGGGCTTTTATAGGCCAATCAGCGCCTGAAACGAGGCCTCGAAAAGGGCGTACGCCGCCGTTTCGAATTAATTCGAAACGCCACCCGAAGCGCCTTCCCGAGAAGCGCTGCTTCGATTCCACTAAGGGTTAACTTCGCCCTGGCTTAAAATGCGGGCTTCGCGCAATCCTTCAGGGACTTCGCCGAAAGGCTTATCTTAGCCCCTTAAAAAGGCGTTGTTCGCGGACATACCAGTTTCGCGAAGTTCATTCAAAGAAGGGACTATGACCCTAACTCCGCATACAGTTTAGCTCCGCTATAGCCAAATTTTCAATGAAAGCAAGTAAAGATCAGATAATCAAGAGATGAACTTTCATTGATTTAAAAGGAAGAGTACATTGATATTACATCAAGGGTGTGTTTCATACAACACATTCAGCGGCTCGACAGGGTCATTTGCGCAAAAAGCATACAAGCAGTTTTATCTGCTTCTAAGTCAGATCGACTGGACACGAAAGGCCTTCCTCCTGCACAAGGCCGTAACCAGTTGTGTCACGGAGACACGGTCATTATTCTCCACAAAAATGGCAGATCTTGCCAGGCCATTTTTGTTGAAGCCTGGCAATAAAAACCTATCGCCACCAACACGATAGATCACGTATAATGGGAATCGGCAGTGATACCAGTGATCTAACGGGTGTGATGCCTGCCTTCCCGAAGTGGATCGCCCCCAAAGGCCACCAAAGTTGAAAGTTGGCAATGACGCCAGCGATCCCACAGGCGACGCCCACTATCTTGAAGCGGATCATCTTCGGTAAAAGCGGCAGCCAGCCTCACCTCAGAACGAATCACCTCGGATAGAAGGCTGCCAACAGCCTCTGGGACACGCACCCGTCGCCCCGAATTGTTCCTCCTGCTTAAAAGTAAAGCTTCAACCAGGGAAGCATAAGGCAATTTTATGGTTCCTTCCATCAAGTCACTGGACTGACAAACATAGCCCACTGTAAGGCAAATCAGAACAGATTAGCAACTAAGCACAGGAAAGGCTACAAAAGAACTAAGCCAAATCTTTTGGATCGAAGCGATCCAGTTTCAGTAAAGCAGAGGATAAGCCTCGCCTGCACAGCACTGATGGGCTGGCTCAGCAAACGCCAAGTCCAAGCCTCGCCTATATGGCTAGCCAAACTGACCCCGTGGGATACAGTCTTAGCTCTGCCTATATGGTAAGACTGGCTCAACTATTGAAGAGACCAAGTTCCAAGTTCTGCCTGCGCAGCGGACTTAACATGCAGTGATCTTTTTTCTGATCAAGTAAAAATGATAGCTTCGCTGGGAAGCTATGCCAAAATCCTTCTCTGCAGATCAGTTAAATGGAGAACAAGGGAAGCTAATTCCTGAAGCAGCTGCTGAAGATGAATCAAGGGAGATGAATTCCCTAAAATCGGTGAAGTTGTTGAACGATCAAGACTTACCGGTCCTTGGCCGGATAATGACCAGAGTGGGCATTCCCACTAGTTCAGAGATCTGAGTATCTCTTTCAAACCAAGAGAAGAGAAGAGAGGCAAAGCACTTCTCTTCAGAGGACGTCAAGTGTCCTATTTATAGGCCCATGGCCTGAGCGCTGCCGCCTCAAGCGTGAAAACACGTGCGCATTTAAGGCATTTACTGCGCCTTGAGAATAGGGACGATTTCCCTTGGAACCGTGCGAAGGGAGAAAACGTCTCCCTCATAAAGGCACTTATTGCGCCTTGAAGAAAGGGAATATCCTCCCTTGGAAACGTGCAAATCGGAGAATATCTCCCTCGATCAGCGCAAGAGAAGGAGAAAATCTTCCTTGAAATTCGGCCCACGGCAGTTGGCCTCGGAAAAGCGACAGATGTTCCAGAGCGAACTTATCTAGCTGCGAAGCTACTGTAACGCCCCGATCCCAATGATACGGGAACGTCACTGCAACGCATATACGTAGGTCAGATGGTGCCCCCACGTATATACGCTAAGCCTTAAGTACAACAAGTATCAGAGTACAACACACAGCGTGGTATATTCATATGCCAACTTACAAAAGATAAATACAAAGTTATACAAGTTATGATAAGCAAAATCACTTTACAAGTGTCCTTTATCACAACCCAAGTCCAAAATGAATCCTATACAACCAAAAATACAAAAATGCTCACGAAATGGATGGAGATCCCGTGAACCAAAAGGAAGAGTCGGCACGATGAGACTAGAGCTGGTCAGCCTGCTCAGAAAGATAGGCCCGGTCCTCTGTGGAAGGCTCCACTTCGTTCCAAGCCTCAGAATCTGAATATGCAAATCCAAAGGGTCAAGACATATAATAACAAATAAAAGATAGTCAAGTGACATAAGGATCATGAACAAAGGCAATGAAGTTACAATAAATAGCAATGAATAACAAGCGATGTAAACTCAATAAGGTAAGATCATATGCAACAAATCTACAATTAACGTCTTATTATTATTACTTGTCTTACTGTGATATCTAGCTATGTGACCCAGCGTCCCAGAGCACATAGATCCATATCCTAGTGAAACAAGGTTGTTATTGGAAACAGCGGTTGTATCGACGAACTATGTTTACAGTGGGTCCCGTGCATACCCGGGACCACGGCCCAGGATTGTTCCGTTGCTTGAAGACGGAACCTGCCGCAAGGCTAAACAGGAGGGACTTATGTATGCCCTTGTCATGACAGTAAACAGGAAAGGGAGCAAGCACTCCCCTCGGTCCCCTGGAGTACCACAGGTAAGACCGGAACAGTAATTGTACAATATACCTAAAACCACTGTAAACACGAACACATATCGATATTCCGCATATCCCCCCCGACCCAATGTAAGTTGGTGAATTTTATATAAAAGTCGGGTGTATCATGCTTGGTGTTTTAGTGATAGCATGAAGAGTGGTGATACTTCATATTTAACAAGTTAAGGAATAGCAATATATAACAACAAGTCATGAACCCTAATGAAGCAAGATCTATCAGGTAACATGTCATGCAGTACAGGTATGAAGCATAAACAAGACTAAAACATCATACATATATCAGGGGAATATCAAAAATCAAAAAGGAAAGGAGTCTGAAATCTGTCCCAGAATTTGGCCTAACGGTCGACCTCCGGTCGACTGCCGGTCGACTGGGATTTACAAAGGCGGTCGAGTGCCGGTCGACTGCCGGTCGACCGTACAAGGTGCGTGAGCTCCAGGTTTTGGCCGGTCGACTGCCGGTCGACTGGTCCACAATAAATTCCTTAAGCCGGTCGAGTGGTCGGTCGACTGCCGGTCGACCGCCAGCTCAAAGATGTGCACTCTGTGCACATCGGCAGAGTGATCGGTCGACTGCCGGTCGACCGATCCTCTGGAATTAGCTGCTGTTAAGGCAGAAAAATCAGAATTTTCTTGGGTTGGTTCTAACAGTCTAAAAATAGGATTTTTTAGGTATTAGGGGACCGGATCTAGCAGTACATGTACACTAAAACAGAAACTAGCCTTGTTGAATAATATACTTACATGGGGAGGTTGGATTTGAGTTGTGATGCCCTAAAAATTGGATTTTTATACTACAAGTGTACAAGGATTTCTACCACAAGAAATGAAGTGTTAATTAGGTCTTGGTGAGTAAAGATACTCACTAGGTTAGGTTTAATTGTGACTTGATTCAAGGATGGAGGTGATTGCTTCACTCCACACTTGTTGTTGAAGCTTGAGGTGAAGAAGTGCTCTTGGAGTTGCCTTGGGGAGTAGAGGTTGAAGATGGAGTTCCTTGATGAAGCCCTAGTTGAACCCCTTGAGACCTTGAGGTGTAGGTGAAGAGATTTGGGTGATCTTGGAGTTAGGGTTTGGTTTGAGGAAGGAGATTTTGAGAGAGTTCTCTTGATGAAGAAATAAGAAAAAGGGGAATTTTGCAAATGAAATGCATTTATAGGTTGGGATCTTTTGTAAAGGGATTGGGATTATGATGGAAGTGGGGGGTTTCTTGCAAAAATGTGGGGGTGAGGTGTCCCCCCATGGCCACTTGGCCGGCCATAGGAAGGAGAGAGAGTGAGTGGGGTTAGGTGAAGTGTGTGAGTGGGAAATGAGGTGGAAATGAAGTGGAATTGGAATTTTGCAATAATTGAAAAAATGTCCGAAATTCAAGTATCTCGGATTGGTCTGAAAATTTTACCAAAAATCAAGAAAAATATTTGAAGACTCATGGTGAAATTCGTTTGAAGAAATACTGTATAGATTTTTAATTAAAAATCCCGGAATCAGTTATTTACCGACTCCGAAAGAATTTTCATAAATTCATAAAATTCTCAGAAAAAGTGTATAAGTAGGAAATATGATTCTAAGTAATAAAGTCTAAGGGACTTTCTAAAAATTCCTAACAGTTTGGGAGATAAAAATTCGGGAATCGGTCAGCGGCACTGGCCGACACCGTTTTTGAAGAAATTCATTTTAATTCCAGAAAATTCCAGAAAATCTCATAAAGTCTTAGATATTGGAAAATGATATTTGAAATTAAAATCGGTCAAATACGGAAGGTAAATCGGAAAATACGATCGAAAGACTGAATACGTAACTAAGTACGTATCCCGGGAGAGGGGTATTACAATCTACCCACCTTACAAAAATTTCGTCCCCGAAATTTCATAAGGTGAAAGATAACAGGAAAAGCAACAGATAGATATGGATACAAGGAAAGATAACGGTAAAGAAGAGTAGAAGAAAAGAGTCTTACCCAATCAAGATGTGAAAAGTTGAGGATAACGCTCCCGGATAGCGTCCTCACGCTCCCAAGTGGCCTCCCCTGGCGCATGCCTGTTCCATGACACCAATACCAATGGAATAGCTCTGCTCTTCAGTGTCTTGACACTCCTATCCAGAATGGCCAACGGCTGCTCTTGGTATGAAAGATCCGGTTGTAGCTCCAGCTCGGAATGGTTCAGAATATGGCCGTCATCCCTGACATACTTCCTCAACTGAGACACGTGGAAGACATTATGCACCCCGTCCAAAGATGGCGGTAATGCCAATCTATAGGACACATCTCCCACGCGATCCAGGATCTCGAATGGGCCAATATACCTCGGACTTAGCTTCCCCCGTGAACCGAACCGGATTACACCCTTGGTAGGTGATATCTTCAAGAACACATGATCTCCGGTCTGGAATTCCAATGGCCTCCTCCGAGTGTCTGCCCAACTCTTCTGTCTACTCTGAGCAGTCCTGAGATGATCTCTGATAACCCTGACTTTCTCTGTCGCCTGCATCAGGATCTCTGGTCCCAAAAGACTCCTCTCACCGACTTCATCCCAACAAATCGGTGATCGGCACTTCCTACCATACAATGCCTCAAAGGGTGCCATCTTAATACTTGCCTGATAGCTGTTGTTATATGAAAACTCAGCCAAGTGAAGATGATCTTCCCACGATCCTCCGAAGTCAATCATGCAAGCCCTCAACATATCTTCAAGGATCTGGATAGTCCTCTCAGATTGTCCGTCTGTCTGAGGATGGTATGAAGTACTGAATTTCAGACGAGTTCCCAGACTTTCTTGGAGACTCTCCCAGAAATGAGATCTGAATCTGGTGTCTCTATCTGACACAATACTAACTGGAACTCCATGCAGACGAACCACCTCCTTCATATACTTATCTACCAGAACCTCAGTTGACTGACCCACCCTGAATGGTATGAAGTGAGCTGACTTTGTGAGGCGATCAACGATCACCCACACCGCATTACTACCCTTGGGACTCCGAGGCAATGCCGTCACAAAGTCCATGGTGATGTGCTCCCACTTCCATTCGGGTATCGGCAAGGGTTGAAGAAGTCCAGCTGATCTCTGATGCTCGATCTTAATCTGCTGACAAACCAAGCACTTGGCAACAAACTGGGCTATCTCCCTCTTCATAGCATTCCACCAGAAGTGCCTCTTCAGGTCCTGATACATCTTGTTCCCCCCAGGGTGTATAGAATAAGCTGAACTGTGTGCTTCTTCCAAAATCTTCTGTCTAACTTCTCCCTGGGGAACACAAAGTCTACTTCCAAAGTACAATGCGCCATCCGGACGAATACAGAGATCCGTCCTCAAACCAGCCTCCACCTGAGCTCTGAATGTCTGTAATCTGGGGTCCTCTTTCTGAGCTCCCTTGATCTCCTCTATCAATGATGACTGGATCTGTAAAGTCATAAGCTGCCCTGCCTTATCACCTCCTTGCACCAACATCAAATCCAATCTGATGAAATCTCGAATCAATTCCCTCTGCTGAGTAAGGTGGACTAGCACTCTGTTCTCTGGCATCCTGCTCAGTGCATCTGGAACGGTATTGACTTTGCCTGGATGATACTGCAAGTCAATATCGTAGTCCGCCATAAGCTCCAACCACCTCCTCTGCCTCATATTCAACTCCTTCTGTGAGAAAATATACTTGAGGCTCTTGTGATCTGTGTATATCAACACTTTGTCTCCCAGAAGGTAGTGTCTCCAGATCTTCAAAGCAAATATCACAGCTGCCAACTCCAAGTCATGAGTTGGGTAATTCCTCTCATGAGGCTTCAATTGCCTAGATGCATATGCTATAACATGATCACGTTGCATAAGTACACACCCCAGGCCTTTACCTGATGCATCACAGAAAATGACCATCCCTCCTCTTCCTGAAGGAGTCCTCAAGATTGGAGCTGAAATAAGCCTCTGCTTCAACTGCTCAAATGCTGCATCACATTCTTCTGTCCATATGCATCTCTCCCCTTTTCTGGTGAGCCTGGTCAACGGAGCTGCAAGTCTAGAGAAATCCTGGACGAAGCGCCTGTAATATCCGGCTAGTCCAAGAAAGCTCTTTATCTCAGTCACCGTCTTCGGAACTGGCCAATTCTTCACTGCCTGGACTTTACTAGGATCAACTGAAATTCCTTCTGCTGAAACTATGTGTCCAAGGAAAGCTATGCTGTCCAACCAGAATTCACACTTGCTCCTTTTGGCATGAAGCTGCTCCTGCTGAAGAGTCTGCAACACAATTCTCAAGTGCTCTGCATGCTCCCTATTATTCTTTGAATAGATCAGGATGTCATCTATAAATACAACTACAAACTGATCCAGGTAAGGGGAGAACACTCGATTCATCAAGTCCATGAAAACTGCAGGGGCATTTGTGACTCCGAAAGGCATAACCAGAAATTCATAGTGGCCATATCGGGTCCTGAATGCCGTCTTCGGAACATCCTCCTTCTTCACCCTCAGCTGATGGTAACCCGACTGCAAATCTAACTTAGAAAATACACGGGCTCCATGAAGCTGATCAAACAAGTCATCAATCCGGGGCAAGGGATACTTGTTCTTGATGGTGACCTTGTTCAACTCCCTATAATCAATACAAAGCCTTTTACCACCATCCTTCTTATTTGCCAAGAGCACTGGAGCTCCCCATGGTGAAGTGCTTGGCCGAATCAACCCCTTGTCTGAATACTCCTGCAGTTGCCTCTTCAAGATCTCCAACTCTGTCGGTGCCATCCTGTACGGAGCCTTGGATATAGGAGCTGCTCCTGGAATTGTATCAATGGAGAACTCAATTATCCTCTCCGGTGGAAGCCCTGAGACCTCAGCAAAGACTTCTGGAAACTCATCCCACACTGGCACTCCCTTCAGAACCTCCGAAGTGGTCATCTGAATCTCCTTCTTAGCAGGCTTCACCTCTCCACTAAACTGGAACTCCGGCTGATGAGGGATTCTGAAATTGATCCTCCTCCCTCTACAGTCGATCACAGCATAGTACTGACTGAGCCAAGTCATGCCTAAGATCACGTCGTACCCTTTGGTGTCTAGTACGAGCATGTCTATGGCCAAGATCTTCCCACAAAGCTCCACTGGACAGTCAGCACAAACTCTAGAAGATACAACTACCCCATTTCCTGTACTTATCTCCCACTTGTGGTCTAAAGCCTTAACAGGTATGGAATGAACAGCCACAAAATGGTCGGAGATATAACAGTGGGATGCACCCGAATCGAAGAGAGCGAGAACAGGTATAGAATGAACTCTGATGTTACCTGTAATCACCTCCTCTGAAGCCTCAGCCTCCTCTGCTGTCAGGTTGTAGGCCTGACCTCTGCCACGCCCTGCTGCTGTCCGGGCTCCTCTCTGCACTGGGCGAGCAACATGCGGTGGAGGAAGGGGAAGGGCTCTCCTCATCACTGGTCCCTGATGCCACTGCCCAACTGGCCCTGGTAGTACCCTCTGCACATTCTGCCCCTGAGGTGCCGGCAAGGTTTGGTTAGCAAATCCCATCCTCCTGTGCGGACAGGTCTCCACGGCATGGTCTCGTGCTCCACACACCAAACACCATCCGTTTGCCCTCCGGCAATTCTGCTGGGAGTGTCCTGGCTTCTGGCAGAAATTGCAGATAAGACCTGGTCGAGCCACCTGGTAAGGAACTGCCCTGAATGGTTGCCTGGCCTGGACCTTCGCTGCTCTGGATGGTCCTCCTCTGCCCACCGGTACAAACGGCCTCTTCATGGCCTGGTCCTTCCTCTGATCTCCTTGCTTCTTCTCAAACCCACGCTCCACCTCTCGAGCGCTGGTGAGAACTTCTGCATAGGTCTTCAGATGATGGGGCATTAGGAACATCTGAATGTCCATTTGCAGACCTTGCTGAAACCTGCTTGCCCTCTGCTCCTCATCTGCTATCATGTACGGGGCGAAGCGACTCAACCTGAGAAATTCTGCAGCATACTCATCTACGGATCTATCCCCCTGTTGAAGCCTGATGAACTGCTCCTCCATGTCCTTCTGAGCAGTGGCGGGGAAGAAACGACTGTAGAAGCTCTTGGAGAACGTATCCCAAGAGATAGGTTTCTCCAAGCGAGCTTCCTCTGCAAGCCACCAAGTCCTGGCTATGTCCTTCAGCTGGATCTTTGCAACCTCCACTTGGTTCTCCTTAGGCACCCTGGCGGCGTTCAGCAGATCGGTGGTGTCTGTTAACCACTGTTCAGCCTCCAATGGCCTCTCGACTCCCGTGAATACGGCCGGCTGTAGCCGTCGGAAGTCTGAGATGTTCCCCGGCTTCTGCTCCTTCGGGGCTGCCAACTCCTGCCTGAGGAGCTCAGTCTGCTGATGCTGATTCTCCATCTGCTGTTGCTGGTTTCCCAGCATAGTCTGAATGATCCTCAGGATATCAGCACCCTCTCCTCCTACGGGTCCATTCGGTACTTGCCCGACATTGTTGCGACCCGAACGTCTCTCCATACCGAAAGGGATAAGATCTGGAATTGGAAACAAAGGGAAGGAGTTTAGGATACGAGGAATGAATCAAGGACGAAGTCAAGAAGGACTATATAACTTTGTACATTGTAGTTGGCATTAGCAAATCACTAGAATTTGCCACTTGGTTGTACTTTTAGATTTGAGAGCCTAGGCTCTGATACCAACCTGTAACGCCCCGATCCCAATGATACGGGAACGTCACTGCAACGCATATACGTAGGTCAGATGGTGCCCCCACATATATACGCTAAGCCTTAAGTACAACAAGTATCAGAGTACAACACACAGCGTGGTATATTCATATGCCAACTTACAAAAGATAAATACAAAGTTATACAAGTTATGATAAGCAAAATCACTTTACAAGTGTCCTTTATCACAACCCAAGTCCAAAATGAATCCTATACAACCAAAAATACAAAAATGCTCACGAAATGGATGGAGATCCCGTGAACCAAAAGGAAGAGTCGGCACGATGAGACTAGAGCTGGTCAGCCTGCTCAGAAAGATAGGCCCGGTCCTCTGTGGAAGGCTCCACTTCGTTCCAAGCCTCAGAATCTGAATATGCAAATCCAAAGGGTCAAGACATATAATAACAAATAAAAGATAGTCGAGTGACATAAGGATCATGAACAAAGGCAATGAAGTTACAATAAATAGCAATGAATAACAAGCGATGTAAACTCAATAAGGTAAGATCATATGCAACAAATCTACAATTAACGTCTTATTATTATTACTTGTCTTACTGTGATATCTAGCTATGTGACCCAGCGTCCCAGAGCACATAGATCCATATCCTAGTGAAACAAGGTTGTTATTGGAAACAGCGGTTGTATCGACGAACTATGTTTACAGTGGGTCCCGTGCATACCCGGGACCACGGCCCAGGATTGTTCCGTTGCTTGAAGACGGAACCTGCCGCAAGGCTAAACAGGAGGGACTTATGTATGCCCTTGTCATGACAGTAAACAGGAAAGGGAGCAAGCACTCCCCTCGGTCCCCTGGAGTACCACAGGTAAGACCGGAACAGTAATTGTACAATATACCTAAAACCACTGTAAACACGAACACATATCGATATTCCGCATATTCCCCCCCGACCCAATGTAAGTTGGTGAATTTATATAAAAGTCGGGTGTATCATGCTTGGTGTTTTAGTGATAGCATGAAGAGTGGTGATACTTCATATTTAACAAGTTAAGGAATAGCAATATATAACAACAAGTCATGAACCCTAATGAAGCAAGATCTATCAGGTAACATGTCATGCAGTACAGGTATGAAGCATAAACAAGACTAAAACATCATACATATATCAGGGGAATATCAAAAATCAAAAGGAAAGGAGTCTGAAATCTGTCCCAGAATTTGGCCTAACGGTCGACCTCCGGTCGACTGCCGGTCGACTGGGATTTACAAAGGCGGTCGAGTGCCGGTCGACTGCCGGTCGACCGTACAAGGTGCGTGAGCTCCAGGTTTTGGCCGGTCGACTGCCGGTCGACTGGTCCACAATAAATTCCTTAAGCCGGTCGAGTGGTCGGTCGACTGCCGGTCGACCGCCAGCTCAAAGCTGTGCACTCTGTGCACATCGGCAGAGTGATCGGTCGACTGCCGGTCGACCGATCCTCTGGAATTAGCTGCTGTTAAGGCAGAAAAATCAGAATTTTCTTGGGTTGGTTCTAACAGTCTAAAAATAGGATTTTTTAGGTATTAGGGGACCGGATCTAGCAGTACATGTACACTAAAACAGAAACTAGCCTTGTTGAATAATATACTTACATGGGGAGGTTGGATTTGAGTTGTGATGCCCTAAAAATTGGATTTTTATACTACAAGTGTACAAGGATTTCTACCACAAGAAATGAAGTGTTAATTAGGTCTTGGTGAGTAAAGATACTCACTAGGTTAGGTTTAATTGTGACTTGATTCAAGGATGGAGGTGATTGCTTCACTCCACACTTGTTGTTGAAGCTTGAGGTGAAGAAGTGCTCTTGGAGTTGCCTTGGGGAGTAGAGGTTGAAGATGGAGTTCCTTGATGAAGCCCTAGTTGAACCCCTTGAGACCTTGAGGTGTAGGTGAAGAGATTTGGGTGATCTTGGAGTTAGGGTTTGGTTTGAGGAAGGAGATTTTGAGAGAGTTCTCTTGATGAAGAAATGAGAAAAAGGGGAATTTTGCAAATGAAATGCATTTATAGGTTGGGATCCTTTGTAAAGGGATTGGGATTATGATGGAAGTGGGGGGTTTCTTGCAAAAATGTGGGGGTGAGGTGTCCCCCCATGGCCACTTGGCCGGCCATAGGAAGGAGAGAGAGTGAGTGGGGTTAGGTGAAGTGTGTGAGTGGGAAATGAGGTGGAAATGAAGTGGAATTGGAATTTTGCAATAATTGAAAAAATGTCCGAAATTCAAGTATCTCGGATTGGTCTGAAAATTTTACCAAAAATCAAGAAAAATATTTGAAGACTCATGGTGAAATTCGTTTGAAGAAATACTGTATAGATTTTTAATTAAAAATCCCGGAATCAGTTATTTACCGACTCCGAAAGAATTTTCATAAATTCATAAAATTCTCAGAAAAAGTGTATAAGTAGGAAATATGATTCTAAGTAATAAAGTCTAAGGGACTTTCTAAAAATTCCTAACAGTTTGGGAGATAAAAATTCGGGAATCGGTCAGCGGCACTGGCCGACACCGTTTTTGAAGAAATTCATTTTAATTCCAGAAAATTCCAGAAAATCTCATAAAGTCTTAGATATTGGAAAATGATATTTGAAATTAAAATCGGTCAAATACGGAAGGTAAATCGGAAAATACGATCGAAAGACTGAATACGTAACTAAGTACGTATCCCGGGAGAGGGGTATTACAGCTACCCAGACGTGAGTCTACATGATTCCTCGGCGAATCTACATCCCGAAGCAGGATTTAAAGCGAAGCTGAACTCAACCATCATGGCGACGTTCATACTCCACACACCACCTATCAAAGCAGTTCAAAGTATTCCGAAGTCTGAGCTATTGTAGACTTCTGAAAACTTTGAAGGGGTCTTGTTGACACTTAAAAAAGACAAGATTCTTATTGGTCCGAACAATGTCTAAACTTGTTGACATTTACAAAAGACAAGTGACAGACGAGCTGAAGACCAGTTTTCACCCATCTCCGAGGGATAAGGAAGCAACTTGGACTCCACTGATCCAGTAAGCAGACAGTGAACCCGGATTGTTTCTAAACAGACCTCAGCAGGTCTAAGGTGCTAACACTTAGCATCGCATGAGCCCAAAGGGATAGCCTCGCTTGAGAGGCTAATATCACTCGACTTCGCCTCGAAGCCATCCAAAGCCTCGCCAAGAAGCTAACTTGCAACTTCACCACAGAAGACTTCCAGCTCCGCCAAAGGATTTCTTTCGGACTTCGCCAGAAACTCCCTTTAGCCCCGCTACGAGCTCAATGCTGACAGCTCCGCCATTGGTCTGCTATGGTCAACCTTTGACCGATCAAATCTCCGGATAAGATCGGATCCAATCAGATCAAATCCAATTAAGATCAAATCAGAGATCAAATTTGGCAGTTGATTGCCACAATCTCTTGACTCTTCTAAAACGAGTAAGAAGATCAGGGGAAATCCTCCAACGATATGGAAAGGGTCAAGAAGATCAATCGACCTGCCAATTCTAGCTTCGCAGAAGCTGATCTTAGCCTCGCAGCAAGGTTACTTTCCAGATTTAAACAGATTTGATTCAATCTATTTCCATATCTTCAAGGGACGATTATACCCTTGCTCTCCCTATAAATAGCCCACCAGGGGTACAAAGAGAGAGACACATACAGAGGATCGATCGATCAAAGACGAAAAGAGGACTCCACAAGCAGAGGCTTCTTCACAACGCACCGTGCGCTCTCGAATTCAGAGACCTTTTAGAGAATTGCTTTCTCTATCCAAGGTGTTGATACCCTAACATCGTCCTTCTTCTCAAGGAATCTCCGGAACCAGGCGAGAAGGAATTCCTTATTGAAGGCGATTTTGAGAAGCAGCAAGAGGGTTCTAGCAACCTTCTGTTCTCTGATTCCCGGAACCAGGCGAGAAGGGAATCTCATCGCTCGCATCGTCAAAGGGACAAAGTGGTCGCGCGCTGACCAGACT
This sequence comes from Agave tequilana, assembly GCA_038442645.1. Taxonomy (NCBI): domain Eukaryota; kingdom Viridiplantae; phylum Streptophyta; class Magnoliopsida; order Asparagales; family Asparagaceae; genus Agave; species Agave tequilana. The sequence continues at coordinate 132,535 of JAVJIF010003797.1, read as the reverse complement.
CCTATCGGCACACTTCTCCAGAATCTCTGAGGAGATCTACTTGTAATCTTTTTAAGAATACTTGTAATTTAGCTCCTCAAACTCTTTTTTGTAAGTTTTCCCCTTTGCAAACATAATGGAAAACAATAATATTTATTATTTTTAAAAAATTTTAAAATCTTTCTGAATTACTTTATTTTTCGGGCTTTTCTGAAGTTTTCGGTATTTTCCCAGATATCAGAATTTTATCCAGATATTTTTCTTTTCTCTTTATATCATTTTCTCTCTCCTCCCCAGATGTGAGACTCAAAACCAGACGCGGATCTATTTTTAATGCAGAGATTCCCTTTCTCTCGCTGCATTTATATCCTTTCAGATCAACTCTCATCAATCATGATGATTTTCTCTCTCCTTTATCAAACACGACGCTAGCGTTTTTCTCAGACGCAGAGCCCAACTCCACATCTGGCTCAGTTTGGACTAGACGTGAGTCTCATTTGAATGAGATGCGGGTCTCATTTAAGTGCATGGCACACTTGTAATAATCTCCAACTCATATGTATATATATATAGACACACACACGCGCGCTACCCTACCCTTTTCTCTCTCTTCCTTCTTTACTTCACCTTTTTTTCTTCTTTCTTCATCACCAACGGCAGCAGCAGCCAAAAACCAGCAGCCATGCCTCCCTGTTGGCTGCGTTTTTAGGCCACCACCACCACCAACTCCTCCACCATCCACCCCCCATCTTCTTCTCCATTCTAGCAACAACAACAACACCACCGCCTTCTTCTTCTTCTTTTTTTACCAAGAAACCCACTTTCACCATAATCTTCACCACCATTTCCACCACCATTTCCACCACCTACACCACCTCGGCCACCAACAACCACGCCATCTTCGTCTCCTCGGAATACTCTTTGCAACGAGCCATTTCGTCGCTCTCCGAATCGCTGTTTCAACAACTCCAAAATTCCAAATTTAACTAGGGTTGCACTCCCATTTTGCCTTGGGTTTGGGATGCCCCCATGGCCGCCGCACCTGCGGCCGCCGGCCATCCTCCCCCATTTCCCCTCTTTCTTTCTTTCTTTCCCTCTTTCCTTTCCTTTCTTCTTTCTTTTCTTCTTCCTTTCTTGCTTCCTTTTATGTTCTCTTCTATTCCATTCTCTCTCTCTGTTACTATCTCTCTTACCTTCTAGGGCTGCCAATGGGTCGGATACTGCATGATTCATTGGTGCTTGCTGCCATTTGTTTTCATGGCCTCTCTTCAACTTCTTTGGCAAAGGTGATTCTTTCTCTATCTCACTCTCTTTCTATTGTCTCTCTCTCCCTCCCTCTCCCTCCCTCTCCCTCTCTCTTTTCTCCTATCCTGTACTCTCTCACTCTGTCATCTCCCTGTTTCTCTTTCTCTTGAGTTTAATTGCTAGACGTGAGCACACCCCTGCGTCCAAACAATTTCTTAATGTGATCTTCACGTTCTTGATATCTGTATAATGCGATCCTCGCGTTCTTTTATCAACGCGACGCAGAGCTCATGCCCGCGTTCGCGTTCTTCTCATGTCCTGGCGTAAATGCGGGTTTCGATTCCCGCGTTTGTAGCATCTACGCAACGCGACCCCCGCGTCTGCGACCCCCGGTCTTCATTCTCTCTCCTTCTAGTTCCACTCTCTCCTCCTCTATATAATATAATATTTATTATATTTGAACGCATATTCGCTTTGGTTACCTGAATTCCGGAGATCGGGAATTTCACGGCGTTTTCTGAAGATTTAGGCGAGTGTCCTCGCCTCATTTTGGTTTCCCTGCTTCGTTAGGTCGACTTGTATTGTATTATGTATTGTACCTATATTCGTATTTCTGTATTGGGCTGTGGCCTTGTATTTGTATTTGTATAGTGGCCGAGTGCCCAGTATTGTACATGTATATACCTGTGGCGAATGCTTGTAAAAATGTAGACAGTATTCCTTATATGTGCTGTTTGAAACTAACACCTTTTGCAGGTACCCTTGCCTTCGGGCCCAACCTCCAGGTTCAACCTCTCTGAGGTTTTAAAAGTCCTTTAAACTTTCTATATGCTACACCTGGTAGGCGGACCTAGCGTCAACACTTTATCGCTAACTCCGTTTGAGCGTAGTTACTTCGTGAGCGTGGCTTCACCGTGAGCAGTAGTAGGCGTTCATACGCGTTCTGCGATACGTGTGTCTAGCTACGCTATGAGCGGTAACCACGCCGAGCGTGATAGCATTTACTGTTATACATTAGCTTCGCTCCAGCTTGCCTAGCTCCTCTTGAATGTTTTCTTGCTTACTAAATTACCTGCCTGCCAGTTTATTTATTCTTCTAATAACGGTTGTGAAGAGTTTGAAATCTTTCTTATACTGTTTTTATGTATCGCTTGACATGCCTTTACTTGACGTGCTATCATTCATCATTCTATCTTTTACTTGACATGTTACTACTTTCCACCTGTCCATTGTTATGATATCACTTACCACTTGTCACCTGTCATGTTAACACTTGACTTGTGATTATTATATTTATGGGAATCCTATATCTGTTATCCTGTATTATAAACAGTGACCTGAATTTATAATACTTATGTACTCCTGTGACTTCCTGAATTTGTCCTGCTCCTGTTATTCCCGTAAATATGATAATTACCTAATAATAAACTATAAAAAGGATAACTTATATTGGGTAAAGGGGAAACTGATGGGCTTCAAGTGGAGAATATGTTTACAGTGGTATTAGGAATGTTGTGTAACTCAATCTCCGGTTCGACCTGATGGCCCCAGGTGATCGAGGGGAGCGCTGGCTCCCTCCTTCTTGATACCATCTTAAAAAGGGCATCCTATAAGACCCTCCTATACGCCTTGCGGTAGGTTTTGTACACCAGCAATAGAACATAATAGGTTTTGTACCCTCCACCTCTTCTTCTAAAGTTGAAAAAGATATATGTATGTTAAAGAAGAGTGTTGATTATTTGGGCTCCACTTTGAGCCATTGTACCATGAACCACACACGGTTGGAATCCATGTTTCACAAGAAACATGCTCCTCATATGCATGCACACAAATCACGGCATACACATGCTTCTCATGCTCACAGTCATGACACCATGTATACTCATGTGTACACATGTACATATTGTGGACGTAAGGGTCACCTTACAAAATTTTGTTATGATAGACTAAATGATTCAAATTTTGCAAATAGACTTGTTTGGGTTAGGAAAGGTACTAACCCCCATGGACCCAATAAGGTATGGGTACCAAAATTCACTCCTATTTTATTTGATGTAGGTGTGGGCTTTCACATGACATGAGAGTATTGGTACCTTGATGGTGGATACTTTTGTGCTTGATGGACCCTACTTTGGATGCATCACCTTCAAGGAAGTTTGGTGGGAGGACCACCATGGTTTGGAGATCTAGAGATTAGCCCTAATGGTTTTGGTAACTATCTCTAACTCCTTATTAGTTTACATGCTTTCATATTGTTAATTTTTAGTATGTTTTAGTTTTTTTATGATTATTATGCTAAATGCCATGATAATTAGAATTGTGATATACATATGTAGTATTTGAGATACACTCATGTTTATATGAATTATTATTTTTATGTTTTTACTTTACTTTAGCTATGTTGTATATCCTAATCTAAGACATGTGCATATACATAATGATCATATTAGTTTATGTTTATGATTTTTCACTTCATGATTTGATTACATGTTAAGATGTAGTTTTCATTAAAACTTGTGTAGATACTTGTACAACTAATGAGCCACATTTGATTCTTATATATTTGTACTTAATTGCTCATTTGTACCCATTAGATGTACTAGTATAGCCTAGTTTTGATCATTCTTACATTGTAACTTGTATTCCCTATTTTTCGTACATGTTTTTCATAATAATGTGTTTAGCTTCATGTATATGTTAATTTTATTTAAAATTTAAATATACATGTATGCCCTTCAGTCACTTACTTTTCATGCAAATTCTATTAAGGACTCATTTGTGTTTGGGATATATATGTATACTTTTAGTTTTAACTGAACATACATATACCTTGAAGTATAATTAGTTTTGATGAGTTTCATGTTTTTGATAAAGGAATTTTCATTAAGCTTGAATGCTTTATTCCATGATTTTGTTGATTACATGACTTTTTATACTCTATGTTTGATGTTTACTCATGAATTATTTTCATGAGATTATATGAGCTTTATTGCTATTTGAGTGTTGATGATTGTGTGATTTTCATGTTTCATGGATATATTCTTATTTTATTCCTTACTTGAAGGATTTCGTACTAGTTTCAAAAATTATCCTTAAACTAGTCTTTATTCTTCAATTGGTAGTGATTTTCAAACTTGTTAAACTATTTTCAAAGTTTATTTTTGAAAACTCCTACCAACGCCAAGGGTGGATGGATGGGCGACTATGCCTTATGTGCCAAATTGAAAATCTTTTTAAACATGTGCATGAAAAAGGAGGTAATTATGAGTTATACACTTGACTCTCATTATATTTTCAATTGGTATCACAATTGATACCTTTTTTTGTATACTCATATTTTATTTTCTATATATGTATGCTTCAAACTTCAAATAGTATCAATTTCGATTGGTATTTACATTTTCATACATATATATGTGATTTGATTGTGCTTACAATATCTTTACATCTTAAAGCACAAATTATGTTTATACTACGCTTGATTTATTCCTTAATGTTAATTATTTTTAAATTGGTATCTCATACAAGCTTATGCATTATTTTTATTGGTATTTCATAAAGGGGGAGAAAATTCGTATTTTATCTTTCAATCGATTTTATTTTCAATTGGTATCTTACTCCGATTCTTTATGATGAAAAATACTTTGTTTTGGTATATGCTAACATTTTTAATATTGGCATCATGTTTCATTTTAAATTGGTATCTATATTGATATGAGTTATGTTTACCTAAAATAATTTGGTTTTTACTTTCAATTGGTATCAATATTTTCAATATATATATATATATATATATATATATATATATATATATATATATATATATATATATATATATATATATATATATATATATATATAAGATATTTTCAATTGGTATCTTTTAGTATCTTAAAAATTTTGTTTACTTTCAATTGATATCTTAAAAATGTTTTGTTTATTTTCAATTGGTATCATAATTTGGTATCATAATGTTTCGATGTATAAATTTATCATAAATTGATATATTTTTCAATAGGTATCATATTGTTTTGATATGTTTTGCTTATATGCAAGGGAAGCTTAACATCTTCTCTATATATAGACTCATGTTGACTGTATCTCATATTGAGGAGCTTGGCCTCTCTTCCTATGTCTTACACGTGTGTAGAGGGAGCTTCACATCTCCTTTTATATATTGTATATTATGCGTTATGTGATTAGGGTTTAGTCATCTCATTTTCATGTAATGCATGTATGCAGGGGGAGTTAACTTTATGTCTCCTCTTCATGAATGTATATCGCATATACATCCTTCTTGGTTGATTTGACAAAAAAGGGGAGAAATTTTTTTTGAGAGTTTATTTATGCCCCTTTGTTGATGATTTGACAAAAAGGGGGAGAGAAATTTGGAGTTTTATATATGCAGGTTTATGTCATTTATATGCATGTTTATTTTTCAATTGGTATCAGAGCATATATGTTTTGTTTGTGCAAAAAGGGGAGAAGTATTCTTCATTTATGCATATATGTGTTATTTGTTTTATGCATACATTGAATATCTTTATTGTTTATTACTATGCATGAGTTAAGGGGGGAGCTTCTATGAAGCTTAACTTTAATCCATGCATATATAACTCCATGAGTTTTGTCATCATCAAAAAGGAGGAGATTGTTGGCCCAGAGGCCCATCGCTCTAGTTTTGATGATGATTAACTCATGTAGTTATAGTTTACGAATAATCTTGTGTTTAAAGAGTTTCAGTAATTGACCAAGATATTAGTAGGTGTTTAGCTTCAACAAAGGAGTTTTTGGAGCTTTCGCATATAGATTCAAGAGCTCGCGCGTCAAGATCGCATCTAGTACTCGCTTAGAGTCAAGCTCGTTGGATCACGTTTGGATCGAGTCAGCTTGGAGACAAGAAGACTTTAGTTTGTGTTCAGTATGTTTAGATCATTGTAAAGATTAGATAGTATTAATATGCTCAAATTCACACACACAAGTTTTATGGTTTTAATTTTCAGTTTAACCGATTTTGGATTTCATATCAAACACACACACACACACACACACACACATATATATCTTATATGTATATTGGATTCTATCCATATACAATATGCTTCAAAATTATTTCAATATTTGTTTTTGTATTTACACAAGTTTTGGAGAAAACGATTTTCGATTTCAAAAATTCAAGTTTTGAAAAATACCGATTTTGTTTAAAGCCTAATTTCAATATCACAAAAATGGTTCAAATTGTTTATAATATGTGTTGAATTTTAGTCACACATATTTGTATTTCAAAAATCTTATAAGAACTTATTTTGTGAAATTTATGTTATTTTATGAGATTTAATTGAAATTAAAAAGATAAGTTTTCAATACCCAAAATCATAGCTAGACTGCACTGGCGGTCGACCGGATCAGGAGTCGGTCGACCGTCACCGTCGACTGATGTGCGAGGGACGTGCACAAAGGCCAGCCCATTCGGCCTGTTGACCGCACGGTCGACCGGCTGAAAGCACCCACTCTCGGGTGGGGGTCGGTCGACCGGGCGGTCGACTGATGGCTTTGGCCCGGTCGACTGCCCGCCGATCGATCGGGCGGTCGACCGGAAGGGCAGTTTTGCCCTTTCCTGGTTGCCAACGGGCAGATTTTTGAGAGGCTATATATATGCCTTCTCTTGAGCTGATTTCAATAAGATTTGAGAAGAAAAAAATTTCTATCTTTCAAGTGTTTTTCAGCAAGAGTTTTTGTGGTTAAAAGATTTACTTTTATTTGTTTTTAAAGTGTTGGAAAATTCAAAGAAAAGAGAGTCTTTTTGGGAATTGGTTTTTTATCTTGATTTCAATATCTATTTGGAGATTTTTCTCAAGTGTTTTTCTTTGTTCCAAATACTTTATTTTCTTACACTTGAGCTATCATATCTATCCTATCTATAAGATCTTGTTTTTGTGGGAAAATGGGTTTGTGGTCTAGTATGATCACCAAAGTTGTTTGTGATCTTTGTGATCACCAAGAGTTGTAATCTTCTTTGCTTTGAGTATCCCTCTTGTGTAGAGGTGATTATGGAGGAGTTTGAGTTGGTTGTTATCCCTCTAAGTGTAGAAATGATTGTGATTGGAGTTTTGGCTATGTGCCTATCCCTCTAAGTGTAGAGTTGATTGTTATTGTTTAGCTTTGTGCCTATCCCTCTATTGAGAGGTTGATCTTGTGTGGCTTAGTGTCTTGCCTTTTGTGTAGAGATTGTTATTGTTTGAGAGAGGAGTTGTGTACTCCAAGTTTGTATTACCCAAATCCTCAGTGGAGGTTCCCTATGTGAGAAGTCCTGTGTGGACGCATTAGTGGAAATCCTTCTGTGTGAAGGCGGGGACATAGAGCAGTGGCTCGAACCTTGAAACATATCTCGGTGTTTGCGATTGATCCACTATCTCTAAACTCTCTCTTATATTGTGCCTTGCATTATTTCATATTGCTCATATCATACTTATATGCTTGGTATTGTTTGTGTGCCTCACTTGTGTTGAACCAAGAGAGCTTTACATAGCACCTCAACTCTTATTTAGAGGAATTTAGAGGAGATAGTTCAGAGCCCTTCACCGGGAATTCAGCTACACTCTTTGGTTACATTAAGTGTGTTGCAATTTGTTCTTAATTCCGTATCATTTGTCATTAGATTAGCCATACACCTATTTACCCCCTCTAGGTGTACTTTCAGGTACCAGGAAGGAGGGAGCCAGCACTCCCCTGGAGGCCCTCAGGTCAGACCGGAAATTTTAGTTGCACAACATAACTCATACCACTGTAAACATGAATATGTATTGATATTCGTAAGTTTCTCCCGACCCGATGTAAGTTGTCCCATTTTATGGTTTATTAGATAATTATCAGATTTCAGGAATGAGCAGAAACAAGCCAGGAATATCAGGAGTACAGTTTGTACTATAATATATTAAGATGTAATCAAGATGTCAAGTCATCATTCCCGTTATCGTGATAATTATAAGAGTCAAGTATATCATGTCGGGTGTCAAGTAATAGCATGACAGGAGGGTGATATCAGGCAGGTGACAAGTCATGTCATAACAAGGAGCAATTGTCAAGTAGAAGCATGCCGGGTATCAGGAGATAACACATCAGTTGTTAAGTGATACAGGAAAATAGTACTATAAATGAGATCAGTACGAATAGCAAAAAACCATGCAGTTTCAGGAAAAACAGTATTAGTAAGATTTCAAACTCTTCACAACCATTAATAAAAATTAATAGAGGGGCAAGCAGGTAATTAGCGAGCAAGCGACATCCAAGCGGAGCTAAATAAGCTGGAGGTATGAACAGCAAACAGTGTTTAACACTAGAGCGCCTAGCGAGGTTACCAGGACGACTCGACTTAAAGTGCGAGTAGAAAATCTGGCAGCATCTCGCCTAGACGAATCTAGTGGTAAAGCGCTGAGCACTAAGCATACCCACCAGACGGAGGTGAAAGACCTGACAGTCTGAGCGCACTTCTCTTTCGAGGTAGTGGGCGAGAGCCCGGAGGCTAAAGTACGCTCAGGGTCTAAGCGCACTCTGGTAACTACCACAAAACCCATAAGGGTACAAGCCTAGAACCATTGGGTAGCCAGCCCGGGAGTGGACAGAAACCCAGAGTCGGTATGAGTACCTGCACGAAATGTTAGTACCACACGAGCATACTGATTAGTCTCTAATTTTGCATAATTTTCATCACATTCTCATATTTATTTCATGTAAAATTCTGCTAATAAAACCTTATTTGCTTGATCCTAGGTCCATGGTGTGCAAATGAAGAAGAAGACCTAAATCACCATTTAATTGGTGATTAAAAGCCTACCAAGTAGCCATTGACTTTAGATTGAAGATTTTGTCAGCCCAGGGCATCACATCACGAATCCAGGAGGTCAGGTGGACAGAAGCCAGACTGGGCGACGCACTGCCCAAAACTGGGGGCGCGCTGCCCTGCCTGGGCCGCGTTTCCACGGCCCTTTGGGCGCGCGCGCGCTTTGGGCCACGTGTTTCCCACGTGGCCCCCTCTCCCCTGGTGCCTATAAATTCCCTCCTGGGGTCTTCAGTTGAGGGAGATCCAGAGTTAGAGCAAATTGTGTACTTTTATGTTTAGTTTGTAGTTGTTGTTGTTGTTCTTCTTCTAGTTCTAGCTTTAGCCATTAGAGTGAAAGAGAGAGAGAGAGAGAGTGTGTACAAGTTGTATTGGAAGGTGACAAGATAATACAAGTAATTACTTCTCTTTCTTCTTTCTATTTACTAGTTGTTTTCATTTAGTTTCATTTGTTTTTACATCCTTGCTTTAGTGTAACTCCTTCTCTCTACTTCTTTTCTTTTTGTTGCTTCTTTCTTACCATGTCTAACTAACTTTTCCATAGCATGGTTAACTAACTACTAACCCACTAATCTCTAACTACTTGATTGATAACCCGCATGAGTCAATAGTGTCAAACAAAGCCTTGTGCAAACGAGAGCTATGGCATCTTAAGACGAGGGTTCTAACTCTAACTTACCTACAAGTATTTACCTTCTTATATTTCATACTTAAATGGTTTTTTGATGATCTATGGGTTTTGTACCTTGCTTGTTGTTGTAAGTTAGAGACTTTCCTTTTAACTTTGCCGATACCATTAGTGCACTCGTGTCTTCCCGTATTCTCGCCTTCTAATGGATCTTGATATGAGAATGTCTGAGTTTTTGCCGTGTAAAGCAAAGTTATAGGAAGAACTTTCACTCGATTTCCACATGAATAGTTCCATTGCATAAGGGGTAAGCTTGCCTATGATCCATCGTGAGGCACATCTTCAAGAAGTTAGGGATTAGTGGGAGCAATTAGTAGAAAGTTAGCCATGCGTTTTTACCATTAAGAAAAACCCACTTTTACAAACCACCAATACATTTTCCAACAATTCTTGAAACAACTTGTTTTCACTTTTCAATTCTTTATTTGGAAACAAAGAACATTCTCTTTTATTGAACATAAAAGCCGCATCAAGCTTCCATCACTCTCCCTCCTTGTGGATACGACCCGTATAGCCACTTCGCTACTACGGAAGAATCGCAAAAGCAGTAACTTCGACCCACTCCCTTTCTACTTTTCTTGTGCTTGCTTTTTGCCGATCACATACATACAAGCGTGATAATATCTACTATCGTGGAGTGGAGAAGCCCGGAGGCTGAGAGGGTTGGAAGGCCAAGTAAAAAGCCTGAAAGCTGAAAGGGCTCGGAGGCCAAGTAGAGAGCCCGGAGGCTAACGACCACGAAGGGTCGGCCACATATGGTATAAAGCAGTAAAATAGTACATCACAGGCATGGTATATGTGCAAGAAGTAAACTACCCTAATACAAGCATTTGTCACATGCATTTACATGTACAATCATGGGGCACTTGGCCACATACAAATACAGGGGCACAGCCCAATACAAAATACATTTAAATACAAAATAAAATACACGTCGACTTGACGAAGCGGGAAAACCCAAATCAAGACGAAGACACTCGCCTAAATCTCCGGAAAAGCCGAAAACTCTAGAATCCCCGGAACTCGCGCACGTGCCAAAATATAATTAAATATGTACATATATAATTTTTTAGAGAGAGAAAGAGAAGAGGAGAGAGAGAAGAGAGAGAAAGAGTTAGAGATAGAAAGAGAGGGCTAGAGAGAAAGACCTAGAAAGAGAGATTTAGAGAGAGAAAATCTAGAGAGAGAAAGAGGGAGTTAGAGAGAGACTAGAGAGAGAAAAGAGAACTAGAGAGAAATCTAGAGATAGAAGGAAGAGGGCTAGAGAGAAAAAGAGATGATGAGAGAGAGAGAGGAGAGAGAAACGGAGAGAGAAAGAGAGGGACTGTAGAGAGAGTCTGCAGAGAGAGGGGGGACGACTAGAGAGAGATACGGCTAGAGAGAGAAACTGGGAGAGAGAGAGATAAAGAGAGAGAGAGGTGAGAGAGAGAGAGAGCCAGGGGACTGTTGCCCCCTGCTCACGCACAACGCCCCTTTTGGGGGGCACACGGCCTGGCCGTCGGCCAGGCCACACCAGGTGGCAGCGCCAAGGCGCCGGCCATCAGCAGGCAGGGGTGGCGCCGGCCACCCCAAAAGAGAGAGGGAGAGGAGAGGGAAAGGAAGGAAAAGAAAGAAAAAGAAAGAAGAAGAAAAGGAAGATGAAAAGGAAAAGAAAAAGAAAGGAAGAAGAAAAAGAAAAGAGGAGGAGGAGGGGGCTCGCCGAAGTTGGCCGCCGGCCTGGGGTTGCCGGTGAGGTGGGGTTGGCGCTGAAGATGGCCGCTGGCCCTTGTTGGAGGAGAAGAGAAGTTGAGAGGAGAGAAATTTGGGAAATTGGAGATGGAGATGAAGAGATTTGAGAGAGAGAATAAGAATTTGTGATAGAGAGATGGAGATTGAGGAAGAGGGAGGGAGAATTTGAGAAGGGGAGGAAGAAGGAGGAGGCGGCTGTGTTGGCGCCAAGGGAGGAGAAAGAAAAATGGAAAGAAAAAGAAAGGAAAAGAGAAGAAAAAGGAAAAGGAAATAAAAAAAAAAAGAAAAGGGGGAAGATATTTTGGGTGTTATGTGGTGGAGAATTTTTGGGAAAAAGAAAAGAAAGAAAAAAGGAAAATAGAGGAAAAGAGAGTGGATGGGAAAAATTGGGAAGGAAAGAAAAAGAAAAAAAAGAAAATTATAAAGATAATACTCTGATCCGAGAAAATCTCAAAAACACCGAAAATGTTGAAAAATTGGACTGATCCGGAAATGTCTCAAAAAATTTTTAAAAATAGTAAATATTATTTTAAGATAAATGGTAAAATTGGTTTTCAGAATAAAATCCCGTTTTCAAGTTAAAAATTCTGGAGTCAACCATCGATACCGGTCCGCACCGGTTCAACCAGATTTTTATAAATTCTGAAAAATCTCAGAAAATGTATTAAAAAAGAAAATATGATTCTAAGAAGCAATGTGAAAGCATAATCTACAAAATTCAATTCCAATTGTAAACTAAAAATGCTAGAATCAACTAGCGATACTGGCCGACATCAAATCGGTGGAATTTTGATAAATTCAAAAAAAATCTCAGAAAAGTTTTTAGATAGAAAATTTAATTTTAAGAAATAATGTGAAAAGCCATTTCTAGAAATTTAACTCCGTTTGTAAATTAAAAATTCGAGAATCGATCAGCGGCACTGGTCGACACCGGTTTTGAAGATTTACAACTTAATTCAGGAAAATTTTAAAAAAATATGAAAAATTTAGAATATTGGAAAACAATTTTTGAAACTAAAATCGGTCAAATCTGAATACTAGAAAGACCAAATCGAGCAATAACATAGGATCGGGTCCCCGGTTCAGACTAGGGCTGACTCCGAATCCACGAATCCGGATCCAAGGTAAAACGATCATATAAATAATTCATAATACAAAGCAAATACAGGAAGTAAATCGAAAAATACGATCAAAAAAATCTGAATACGCAATTAAGTACGTATTTCGGGAGTGGGGTTTTACATCTCTCTTCCTTCACTTCACCTTTTTTTTTGCTTTCTTCATCACCAACGGTAGCAGCAGCCAAAAACTGACAGTCGTGCCTCCCCCTTGGCTATGTTTCTAAGATACCACCACCAACTCCTCCACCATCCTTCCCCCATCTCCTTCTCCATTCTAGCAACAACAATACCACCATCACCTTCTTCTTCTTCTTTTTTCACCAAGAAACCCACTTTCACCATTATCTTCACTACCATTTCCACCACCACTTACACCACCTCGGCCACCAACAATCACATCATCTTCCTCTCCTCGGAATACTCTTTCCAACGAGCCATTTCATCGCCCTCCGAATCGCCGTTTCAACAACTCTAAAATTCTAAATTGAACTAGAGTTGCACTCCCATTTTGCCTTGGGTTGGGCTGCCCCCATGGCCGCCGGCCACCTCCCGCCGCTGGCGCCGCCGCCCAGGCCTGGCCGGCCAGCCGGCCATCCTCTCCCCTTTCCCTCTTTCTTTCTTTCCTTTTCTCTTTCCTTTCCTTCTTTCTTTTCTTACTTCCTCTCTGTTCTCTTCTATTCCTACTTCCTCTCTGTTCTCTTCTATTCCATTCACTCTCTCTCTCTCTCTCTTTCTTACTATCTCTCTTACCCTCTAGGGCTGCCAATGGGTCGGATACTGCATGATTCATTGGTGCTTGTTGCCATTTGTTTTCATGGCCTTTCTTCAACTTCTTTGGCAAGGGTGGTTCTTTCTCTATCTCACTCTCTTTCTCTCTCTTACTTTTGTCTTTCTCCCTCTCTCTCTCTCCCTGTCCTGCACTCTCTTACTCTGTCATCTCCTTGTCTCTCTCTTTTTCTTGAGTTTAATTGATAGACGCGGAGCTCAACCCCCTCCCGTCCAAACAATTTCTTAACGTAATATTCACATTCTTGATATCTGTATAATGCGATCCTCACGTTCTTATATCAATGCGACGCATAGCTCATGCCCGCGTCCGCGTTCTTCTCGTGTCCTGGCTTAAACGCAGGTCTCGATTTTCATGTTTGTGGCATATACGCAACGCGACTCCCACGTCTGCGACCCCTGATCTTCATTCTCTCTCCTTCTGGTTCCTCTCTCTCTTCCTCTATATAATATAATATTTATTATATTTGAATGCATATTCTCGTTGGTTACTTAGATTCCGACGATCTGGGATTTCACGGTATTTTTCGAGGACTTACGCGAGTGTCATCGCCTCATTTTGTGTTTCCTCGCTTCGTCGGGTCGACTTGTATTGTATTATGTATTTGTACCTATATTTATATTTCTGTATTGGGTTGTGACATTGTATTTGTATTTATATAGTGGCCGAGTATCTAGTATTGTAAATGTATATACCTGTGTCGAATGTTTGTAATAGTGTAGACAATATTCATTATGTGTGCCATTTAGAACTAACACCTTCTGCAGGGACTCTTGCCTTCAGGCCTAACCTCTGGGTTCAACTTCTCTGGGGTTTTAAAAGTCATTGGACTTTTTATATGCTACGCCTGGTACGCAACCTAACATTAATACTTTATCGCTAACTCCGTTCGAGCGTAGTTACTCCGTGAGCGTGGCTTCACCGTGAGCAGTAGTAGGTGTTCATACGCGTGCTGCGACGCGTGTGTCTAGCTACACTACGAGCAGTAACCACGCCGAGCGTGATAGCATTTAGTATTGTACATTAGCTTCACTCTAGTTTGCCTAGCTCCGCTTGGATGTTCGCTTGCTTACTAAATTTCCTGCCTGCCTGTTTATTTATTCTTCTATTAATAGTTGTGAAAAGTTTAAAAACTTTCTTATACTGTTTTCCTGTATCGCTTAACATGCTTTCACTTGACGTGCTTTCATTCACCATGATGTCTCTTACCTGACATGTTATTACTTGTCACCTGTCCCTTGTTATAGATATCACTTACCACCTGTCACCTGTCATGTTAACACCTGACCTGTGATTATTACATTTACGGGAATCCTGTACCTGTTTTCCTATACTATATACAGTAACCTGAATTTATAATACTTATGTACTCCTCTGACTTCCTGAACTTGTTCTGCTCCTGTTATTCCGTAAATATGCTAATTACTTAATAATAAACTATAAAAAAGTCAACTTACATCGGGTAAGGAGGAAACTGATGGGCTTCAAGTGGCGAATATGTTTACAGTGGTATTAGGAATGTTGTGCAACTCAATCTTCGATTCGACCTAAGGACCCCAGGTGACCGAGGAGAGTGATGGCTCCCTCCTTCTTAGTACCATCTTAAAAAGGACATCCTATAAGACCCTCATATACGCCTTGCGGTAGGTTCCGTACACCAGCAACGGAACATAATGGGCCGTGGTCCCGGGTATGCACGGGACCCACTGTAAACATAAAACATTGGTTCATCATCAGTTTTCAATAACAACCTCGGCTTACTCATATATGAATGTATGTGTACTAGTAACACATACTTAAATATATAGGTAGGACGAATAATAATAATAAGATTCTAATTAATAATAATTCGTTGTGTTTTACAATTCAGGTTGTATATATTCAGATTACGATGACGTGAGATATACGATATACAGATGAGGATTTCCTTATTTAGATTATTTCTTCGATGTACTTATCTCACGAAGTCGTAATCTGGGTTGTACTGCTGATCTTGCCGTATTTGCTTTTATCGGATTTTTATTTGGATTTTCAGTTTTACTACTATTATTATTATATTTTATGTTCCTGGATTTACCACCTGTGTATTACTCCATTGATCTCCTGCTGTTATCTTATTCAACACATTTGTCTCATGTCTGATATCTCACGTGTATTACTGTGCCTAATCTCCTGACTCGTTTTATATGGGTACTTAGTTATCGTATAATCTCCTGATGATTCATAATGTTCTCTTTAGTTGTTATTGTGGACAACTTAGGTTGTACATACTAGTCGATGGAGACATTAAGTATATGGTATATATATGAGGGTTTTCTTGTTTGGATTATCCCCTCGAAGTATCAGTCTCATGAATCTATCAACTGAGCCGGTACAACTGGTCTTGTCACATCTACTTAACCTATCATTTGATGCCTCATTCCTGTTCATGTGTGCTTGTGCTCACGACACGGTTTTCAATGCATGCTCTTTTATTCAGATTTATCGATACACGTGTGCTTATCTTTGCACGCCACTTAGCAATCACAACACCACTCGTTGGGGAGTTCTGACTCCCCTGAATCCTTATGTCCAGATTTTGGAACCTGGAGCTGGTGAATTCTCCATGTTGCTAATTAGAGTGGTGCAGCGGAAGCGTGGATCATCGGCAGACCGTCTGAAGCCTCATCCTCCTAGGCCCCTTTGCTCGGTTATAGAGTTTTTCTGTTATGACTCTGAGCCCCCTTTTGTATTGTTCATTATTATATATCTTTTTGTATTCTTACATTTGTACCTATCAGGTGATATAATATTCTTATAATATTGTGTAACATTCTGTGATAACTTTATAATTGTACTCATCTGTTGGAATGTATAAAGCGCCACGTATTTCTGTACTCTGATTCTTGCCTATACTAATACTTAGCGTATGTACGTGACGGTATTTCTGATCTATGTATATACGTCGTAGTAACGTCTCCGTACCCGCTAGGCTAGGGTGTTACAATAAGTGTAGTGTATCAGTATAATCAGTGATGCAAATATATGAAATAATATTGTTCGTGTAACAGTGATACTAGTACATGAAATAATGGTGTCGAATATTCATTTAACAGTGACAATGTATAATATGCTAGAGTATCCATGTATCAGTGTACATTTAGCAGTATTGCGTGACCATGATAGATGTCCATGAAATGACAGTGTCTGGAGGTGTGATAGATGTAACAAGAACATATGAAATAGATATATCTATATTTACAAATATCAGTATTTATTATTATTAGTATGAGTGTGATCGATATTACAAGTGAGTTATTTCTAGTTCCTAATTTCAAACTGTTCACAACCATTTAAATAATTATTACAATATTTATTAAACTGAAATTTCTTTAATTGGTCATCTAACATAATCACCTATATTTTATTTTAAATCATGAAGCAGATTAAAATATTATTTTATTGTTTATGTTTACTAAAATATCATGCATGTTCTTATTACAATGATTTCTCGATAATTACGTTATTAATTAACATTAACGTGATTTACCCATAATCATAATCTATTAAATAAAGCAACTAGTTAATTTTATTAAACCAGATAAAATATAATTTATAAAAGGAAAACACTCACCAAATGGTCATGGGAAGGTAGCTCTCTTTACCATGATCGCAACAATTTTAGGATCGTCCAAATCGGACTCCGGATGCTCTAGATATTACCCAAACGCTAGAAGTCATATAAAGGGGTTAAATATGTAATTAATAAGAATAAAAATAAGAATGCCACAAATATAATTTAACAGGGGCTTTTATGAAATGTTACCTTATTGGTTTAAGAGCGGGTTTGGCTCTTAACAGGTCGGGTTTGGATCCAATATCCAAACCCAACTTAAGTGAATAGGTTAATGGGTTATAGGAATCGGGTCAGGTTTGTGGGTTATTGGGTTTAATGTTTAGGTTATTGGGTTTTACACAATTTGAGAGAGAGAGAGAAAGAAGAAGAGAAGAAGGGGGAGGAAGGGCATGAAACAAGATAACGAGAAACGGGAAATAAGAGATGTGAGATTCTAGAGGTGGCCCCGTGACTTAGATCCACGTGGCACTTAGTTCGACATATCACATATCAACACCACATATCCAGCAACAAGAGTACCACATCAGGATTACAGGATATAGTCATGTAACAGGAATACATGAATATTTATATAACAAGAACAGTAATCCATTGCAACAAGAATACAAAAACAATCAAAGCATGTACATAGGTGAATCCTTACGACAAGTACATATAATAACAGTGTAGAGTACCCATGTAACAGTGATACAAGTACCAGAAGTATAAGTGTAGTGCATCAATATAATCAATGATGCAAATACATGAAATAATAGTGTTAGTGTAACAATGATACTAGCACATGAAATAACAGTGTCGAATATTCATGTAACAATGACAATGTATAATATGCTAGAGTATCCGTATATTAATGTACATGTAGCAGTATTGCGTAATCATGATAGATGTTCATGAAATGACAGAATGGACAACTTTATACACCGTATCGAGTACCGATACTGTGATACGTATACCTAGGATCGGGGGGGTTACAGATTATGACTGAAATACATCGTAAAGGTAGACGAAACTTTAAAGATCAAAGAACGGGCATGCACATAAAGCTATGCACAGTATTAGTTAACTTATATTTGATATAGTCGACTAATGATAAGAATTAATCGACTATACATTGGTATAGTCGACTAGTGGTAGCTAATAGAGAATTGGGTTCTCGAATTTTGTCAGAATAGTCGACTAATAATTGGATATAATCGACTAATACATGTTATTAGTCAACTTATAGTAGGACCTAGTCAACTAGTGTCGGGTCTGACTGTTTCCTTTTCTGGATCTGTTTCTAATTTTGAGTTGGATTCGAGTTTTTTTTGAGGTGGTGATCGTTCATATTGATGAAGTTTGTATAGGACTAGAAAAGTTCTATGGTCTATAAATAAACCCTTAGGGTTGGCCTTCAATATATTCAATGAATTTGTAATTCCTAAAAGGTGTAATTCATCAAAGAGAGAGATTCGTGTGAGAAGCTTTAGCCACAAGGGTGTGCTATTCTAGGCGGCCATCTTAGGGCTTGTAATCTTCTTTGTGAGAGGTGCAAGTGTTCTTATTACACTCTCATAAAGTTTAATAAAGTTTCTCTTCTTCTCTCGTGGACATAAAGTTTGATCGATAGAACCATATTAAATTGTGTGTTGTCTTTCTGTACTTCGAAATATCTTCTTCGTTCTCTTTTTCTTCTCGTTGCTTATAGATCCTGTGTTGATTCCCCCGCGCCGCCACGGTGATTAGTCATGGGGGCATAACAATTGGTATCAGAGTAAGGTCAACATGAAGATGTCTGTGATCAAGTTAAAGCTATCGTCCAAAGGTAAAGCAATTAAAGCCGCTGGGGGCACAGTCCCTCCGCCAGCCGCAAATCAACCACGCACCGCCGAAGACTCAGGATCCTCATCACAACAGGAGCCCATCACCAGCGTCCAGTCCCCACAAAGATCAGTTCCTCCAGATGCTCTACGAGATGAAGGAGCAAAAGAAGGAACAACATACACAATCTAACTGCGAACGAGAACAGATGCCTCTCGATCGCGAGAACATCCTCCAGGAGTAAGAGAGGTTGAGACTGCTTAACCAACAGCTCTTGGCCCAAATCGCAACCCTTCAGAATAATCCAGTGAAACCAGAGAGCAACCTTGAGAGCAATGTCTCCCAAACGCCGCACCCTCAACGAGCTAATCCAGAAGCAGATCGGAGAGGCCAGACTGTTAGGTCACCCAACTCCAACCGCTAAGATCCACGAGTCTCCCCTCTCCAAGGAGATCCAAGAATGTAAATTCTTGAAGAAGTTCTCCACTTCAACATTCAACTACTATTCCGGAGTAAGTAAGCCAGTATAACACATACGCTATTTTTGGGACAAGATGGTAGGCCATTCCCGCAATGACCCCGTCTTGTGCCTCACCTTTCCTGCCAGCCTGAAAGATGTGGCCTCAGACTGGTACTACTCGCTCCTCAGACTAGTACTACTCGCTGCCACCCCCATTCACTTCACAACTTCGCTGAGGTGACTGAAGCGTTTCTCACCCAATACTCCTCCCGTCAAGAGGCTAAAAGGAACAACCATCATCTCCTCCTCATCAGAATGAGGTAAGGAGACAACCTTAAGTCATACCTCAATTTCTTTCAGAATTAAATCCCCAAAGTCTCCAACCGTGAGGAGGAAGTTGTCATCCTCGCATTTATTAGTGGATTGCAAGTTGCTCACCCTCTTGTGCAAGTATCTCCTGAGGCACAATGTCGCCAAGATGAGCGAGATTTTTACCCATGCTCAGCCCTACATCCAACTAGAAGAGGCAATGAAGGCTTCCTCTGACCACCTTGCAAAGCCAAGCGATGGCGGAGGAAAGTCGAAGTCTCCTCGTGAAGCTCCCAACCACCTCCAGATCGGCACTAGGGGCAGCCTACTCATAAGAGGAAATAGCTCTCGATCTCTTCCCCGAGTTCACTTCAAGACGATAGATCGATGGAACGCTTAACTCCATTGAAGCTCCTGATCGATGAAGTCTACCACACACTCAAAGTTCAACTATAGATCAGACGTCCAAGACCGCTCTAACACAATCTTTTGCTCCCCGGGTCGGAGGAGTACTACTTCACCACGAAGGTAAGAAACACCAGACCATACACTGTTGGGCCTCTGGAAGTACCTAGAGAAACTCATAAAACAAGGCTTCCTTAAAAAGTATATCCTCACTCTGAAAGCTGCTCCAGGACATCCAAACATCCAACCTTCAAGGAAGCAGCATGATCACGTAATACAAGACGATCAACTGACTCCCCAAACCACTTACAATTGGTTAAGATTTGATTAACCCCAGAGATCGCGACATGTTTCCCGTTGCACCAGAGGTACCACAAGCAGACAACACGGCTAAGATGCCAAGCGGCTCACATGTAACCCTGAGGAGAGAGAGTCTCGGGCCTAACCTCGAGACACATCCCAACTCCAAGGAGAGGATCTCGAGTCCCTTCTCACCCCGACACCCGTGACTACCAAACTTCACCCCTACTCCTACATGACACAACTCAATAGCACGGTTTTTGAATCGTAAGAATGGTTATGCCAGCCTCGAAATCTCTACGTTCTAAATACCCCTATTCAGCGGAGACGGTTATGAATAGTGGCGGATATCTCGGCATATCAATCCCAAGAATAAAGTAGGCCAATCTATACAGATATGGAAAGATTTTAATCACGAATCATGAATCATGGTGAAAGATCTGCACCATCAGTTACATTATAAACAACTTACTTATAGGCCAAAGACAGAGGGATCGACGGGAAAAAAAGAAGAGAAATATATACTGTGAAAAACCCTCTTGTAACACACTGAAAAAGATAGTGAATCCTTCCTCTCTCTCCTCCTCATGGTTTTTTCCATTTTGAGTTTTCACGTAAAAATCATTATCTATGTCTGTTTGTTGATTGGATCTTTACATTCTGTACCATTTTAGACAGACCCCCTTTTCTTGTGGTATGAGATTGGCTGATCGGTCAATCGTATAGGAAAATCTCCACTACAGGCAATTTCGAAACCAGAATCGTCGATTCTAGAACCTTGACCGGGTCTACCATGGGTGACAAAACTCAAAAGATTTTACAATGATAAACCTAAACTATAACGAATCCACATTACACTATATGTAACTGAATAGATGTTGGCATCTTAGGTTCTCAAGCTCAATAGGACAAGAAAATTGAGAGGTAAGTCATTCTTTTGAAATACCAGTTTAATTGATTTCTAGGAAGGTGTTCAGAATGGTGTTTACATAATTAAGGACCATTACAATACGAAAAATCTCCCACATAATTTTTACTGACTTACCTAGTTGGTTTG
Organism: Agave tequilana; assembly: GCA_038442645.1. Classification (NCBI taxonomy): domain Eukaryota; kingdom Viridiplantae; phylum Streptophyta; class Magnoliopsida; order Asparagales; family Asparagaceae; genus Agave; species Agave tequilana. The sequence goes on along the minus strand of JAVJIF010003797.1, from coordinate 111,203 downwards.
GTTAGTCTTGGGTTAGATAAACTTAACAATTGACCTGGGATAGTTAGGAGCTGAGAATCAACTTGAAAGAAAAATCAAAATCATACGATCAATATTAAAGTGAAGAATTGATAATTGATCTACTTGAGATAGAATTATATCCTACATATAATAAAACAAATTTGATATGAATTATCTTATACCATGTCTTAAAAATCTTATGTATAACTCTAGACATGTGTAATAGAATTAAATGAATAATGATGAAACAAGTAACATGATCTATCATAGTTCTCTAGTTGCTATGTTCCACCAATTTAGTATGTGGGATCATCAGAATATAATATCCCAAGTTAATAATATTGTATTAATATATTTTTTAAATAATTATCTGACTTTATTTATTATTATTACTATTATTGATAATATCATTACTAATATTATTTTTATGTGTTGCTATTAGTATTAATATTAATTGTATTATATTGATATGAGCCTAGCCTACTTCTATTTATTTTTACTTCATTTTCCTTGATTCCTACCCAAAACCAAACCCATTAAGTTAACTCGTACCTATACCCATCAACCCACTACCCATAATCTTACCTACATAATCTCCTAGTTATAACCCTAATCCAAACCCTAGACCTAATCTTCTTCTTCTTCCCAATGGCTGCCGCCAAACCCCCTAACCTTCTCCGGCAATCTCCAGCATGATCGGAGCATCTCCACCTCCCCAACCGCCCTCCATCATGGCTGTCACCACCATGTCCTCACCATGGCTGCCATCACCCTTCATCAGGCCCTCCTTCCATGCATCAACACCCCCCCCACTTGGCCGTGCACCATCCCCATCATTCTCGGTCGTCGCCTTCAATCCACTTTGGCAGCCCGCCGTCTGAAACCACACATGCAAACCACCTTCACCATCTCTCCATTGACACCTAGCTCCATCCATCATGGCCGCTGCCCACACTTTGATGTGACCCACACCTCCCATCTCCAACACTCGCAACCCCATCGTGCTCAGGCCCACAACTGACCAACACCACATCCAGACCTTGCTGTATCTCCTCCTCTTCATCAACCAAGCCACTTTGTCGAGGCCTTCTCTCATCGTTCTCCATCCCGCGGTGCCGCCGAAGTCGAGCACCACACCTCCGGGCCTTCATCGAGCAGCCACTTTGCCGACCTCGCTCTCCGCCTCCTCCGCGGGCCACCATTGCTGGCCATCACCCGAGCTTCACACCCTTTACCGTGAGTTCTTTCTCTCTCTCTGTTATACATTTGGGTGTTGGTGTGTATGTATTATGTAAGTATGTTTTTATGTAGGTGTGTGTAAGTATATACGTATATGCAAATAAGTGTGTACAAGTGCGCGCGCGCGCGCGTGTGTGTTCCATTGAGTATATAAGTGTGTGTTTATATTTAAGGGCAATGTGCATTTAAGTGTGTGTGGGTAAGTGTGTTTAAGTGTGTATGCGTGAGTGTATATATATGTGTGTATATATGTATTAGTGCGTCAGTGTGTATAATTGTGTTTATAATTATATGTATGGGTGTATGGGTGTGTGGATATGTGCGTGAGTGCCGTGCAAGTGTGTGTGTAGTATGTGTGTGTTTTGCGTGCATGATCGGCAAAAAGCATGCACAAAAATAAGTAAAGGAGTGATGGTCGATGTTACTGCTTTTGCGATTCTTCCGTAATAGCAAAGTGGCTATACAGGTCGTATCCACAAGGAGGGAGAGCAATGAAAGCTTTGGTGCAACTTTTTTGTTCAAAGTAAAGAGAAAGTCCTTGTTTCAAATAAAGAATTAAAAAGAAAACAAGTGTTGTTTCAAAAATTTCTTGGATTAGTTTGATGGTTGTAAAAGTGAGTTTTCTTAAAGGTAAAAACTTATGACTAACTTTCTACTAAGTGCTCCCACTAATCTCTAATTTCTTGAAGATATAGCCTCACAATGGATCATAGGCAAGCATAACATATATGCATAGGAACTATTCACATTGGAGATCGAATGAAAGTTCTTCTTTTAACTTAGTTTTATACGGCAAAACTTGAACATTCCCTTATCAAGATCCAATTGAAGGCGAGAATAAAGAAAGAAACAAGTGCACTAATAGTATCGACAAAGATTAATAGGAATATCTCTAACTTACGGAAATAAGTAAAGTTTACAATTTATAAATTATCAAATATGGTTAAGTATGAAATATAAGAGAGAGAATACTTGTAAGTAAGTTAGAGTTAGAACCCTCGTCTTAAGATGTCATAGCTCTTGTTTGCACAAGGCTTTGTTTGACACTATTGACTCATTTGGATTATCAATCAAGTTGTTAGAGATTAGTGGGTTAGTAGTTAGTTAGCCATGCAATGAAAAAGTTAGCTGGACATGAGTAAGAAAAGAAAACAATAGGAGAGAAGAAGTAAAGAGAAGAAGTATTACACTAAAACAAGAAAGTAAAAGCAAATAAAAATACTAAATAATGGAAAGAAGAAGAAGTATTGCTTGTATAAGATTGTCACCTTCAAATACAACTTGTACTCTCTCTCTCTCTCTCTCTCACTCTAATGGCTAAACTAAGTTAGAAGAAGAAAAAATACAAAACAACTACAACTCCTAGACACAAACTAACAACAAAACCCTAAACTCTGGATATCCCTCAATGCAGAACACCAAGGGGTATTTATAGGCACCAGGAGAAAGGGGGCCAGGGGCAAACCCTGGCCTGATGTATTGGCGCAACCGCGCCAGTATTGTTGCGAAAACGCGGCTTGTTGCGAAAACGCGGCAAAAGCCGCGTTTCTGCGACCATACTGGAGCGGCGCGCGCAGCGCCACCTGCTGTGCGCTGTCACTTCAGCCCCTGTCAGTTGTACTTTCTGGATTTTAGATTTGAGCACCCAGGTCTGACAGAATCACCCTCCAAGGTCAATGGCTATCTTTGTAGGCCTTTAATCACTTATTAAATGGTGATTTTGAGTCTTCTTCTTCATTCCACACCATGGACCTAGGATCACATAAGAAATTCATTATTAGCAATATTTTATATAAAATAAATGTTAAGATGTGGTAAAAAATATGCAATATTAGAGACTAATCAATGCACATGTGTGTATATGAGTTTGGGTATGTGTATATTGGTGATTACATGTGTACGTGTGGTTGCGTGTTGCAGTGATCTGAACCTGTAACAGAAGACCCAGACCCGATTCAGATTCGTAGAGTGCTGATTGTTGACCCAAAGGCCTTTCACCTTAATTTTGATGATGAATAACTTATGAAGGTTACTTTACTAATGATCTTGTGTTTAATAAGTTTCAGAATTGATCAAGATCTTAGTAGGTGATTAACTTCAACAAAGAATTCATAGCTAGTTTTGGATCTAACACATGTTGATTCAAGAGCTCGAGCGTCAAGATCGCATCTAGCACTCGGTTGGAGTCAAGCACTTTGAATCGTTTTTGGATCGAGTCGTCTTAAAAATGAAGATCGATAAGAAGACCTTGATTTGTTTTAGTTAGTTTTTATTTAGATCTTATGTAAAGATAGAATAGTCTTGATATGCTCAAGCTCACACACACAAAAGTTAAAATAGATTTTAGTCTCGGTTTAACCATTTTGGAATTTCAAGAATATATCTTTTGGTTTCATGAATAAATTTTATCTAAAGTAGTTTACATGGTTTATATGTATAGTGGATTCATCCATTTACATTATTTAGTTCATAATGTCTAAAAACTTACTTTGATGTGTATTTAATTCATGATTTTAAGTTGTTTTAACAAAATTTAGTTTTGGATTTTATGTCTATATATATATATATATATATATATATATATATATATATATATATATATATATATATATATATATATATATATATATATATCTTTTATATGTGTATGGATTCTATCCATACACAATATGCTTCAAAAATATTTCTATATCATATTTTTGTATTTATACAAGTTTTGAAAAAAAAACGGATTTTCATTTCAAAATTCAAGTTTTGAAAAATATCGTTTTTAGTTTAGAACTAAATTTTATATCACAAAAATAATTCAAATTGTTTGAAATATGTGTTGAATTTTAGTTACACATATTTGTTCTTCAAATATTTATAAAAACTCATTTTTGTGGATTTTATGTGATTTTATGAGATTTTATAGGTATTAAAAGACCAAGTTTTCAAACCCTATAAACCCTGGCTGAGGGCTGCTAACGGTCGACCGAAGCCTGGATCAGTCGACCGATCGGTCGACCGACGTGCACAAAGGTGCACAGGCTTTAACGGGGCTTTAGCGGTCGACCGAGCGGTCGACCGTTCTAGAGAGTCTGCTCTTTGGAAATGGCCCAGGTCGACCGTGCAGTCGACCGACCAGAGAGACCAGCTCTCTGGTTCTGACCTCGATCGACAGGGCGGTCGACTGATAGGCAAATTGCCTTGGGGTGGTCGACCGACCGATTGACCGACAGCCCCAACGAACAGAAGCCAGTCGACCGGGCGGTCGACCGATAGGTCAGTTTTGACCTAGCCTACATCCCAATGACTATATTTTGGATCCCCTATAAATATGGGTTCTTTTGGCCAGTTTTAACTAAGATTTTTGAGAGCAAATTTTTCTCACTTCTCTTAAGTTTTTAGCAAGTTTTCAAAATAAGTTTTTGTTTCAAAAGCTCTCTTATCTTTATTTGTTTTAAAGTTTTTGAAAAATCAAAGAAAACCAATATTTGAGAATTCTAGTTTTGTTCTTCATTTCTTTCTATCAAGAACTTTTTTGCAAGAGTTTTTCTTTGTTGTTTCTTTCCAAAACACTTTATTTTTCTCACACTTGAGCTATCATCTCTAATCCTATCTTTATGATCTTTGTTTTGTGAGAAAATTGTTTGTGATCCTTTGAGATCACCAAGAGAGTGTTTGTGATCTTTGTGATCACCAAGTGTATTTCTTTCTTTGCTTTGTGCCTTCCCTCTTGAATAGAGGTGATTGTATTTGAGAGAGGAGTTGTGTACTCCAAGTGTTGAGTTGTAATTCCTCGGTGGAGGTCTCTTTGTGGAAGATCCTGTGTGGACGTAGTGGAAATCCTTCTGTGTGAAGGCGGGGACGTAGAGCAGTAGCTCGAACCTCGAAACATTTCTTGGTGTTTGCGTTTGATCTACTATCTCTCAACTCTATCTCTCTTTATATCTTGCATTGCTTTATATTGTTCATATTATATACATGCTTGGTATTGATTGTGTGCCCACACTCGTGTTGAACCATGAGAGCTTCTAATAGCACCTCAACTCTTAGTCTAGAGGAATTTAGACGAGTAGCTCCAGAGCCCTTCACGGAAAATTCTGGCTCACTCTTGGTTACACATAGTGTGTTTGCAATTAAGTTTTTAATTCCACATCATTTTTCCTAAATTAGCTAGTACATCTATTCACCCCCTCTAGGTGTATTTCACCAATATGCCAGGCAATTTGATGACCGACACAAGATGATTCGAAGATCCATATCAGTTCGTGCAGTGCAGACTAGACGCCAATGGGTCCGAAACCGTGTCATTTCATGTGAATGTTTGTTCTTATATTATTTCCTTATTTACTATTGTCAGTAAGCGTTTATATGTTACTCGTATTATTTCATATGAACGATTGATATATTTATCATTATGATTACCCGTATTACTTCATGAGTCATCAGTACCTTATTTATTTAGTTGATATGAGTGTTTATTGGTATCATTTCATGTGTTAGTAATTCATCGTTGTTGGCTTAGGCCAGTATTGATACATCTTAGACAGTGACTTGATACGCTCTATTGTTTGGCTGGCCTAGTTCGTGTTTGAGGACAAATAGCATATTTTATGTATAGTGTTTGACAATTGTTGGTGATTATTCTGACCGGAATTCTTTTGAACATTGAGGACAAGTAGATGTGACATTGCTTTATCGATAAACTGATTTGTTGATACACGGATTGATATGGACTTAGTTAGAGTTGAAGTGGACCTGAGATTTATATTCTTTCCATTAGTTCTTGATCAGTATATAGATGAGATTGGGTTTTGTTTGATTATCATCAAGTGTTGTGCGAATATTTTACCTTTGATACCGAAGTGTAATATGATCTTGGTTTTGGATTATTAAAACAAGGATTCTTCGGATTTACTCTGATTACATTAATTGAGTATTGATGATCTTATTGACGTTAGATACTAGATGTAGAGATGATCTAGATTTCATATTGATCAAGAATGTTACACTCTTTAATTATGATCTTGATCATGCTTGGATAAGTCTGATCTTGAGGATGTTCATTCTTCATTTGTGATTTCGGTATCTGTTGACCTTTGGTGTCGAGGATATATCATGTGCTTCATGTTTGCTTATTGATTACTTCTGTTATTCAGTTATAGAGATAGAGTTATTGTGGGAGTAATTTTATTGATATCGGTGATTATATATTATCAGAGTTTTGTATCAGTTATTAGTGTTTAGTACAGTTGAGATTAGTGATTCTATATCTCCAGTATTCAGATATCAGTTATTAGTTACTAGTTATCAGTTGTTAGATATTAGTATTCAGTTATTCAGTTATCAGCTATTATTAACATCATCAGTTGTTAGAGATATTCGGTCACTATTTCATTTTAATAATAAATTATATTATTTGTTTGTTAATAAAATATACCATAATCAGGGGAAAGGGGGTAATTGCCTGATAATGCATGTCGTATATTATGGAAGGATTTATGATGGTATACCGAGTTATGTTTCCACCATAGGGAACCATGATAGTACTGGCTACCTAATTATTCAGTTGTCAGTTGTCAGGGCTATGCCCGAATTACGGCGCAACACTAGTTGTCTTTTCGTGTGGGGCTATGGTCTTCAGTTATTAGAGCCTTACGGGTTGTTCTGGCTCAGCGCCAGGGGTGTTAGACTGTGGTACCGGGCATGCATGGTCCCCTTCCAAAACACATGCACTACATTGGCAGGCAGTTACACAAACAGTAACCTTGTTTGTTATGTGGGAAAACAGCTGTGGTATGGGACGCAGTTAAGTACTACATTAGTTAGGTTAATAATAATCAATCAGACTAGAGACATATCTAGATTACACTATCTTTGATATCGGTAGTTGATTTACCGTGATATGAGTTATATTTTATTCATAACTTTGTTTCAAAGATTAATTAATCAGTTGTCTTCTACCTACTGTTTTTCAGTGCTATGAGTTATCTTATATTTATCTCTTTATTTATGATATCCTTCATGTTGTATTTTTATATTAGTATAGTGATATGTACACGCTGTTTGTATGCACAAGCATCTTTCCCTCTTTTTTTACACACTCATTGGGTCACTTTCTGACGACCTTGAATTTGCACGTCCAGATATTGGATATTTTATTTCATTGATCAGGTGTTGATGAGCTCGTACGCTTCCCGAGGAGCCCAGAGTTTCTCTCTATTTGATTTCGGTATTCTTGTTCACTTTCATTTCTGTTATTTCCTAAGTCTCTCTATTTATCAGTTATCATTCCATCTCTGTGTTTATTTATCATCATATATGGACATCTATATGTAGTATTGCAGTGATCTTGATTTATCATAGTCAATTTTTGTATCTTGTTCGGGTTACTTAAGGTTTAGCGTGTATATGTGAGATATTTTCCTTGCGATAAGCGTCGTCGACTCTCGTCGCGTCTGCACTCTAGCGTATTTTGGGAAGCGGGACGTGACAGAGTTTTCAACATCAAATTGTGCAGATTAGCAAATGAGCAGATTGTTATCACTGTGTGACATTATTGATATTGCTACTATGCAGATTTGATATGCCAACGTGTAGAATATGATTCTAGCCATCATGTAAATTGTGGCCAATGTGCGAGATTTGTCTTTTGCAAATTAAATGATCTGTCAAATTTATATGAGTGAAGATAAACTGTAATTTAATTTTTCCTATTTATCTTAGTTTGAAAAAAAATAGTTGATTAAATCAAATTAAATTCTATTATAAATTGATTTTCTTGATCATTCATCTATTTTAAATTGATATAAATTAATATGATTTAATTGCTAAACACTATCAATATTTAGTTTTCAACTTTGATGTCCAAAACATATACCTTTTACGTAAACCAAAAAATTTAATTGCTAGTTTTAGTTAACTTAAAAGCTGTTAGTCCCATTTTAGTTAAACAAACTCATTCGTTACTATTATAGTAACTTTATTACTCAAAATTTTTCTAAATATTTTTACTTTTATTAACATAATTTCTCTCATTTAAAAGGCTTTATCAGTTTTCATTTAATGAGAAATTAATGGCTAAAATTATATTAAATTATAAGAGTACATTATTACTTTGTAAATGACTACATGTTGTTCATCTCATTAAATGAACTTTTATAATTTTAACAATAATAGAATCATGAAAATTCTTGTTTAAGTTGTGAAAGTTAGAATTAAATTTATGCACCCTTCTTGAGTTTGCACTTACAAATTTTATTTATATCTTTATCTTATATATATTGCAAATTAAAATTTATTTATACATATTTAAAATATTTTGAAATTCTCAGTGTATCATTCTAATGACAAAAGTTTAAAATTATTAGAGTGATATTTATTTTACATAGTCTTGCACTAATGAAAATCTTTAAGTCCTATAAAGATTTTATGTAATATTTTAACTATTCGTGAATTGTATACATCTCTAGAGTTTTAAAAGAGATTGACTACATGATTATAAATATAATTATATTTTTAAGATTTCTTTGAAGATTTTAAATATAACATACTTTCAAAGATAAAGATTTATAAAGCTAGTTTTATTTGTGAACACGTAAACAAATTACACGTACAGAGGGAAAAAATTCTATATTCTAACCATTAAATTTAAGCTATAATGATTTGTCCAAATATGAAAATTCAGATACTATTAAAGAAATAATTGGCGAGACAAATTAGGAAGCCTTGTTGTCAAGTAAGGAACCACTTTGCAGCTGTTTTATAAATACAAAATTTTAATTTTTGACATCATATTGTTTTGATAAGGTGAGTAATATAGATAATAAAGAATTTTCTTTCAAATACGTGTTCAGTTCATAACATACTAAAAATTTGATATTTCAGCTTTAACTAGTTTGATCAACTATGTGTATGAATTAAAATATTATTTGTTGACATGTTAAAATAAAATAATATTTTCATGCTTATCGTCCAAAGGGGGTCCACATAGAATGAAAAATTATTCTTGCCTTAAAATTAAAAACTCATAAGCAATGGCATACGCATGGTTTTTAGTCAGTGGGGGCAAAAACAATTTACAAGCCTAAGATTTTCACAGGATTTTCAAAACATAACATAGAAAATTCAATCACGTATACTTGTTATTAACTCAATTAACAAAAAATAAGATTTTTTTTTTGTTATTAACTCAATTAACAAAAAATAAGATTTTTTTTCAAGAATTACAGTTGAAATGTCATAATCATAAATTTACCAAGAACATGAATATTAACTAATAAATTAACCTTAATTAATCAAGAATTGATCAAGAATTCCTTCCAAAAGCATGTTAAAGAATATATCAAACATTTAAATTGAAATTAAACCATAAAATGTATATATTAGAGGTGAAAAAAGAAAAAGAAAAAGATTGAATTCATATGATTGGAAAAAAAAAAAAGAAATAATTTCTCAAACAATAATGGAAAAAGTATTTAACCAATCGCGCGAGGAGATCAACGCAGCTCCAGCAGCATCACTACCCATTGGCAATCGAACCTGAACAAATCGACCATCAAATACAGAGAAATTAGGGTGTCCGTGAGAGAGAGAGAGAGAGAGAGAGAGAGAGAGAGAGAGAGAGATCGTGATTCACGAGAGATATAATCGAAGGAAGGTGACTTGATGGGTCTTCGAGAAGGTGTGGAATTGAGAAGATTGGTGTTGAAATTCTCAGATATTTGAGGAGATTGGAGCTTTCTGAGATGTTAGTTTCTCTTTGGGGTCATCGTCATGCTGAAATTTCCCAACATTTGCCCCTCTTCTGGATCAAATCCGACTACATCTTATTAATTTAATAAAATTTCAGTGGGGCGACCACCTCCACTTACCCCCCACTGCGTCCGCCAATGCTCATAAGCTATAATATCACTCGTGGCGTTATAGGTCCATTTTGATAAAGGTGTCAATATTTTAAAAACCTCATATAAACCTAAACTTGTAATAGTACTATTCATGAAAGCTAGAAAGATGGATTCTCTAGCATTAAAAGATAAAAAGTAGGCTATGAAATACTAGAATTACTAAATAGGTAGGACAGAAGGATTCATAATAGTTGAAGAGTTTTGCGCTGTGTCTGGATAGTTATGAATGACCGTACATGCTAATTAATGCATATTTTAAACTTCCACACATAAATCGTTTTTTTGGTGCAAGTTGTGTCTTCATTTCTTCACTGTTAACACTAGGCATAAGAGAAAAGCAGTTATGAATGACCGTACATGCTAATTAATGCATATTTTAAACTTCCACACATAAATCGTTTTTTTGGTGCAAGTTGTGTCTTCATTTCTTCACTGTTAACACTAGGCATAAGAGAAAAGCAGCGGAGCAGGCGCACAAAATAAAACTCTACTAAATTTTTAAATTTGAAAAATCTATAGAAAGGGAATTGGAGAAAGAGTTAGCACACACGGTCAGTTGGAAAAAATAAAATAATATGTTTTTATTTTTCTTTTGGCAAGCTGTTTATGTCTAGTGCTAGGAGGTTCAGATCTTTGGGGCAGTAGTTTTTGTTGGGTTTGAATCGAATATTAAAGCGTCCTTTTTTTTCCCTTCTCCTAACTCTAATATAAATAAATATATTTCATAAACCCGACGCAGATCATATGACTTACTGCAATTGTGTAACCCACCATAACAAAACTTGTTTTAACCCAAATTGAAGCCTCAAGATCGAGTTAAACCAGGATAGTAATACTCAGGTTGAGAACCATATCAACTGGTTCTGTGTGATTAGTTGAAATCAACTCTCCTTTCTGTCTCATTTGCGGCAGAGTCTCGGACTAAGCTATTGAGAATATTGCTCAGACTAAAATTTTTTTGTAATCTCAACATCAAAGTCATCAACAAGTATTCATAGCAAGAGACAGGAGGTTCAATTTTACAAGATCAAAGCATCAAGATACCCACTCGCCAGTCATCAACACATCCAGATAAGTGAAACAAATATCAAGTCCACAACAGTATGAGAGACAAAACCAGAGACGACCAATTCTATATGCCTACCAATCCTACCAGAACTTTTGCTGCAAGTATATGGAACTATAGTATCAAACCCTCGGCAGGCGCAGGTTTTGACTGCTCACCGGATGCAGTTTTCAGCGGGGTCGGGGGTTTCAGTGTCTCAGAAAGATGAACCTGAGCAAAGTCACCCTCCAATCCCTTGTGCTGGGCTTCCTCGGCCACAACCTTCTCCTTTGTTTTTGATCCAACATCACTTGCGGCCTTGGCAACCTTACTGAAGGCACCGGTGACCCACGATGCACTGGTGAAGACATACCTGTTCTTCATAATGGCAGAACCTGCACTGCTCACCTTCTGCTCGGCAGCTGCAAAGGCTGATTTGGTCTTCTCAGATACCTGAAATTTCTGATCCATTTCCTTGACCTTCTCATTGACTGCTGAAGTGCCCATGGTTATCTTCTCACTCAGCCCAATCTTCTTGTCAAGAGACACGACCTTTGCAGTGGCAGTAGATGTAAACCCGTGCTTCTCATCAAAAGCTTTAGCTTTGCCAACAGCATCCTTGCCTAGGATGAAACCCTTGGCGAGCATGCTGGTGACAACGTCTTCGGCCTTTTGGACAGCAGAATCAGGACGTCCAGTGGGGTTGGCATCTTTATCCTGTCGCAAGACAGAGAGTTAAATGTTGAGATATCATATGCAGCCATAAACAAATATAAGCTGGTAACAAAATTTTGAAGTACAGAGAATGATGCCTACCACAGGGGAAGCAGGTATGGCTGAAGGAGGGAGTTCGTATTCTGGGGCTGGTGTAATGATGACTGACAAATCAACTATTGTTGCACCCTGTGCCATAAAAAAGAAATTGCCATCGTAGCTTACAGAATATAGGCAGGTTATTAGAGAGAGTGATAACTAGTTTTAGAGATATTTGCTTCATAAGCACACATCATCAACAACATGAATCACCTACTTTCCAATTAACTAAGATTTGAGGACAGGAAGGTTTCTACAAAGACATTCAAAATGCTAGGCACATGCATGTCCGTGACTTCTTCCGAAAGAAATGTTAGCTTTTTACGCCCTTTTTATTTTTGGGTACTGAAGGACATTAGATAATGGAATCTAAGCTAAAGGAGTAGCTCTCCAACCTTTCCTTAGTTAATGAGGAAAAAATTATCATCTGAGTTATAGTGAAGAATTATTGGAAACATTAATCACAGAAAATAAAAGAATATGAAGGTAAAGAGACTATAATAGAAAATTCCAAGAAGTGCACAAACCGAAAGCAGCAGTGCAGTTTCTGCTCCCTGTGAATCTTTAAATGTGACATATGCAATCTGTGACCACTCATCCCCACTGTAAAAGAAGCAAGATAAGCTACTCTGCAGTTGTCATAGGGTATGGGTACAGAGAATAATAAATTCAGTTTGAGGAAAAACCTTTGCATTTCAACATATTCAATGTCACCAGAGAAGGAAAAAAATTCCTTGATATCTTGTTCAGATGCACCAAGAGAAACATTGCTGACCTTTACTGTCCTTACCTGCAAGCAAGTTTACAAGGACCAATTAAGATAAAAATTCAATCTGTGCAACTTAAAAGGAATACACATCAACAGATTGTGTGCAATCGAAACTAGTTGATGGTTTGTCAGATCATGTTACAACACAGCAGATTACCACTTCAAGGAATCAGCATATACACATATTTATGTAGTGAAAGTGAACATCTGCCAATCCACTGTCAGCACATAAACATTTAACACCTTGAATCCAATGTGTTCCAACTAGATCAAGAGAAGTAGTTGGAAAAGTCAAACAATAAAATCCCAGCAGCTACATATACAAGTGTTCTGGCCTATACAGAGATGAGTCTGCAGGAGAGAAATGTTTATTGAGATGTCTGGAAGTAAGCATGTATCTCTGCATGTTTCTTATAGCACCCTGAGATGCCAAAAGGACTAGGTCAGATTCCAAATTCTATTTCTATGCGCCCCTGATTTTTGCTTGTCTAAAAGTAAGTTTTAGTCCTCAGGAGCAAGGCAGATAGGGTCTACTATCTTCAGAGATTTTAGGATAACATCAGTTCTGAGAATTTGGGGGTGGATGAATTTAACTTGTGCAGTTCAAACACATCCAGAACTATAATAAGAAAATTCCCATAAGAAGTGTCATTGTTATATCTTAGTCTAAAACCAGTTCTCCATCAAAATGAGGTTAGTCACGGAATACAACTATGTAAATCAGTGATCAACCTGACATCAATCCTTGTTCTGGTGACAAATTCCTTGCTGACAAAACTATGGGCAAAAGGGGCGCTTGCACAAAGCTTACTAGGCCAGCCACAAGTAAGAAACGAACCTAATTACTCACAGAGTTTAAACACAGGCAAGCAAGAAACGTGCCTCCAAAATATCATGGAATAAAGGGAAAGATGACAATGTTTTCTATATGGAATTGCATCATATACTATAGAAGGCAACCAAGAAAGAAAAAACAAGAAGATTGGAAGAAATGAATTATCTTAAAAAACAATAAAAAGCTTTGAAAAAATGAAGACATTGACTCATTAGGATTGCTTGTCAGATATTACTAGAATTAAAAAAAATGACATGACCATCCAACAAAAACGAACTGAAGGAGTGTATGATTGAAGTTATTTTTATTATCAAAAGCAACAAATTTTCCAAGCCTGAACCATGATCCTTCACAAATAACCACATGACACATCAGAGTCCTCTTATTTTGGCCAAACAGTCAAATAAGTGCACATACCAAGCATGCATAAGCACATCTATTTATCATGTTCCAATAAATCACACAAAGCCAAATCAGGCAAAAATCATGATTTCAACCAGTGATTTCCTCGCATATCAATGTATCACAGGATCTTATGGGAATATCTTGTAATTAATTGAATAAGTTTACATAAAATTGTTATTTAGCCCGAGTATATGCTAAACCTCTTTGTATCACCATGATAATAAAGGAATAAATAAATAATTGGATATTAACTTTTTTGTTAAAAAATAAACATATTTTCAACCAAATTAGGTTTTTTTCTCATCCATCCAACTTACACAAGCCATTAGATGTTTATGCATATCTATGAGCATCTTACTGTTATTGAGATTGTGTGTAAACTCATCCATTAACACATAAGCGTGAGGTGGTCAGCATTTGACACTAGGAAACCAAAACCTTTCATGACTGACTGAGATTCATTCTTCATCAGCTGTTGTTATACCTCCAAAGTAGTTCAGCCTTGGATTTTGGGGATAGTTTGGATGAAGTTTAAATCTCCAGCAGGATAGAAACCAATAGACAAAATGGAGACTGTATCATAACATACTAACAACTTCATTTCTGATACAAAGTAAATTTTTGGAGCATTCAAAGAAGTATAAAAGGGAAGAAGGTAGAGTTTAGGGATCTATTGAGATGAATCTTGTACAAAATTTCTAAACTTGCTTTTGTCATGACTGAGAAGACTACAATTGCGCAAATTATTGGAGTTGGAAGCCAATATTATTCTACAACAACAACAAAATGCCTTTCAGCCAATTTTGGGACAGCTATATAAATCTTCTTTTTTTTCTTTTTCTCTTCCATTGCCCTCTATCAAGGGCCACCTCCTACGTTAAATTAGCAATCACCTCCCAGCCATCATCCTATGTTTCATTAATGATGGCCCTCCCTCCTAAGAAATGATATTGAATAAAACTGTGAACTTCAAAAACACAAGCTCCAAATAGTGTGCATGAGCACCCAACGCACGCATGAGAAGGAACAGCAAAAAGAAAATAATCCTCGGCCAGTCTTTTTGGACATAACATAAAATAGCCCCTTTAATTAAGTGTTGGCAAGGGGACATGATTACTTTGGACTTAAACCATACCCTACACTTACCTTCCACATCAACAATTCAGTAATATGCCAAATGAAGCATGGTAGGAAACACTATCAGACAAAAGATTCTAACATGTAATTATCAGACATAAGGTGCTTAACACGTAGTCTGTGTCTTTCATTTCTTTTTAAACCAAGTAGGATGTACTTAAAGTTTTAAGTGAAACTTCAATTTTCCCCCCTAATACAAAGGGTTGCACGAGTTTTCATACTGATTTCTCTATTCCAGACTGCCACCCTCGTACCGCTGCCGGTGACAATGTAAACAGAAGTGAAACAAAATAACAGAGAACACAAGAAAAGAGGTGCTATAAAACCCAAAAATATCAAGCACATCATACATGAGAAAAATCTTCATTTTCCCATTGTAAGAAAAATTAGTGTTGACTATTCTATTTTCTATTGGATTCTATTAGAACACATACACAAAAGTGGAAAAGCTTTTCCCTGATGTATTAAGCCCAATGTTTTACTTCTATATAAAAAATTTGTATTCACTCACATCTGCTGCAAGGCTGCAACTGATTCAGAGAGAGGTGCAGTATAAGAATAGCAATATGTATATCCACATATGCAAAAACCTACTGAAGAAACAAGCAATCACAATAGACATGGGATTACTAAAATGTACATTTTGAAATGTGTGAAATATGATAGGATATTCTGATATTCCAACAATTACAATCCTAGTGTTAAATCATTGATATTACTTGCATAAGGCAACCTTCTAATTCACGGTTTCACACTTGATCTCTCTAATCAGATTCATGCTATCTTATGGTTTTTAAGAAACCTTCCACCATGGTGTTTATATTTAGAAATGAAGGTGATAATATTATTCATCAATCCCACTCAACTATATATTTCGACTATAAAATATAAATAACACATTTTTTTAGATCAAGAGCATGCAATGTTAAAAATCTAAACCTCCTCCAAAAGATGGCGCACAAAGTCACCGAGCACTTTACGGAACACATCTAAGCAAATCGTAAACTTGTTTAGTTGTTTGTAACTTCAATACAAGTTCTTTCATCAGGCGTTATCGAGAGAGAAGAGACACACCCAGAGCGAATCAACTACTTAAATTCTCACCTTAAAGTGAATATGATTTACTTATGTCTTCGTCTCATAGGAAACCAGATTTTTATCACTCCATCTTAAAGTGAACTTTTGATCACACAAACCAAATTTAAAGTGCAAACTTGAGCAAGATCATTTGATCACATAAACAAAAATAAGCACAAGAAAAAACACAACCCCAAGCATGAAACAGACACCATATTTAATGATAGAAAACACAAAAGTTACATACATACTGACAAAATCGAGTATGAAGTAAGAGTTCCCGCTTTCAATTTTGAAAAAGTAAATAACATGTTCCCAACTGTGCTACACTCAGAGTTCATGAATCAAACAGTGATGCACAGCAATATTAGGTGCACTTCATGCAACTGTAAAAAAATAAAATAAAGCTAGTATTAATCATGCATAACTCTAAACTCAGATCAATGACTAGAGACATATTAACTCACTTACAAAGATTTTCAAGCATGCAGGTCAATTAATGAAATGAACATGTTGGTTTAACTAAAGTTTTTCAATTGATGACAGAAGTGTAAAATCAAACTATGATTTTTACATCAAGTAAAATCGAACTAACATAAAACACCAGAACTAACTAGTTAAGCATCAAAGCTTCACAACTACTTTTAGTTTTGTCAACTAAGTTCCATAATCAAATGTTCAAACATAAATCACTGTCTATCATTTCTTATACCATAGAAGATATATGAAAATCATGGTCCCTTCAGTTTGCAAATAATCCCACACAGAAAACGAGTTTAAGAAAACTTTTAGCATTTTAAAAGGAAAAGGAATCCTCTGGAAGCTTCTATGCTGTTAAAATTTCAAGTGTCATTATTGCAAACATGTTTTATACTTCCAGAGTACAGTAGAGGTACAGATTGAGGGAGGGAAAGAGGACTATATTTTTGGGGTATGGGAAGGGATATATTTTGGTGGGAAGGGAAGGAGGGATATATTACAGACTAAAGAAATTTAGTCAAACCCATAACGGCAAGTGACCATGTTTTTTGTAAGAAGAGATTAAAATAAGCTGAATGCTGATATCTTACAAGTGGCACTGTCTCCTATTAGACATACCATTATTATGCTGTATCAGAAACCTAACAATTTGTGGAACACCATTAAAAGTATAATCCTAGCTGTGAGCGAAAATCGTTAATAATCAATGACAAATACTAACATTTGAAGGGAAAAGTCATAGAGAAAAATCAAAGGAACTTTTGCCTACAAAATACAGATGATTATAGATAGAAGATACAGATTTGGCTACCACAATGTCAGCACACAATACCTATATTTAACATAACATCTAAATGTGCCTTTCAGGTGTTTAAATTCATATTGCACAGCATGCACATTCCAACTGTTCCTCAAAATGTAGAATCACCTAGAGGGGGGGTGAATAGGTGATGGCTAATCTAATGGTCACTTAATGCCAAATAATGCGAAAGTACAAACTATTATGACCTAAACTAAACTCTTAAACTAAACACCACGTATAACACAAGAGTGTAGCCGAATTCCCCGTGAAGGGCTCTGGACTAACTCCTCTAGATTCTCCTAGATAAGGGTTGAGGTGCCGCGTTGGCTCTCTTGGTTAAATACAAGTGTTAGCAAACAACCCAAGCATGTATATCAAATAAGCACACAATATATATCAAGCATGTAAAGATAAACACAATAGAAGCATGCAAGATATAAATAAGAGACAAAGAGAGAGAGAGAGAGAGAGAGAGAGAGAGCAATCGCAAACACAAGGGATTTGTTTCGAGGTTCGAGCACCCTTGCTCTACATCCCCGCCTTCGACACACGAAGGATTTCCACTATAATCGATCCCACCGAATCACTCGATGCCGCAACACCTACAACTCTCGGACTCCCTAGTCCGTACACACCACAAGCCCCACAAGCTCGCCGAGGCCGCACCTCAAACAACAAGTTCGCACCCAACTCGAAACACCGCGGACACACACGTCCGCCTCCTCAAAATACAAGAAAAGATCTCTTGGTGATCTAAACACTTGATCACCAATAAACACTCTCACAATAACACTCCCTATAGGAAGATATAGCAATGGATAGCTCAAGTGTTGTGTAAGAAAACAAGGAAAGAGATGGTGGAGGAAAAACTCGAGAAAATCACTTTTAAACACTCTTGATAAAACTCTCCTTTTGATTGGAAATATTTGCTCTAAAACAAGTGGAGAAAACCTCTTAAAAGAGTTGGGAAAACTGGTGAAAAATCCACTTGAAAATCTTGGAGAAAACAGTGCCCAAACCCCCAAATTTATAGGGCTAGAAAAAACTAGCCGTTGGGGTCTGACAGGCCTGTCGGTCGACCGCCCGGTCGACCGGCCAACGGTCATATTTCAAACCGTTGTGCCATCGGTCGACCGAGGCCAGGATACAGAGAGCAAGTCTCTCTGTCCGGTCGGCCGCCCGGTCGACCGGGGCCTTTCTAGAGAGCAGAGCTCTCTGGACGGTCGACCGGGTCGGTCGACCGGCCCTCCTGCCGGAACTGGCGTGCACGTCTGTGCACGTCGGTCGACCGGCCGGTCCTGCCGGAACTGGCGTGCACGTCTGTGCACGTCGGTCGACCGGCCGGTCGACCGGCTGAAGCCAGATCAGAAAACTGGGATTTAAAACTTGGTCTTTTTGGCTCACATAAAATCCCATAAAATCACAGAAAATCTACAAAAATAGTTTTACCAATATACTTTGATAAACAAACATGCTTGCACAAAATCAAGGCATGTTACAAATAATTTGGACTATTTTTGTAAGTTGGAAATATTGGCTCAAAATGAAAAACAGTATTTTCCAAACTTAGTTTTTCAAAACTTGTTTTTTCCAAAACTTCACCAAATACAAAAACAAGATATTTAAACTCATATGGATATGATCCACTACACAAACATGGTGAAATATCTATGTTTTTGACATTAAGCACTAAACATGGTTTGGTTAAAACATATAAACTAGAATACCAAAAAAATCAAAACACTTGAAGTCTTCACTTGAATACCATTTTGGTTTTTGGTTAAAATTCTTTTCTAAAACAAACTAAATCAAGAGTGTGTGTATATGATATACTTGAGCAATCCACCAACTATTCTATCCTTTACATTTTATCTAAAAATAAAATCTTATAAAAAACAAACCTAGACACAAGTCTTCATCTTCTTGAAGTCTTCACTTGAAGCCTTCTCATCTTCTTGACTTGGTCCAAACACGATCCAAAGGCTCTTGGATCAAACCGTGCTAGCTCCAAAACTTGACTTTAAATCCTTTGTTGAAGCTATGCACCTACTAAGATCTTGATCATAAATCTGTCACTAATTAAACACAAGATCATTAGTACTATAACTACATGAGTTGATCATCATCAAAACTAGAGTGATGGGCTTCGGGCCAACAATCTCCCCCTTTTTGATGATGGCAAAACTCATGAAGTTATATATGTATGGATTAAAGTAAAGCTTCAAAGAAGCTCCCCCTTAACTCATGCATCACAAATAAACAAATAAATATGCAATGTATGCTCATAAACATGTATGCAAATGAAGGAGTAAACATGCTAATCAAGCATAAAACAAATCAAATTCTTTTTCTCCTATTTGCAAAACAAAACATATATGCATAAACATAAATTCTTTATAAAAAACATGCATTATACCAAATACCTCTCCCCCTTTTTGTCAATCATCAACAAAGGGGTTAAAGTAAAAACAAAATCAAATAAATTTTTCTCCCCCTTTTTGTCATAAACAAAGAGACCAATAAGGGGTGTAAACAAATGAGTCAATAAAAAGGTATATGCGATATACATTCATGAAGAGGAAGACGTTAAGTTAGCTTCCCTACACATATGCATTACATGAAGAAGGGATGACAAGCCCCAATTCACATAACACATATTATGTAATGCATAAAAGGATATGTGAAGCTCCCCCTACACACGTGTACTACATAAAGAAGAGTTGTCAAGCTCCTCAATATACAATACACTCAACATGAATCTATATGTAGAAGAGATGTTAAGCTCTCCTTGCATATAGGCAATACAAATCAAAATTTTGAATTTTTTTGTTTTGTTTTTTTTATTAAAACAAAATTTGAGTTTTCTCAATAAAACAAATCTTGAGAATTTTTCTTAAAATTTTTATTTTCTTATCATAAACAACTTTGTGCTTTAAACATGTAAAACAATTTTAACTCAAGCATAAATAACTCATATATATGTATGAAAAATGAGTATACCAAATGAAATTGATACCAATTGAAATGATTCAATGATACCAATTGAAACAATAATAGGATCATGTGTATATCTCATAAACATTGAAGAATAAATAACTAGTTAAATTAATTTTTGAAAAACTAGTTAAAGATCCTTCAAAAACATGAAACCAAATCATATGTATTTCATGAATCATACCAAATACACAAGAGATGACACTCAAAATCGATTAAGCTCATAAAAGTGTTCATGAATCAAAGTCATGACAAAACAAATGAAGTATGAGTGTATAAGAATCATGTATATAGCATTTTCATGAAAATAGTCATTAAGGCTCAAAAACAAACATGAAAATCATTTTTCATTAAAACAAAACAAACTTCTAGGTATATGTATAATTTATCTAAATCTAACAATATGCATACATATCCCAAACATAAAACGAGTCTATTAATAATATTTGCATGAAGGCAAGAGACTCAAAAAGGATATACATGTATATTTATTAGATTTGAATAAAAATGCATATACATGAAGTAAAAACACGAAAATTGGCAAAACAAGTGTAAATGAGGAAATCATCAAAACTAGCCTATACATGTGCATATAGTGGGTACAAATGAGCATGAAGTGCAAACATATATGAATCAATTTGTTCTCACTATTTGTACATGTATAAATACAAGTTTTGATAAAAACTACATTTAAACTAGTATTTACCACATGAAGCACAAAAACAACATAAACATGAACATGCTAAAATTATCATGTATGAACAAGCATGTAAATAAATTAGGAGTTTAGAAATAGTTACCAAACCAAAGAACTATTCCAAATCTCCAAACATGGTGGTTGACCCACCAAACCTCCTTGATAGCGGTGCATCAAATGTATGTTCTTCTAGTCCATGCATCCACCACCAAGGCACCAAATCTCTCACGTCTTGTGAGAGCCCTCACCTACATCAAAAACACACGGTGGGGGTTTTGGTACCCATTTTCTTTTGGGTCCTTGTGGGTTAGCATTGTAAGGCACCCAAACATTTTTATTTTTAGCAAAATTAATATGATATAATCTATCAAAACAAAATTTTGCTAAATGGCCTTTGCGGCCACAATGTGTACATTTGTACACCTTAGGATGCTTATGTGTGTGAGTGTGATCATGACGTGCAACATAAGCATATGCATGATGATGATGTGCATGAATATGTGGAGTTTATTTCTATGAAAACAAGGACTCCAATCTAGAATGATTAAATGCACGTGTGCTCAAGGTAGAGCTCAAACAATCAATTTGCTTTTTCAAAACATTAATCTCACTATCATTAATGGTGGCATGTAAAGCATGGTGAGAATAAGAATCATTTTTATTTTCTTTTGAAAAACATTTTCTTTTTCACAAATTTTTCTTTTTAAACAAGAGTTTTCTTGAAAAACAACTTCTTTTTGTTTTTTCACCAAAACAATTTTATTTTTCAAATTTGTGTTTCCTTCACAAAGATCATCCAATTTGAAAGCAAGGAAACATTCTCATTTTTCAAAAATTCATTTTCTTTTTCAATGCATGCAACCTTATTTTCTAATGAATCTTTTTCATTAAGCATGCAATCAAATTTCTTTTTCAAATTTTTATTATCTTTTCTAAGCATGTCATATTTCTCAAGTAATAGTTGACAAAAAGATGAAAGCTCATCATATGACATGTTAACATCTTCATCTACCTCGGATTCGGTAGTTACCTTAAGGGGGTTATCCCCTTGGACCATATAGCACTTGTTGGAGACGTCGCTTCCATCATCCGAATCGCTCCCGGCATAGTATTGTTCATTTTCGCCAAGGGAGAGGAGGGTGTTCCATGCTACAAAAGTCGAATCAATATTAGAAACCCTACATAAATAATCATCATTTAGGGTACTCTTCAAAGCATGAATGGTTTTTGAGTTAGCCTCAATATACTTGCTATTATTAACATATGAATCATTGATGGTAGCAAGATAAACATGAATGCCTAGGGCCTTGAGGTACAAGGACATCTTAACCTTCCAAATTTGGATGTTAAGAATGTCAAAGGTGGGTGGTGACATGAAGTCCATGGTGTGTGTACAAATATTGTGATTAGCCTAAAAATGAGGATCTTTAACTCTAGGTTGTAAGACCCAAATTCAGAGCACTTGGCTCTGATACCAATTGTAGAATCACCTAGAGGGGGGTGAATAGGTGATGGCTAATCTAATGGTCACTTAATGCCAAATAATGCGGAAATACAAACTATTATGACCTAAACTAAACTCTTAAACTAAACACCACGTATAACACAAGAGTGTAGACGAATTCTCCGTGAAGGGCTCTGGACTAACTCCTCTAGATTCCCCTAGATAAGGGTTGAGGTGCCGCGTTGGCTCTCTTAGTTAAATACAAGTGTTAGCAAACAACCCAAGCATGTATATCAAATAAGCACACAATATATATCAAGCATGTAAAGATAAACACAATAGAAGCATGCAAGATATAAATAAGAGACAAAGAGAGAGAGTGAGAGAGTGAGTGAGCAATCGCAAACATAAGGGATTTGTTTCGAGATTCGAGCATCCTTGCTCTACATCCCCGCCTTCGACACACGAAGGATTTCCACTATAATCGATCCCACCGGATCACTCGGTGCCGCAACACCTACAACTCTCGGACTCCCTAGTCCGTACACACCACAAGCCCCACAAGCTCGCCGAGGCCGCACCTCAAACAACAAGTTCGCACCCGAACTCGAAACACCGCGGACACACACGTCCGCCTCCTCAAAATACAAGAAAAGATCTCTTGGTGATCTAAACACTTGATCACCCATAAACACTCTCACAATAACACTCCCTATAGGAAGATATAGCAATGGATAGCTCAAGTGTTGTGTGAGAAAACAAGAAAAGAGATGGTGGAGGAAAAACTCAAGAAAATCACTTTTAAACACTCTTGATAAAACTCTCCTTTTGATTGAAAATATTTGCTCTAAAACAAGTGGAGAAAACCTCTTAAAAGAGTTGGGAAAACTGGTGAAAAATCCACTTGAAAATCTTGGAGAAAACAGTGCCCAAACCCCCAAATTTATAGGGCTAGAAAAAACTAGCCGTTGGGGTCTGACAGGCCTGTCGGTCGACCGCCCAATCGACCGGCCAACGGTCATATTGTAGACCGTTGTGCCATCGGTCGACCGGTCGGTCGACCGAGGCCAGGATACAGAGAGCAAGTCTCTCTGTCCGGTCGGCCGCCCGGTCGACCGGGGCCTTTCCAGAGAGCAGAGCTCTCTGGACGGTCGACCGGTCGGTCGACCGGCCCTCCTGCCAGAGCTGGCGTGCACATCTGTGCACATCGGTCGACCGGCCGGTCAACCGGCTGAAGCCAGATCAGAAAACTGGGATTTAAAACTTGGTCTTTTTGGCTCACATAAAATCCCATAAAATCACAGAAAATCTACAAAAATAGTTTTACCAATATACTTTGATAAACAAACATGCTTGCACAAAATCAAGGCATGTTACAAATAATTTGGACTATTTTTGTAAGTTGGAAATATTGGCTCAAAATGAAAAACAGTATTTTCCAAACTTAGTTTTTCAAAACTTATTTTTCCAAAACTTCACCAAATACAAAAACAAGATATTTAAACTCATTTGAAGCATAGAGTGTATGGATATGATCCACTACACAAACATGGTGAAATATCTATGTTTTTGACATTAAGCACTAAACATGGTTTTGGTTAAAACATATAAACTAGAATACCAAAAAATCAAAACACTTGAAGTCTTCACTTGAATATCATTTTGTTTTTGGTTAAAATTCTTTTCTAAAACAAACTAAATCAAGAGTGTGTGTGTGTGTATGATATACTTGAGCAATCCACCAACTATTCTATCCTTTACATTTTATCTAAAAATAAAATCTTATAAAAAACAAACCTAGACACAAGTCTTCATCTTCTTGAAGTCTTCACTTGAAGCCTTCTCATCTTCTTGACTTGGTCCAAGCACGATCCAAAGGCTCTTGGATCAAACCGTGCTAGCTTCAAAACTTGACTTTAAATCCTTTATTGAAGCTATGCACCTACTAAGATCTTGATCATAAATTTGTCACTAATTAAACACAAGATCATTAGTACTATAACTACATGAGTTGATCATCATCAAAACTAGAGTGATGGGCCTTCGGGCCAACAAAAATATCAGAGTATCACCCCATAGTCATGTCAAAGCTACATATCACAAGCTATAAGATAACTTTTATTTATACATACTACTAAAACAAGCAAATGAAATTAAAAATACATCCAAAGATAACACCAAATATCAAAAGTTCTATGAAGAATATAAACAAAACCCCAGAAAAAGCTAATCTTCTAAAGTTAACTTTACCAAACATGCATGCATGCCAAAACCCTAGGCACACAAATTAACTATCCGAAAATAACTGGATTTAAAATATCGATCATATCCTAATAGAGAAATCTCAAACCAAACTAATCTAGTACTATTTACAATGTTCCTAGAGAACTGCTCGAGTTAGAAGTACTACTGCCGGCCAGATTTCCAAGAACCTTTACCACGTTTGGCTAAGATCATATATCTCCAAATTATTATCAACTTGTACTTGAACAAGCTTATCAGACCAGCGGCCTGCTTTGCAAAGGAACTTTCACCCCACTATATTGAACTCACTAGTGCTCTCTAGTATTCTTGAAAGTTCGTCTCCTTAGATTGACTGAATAAATTCAAAGCAATCAGATAGTCCAGTTTTTTGCAATCAAAATAACCACACATCATAGATTCACCTAACAGCTCACACAAACTTATACAATCAAGAGATTTCTAAGAAGAATTACTCAAGATATCAAGAACTTCACATAATGAAAATAATACAATCAGATGAGCAGAATCATTTTTAGAAATCTTGTTTTCGTTAAATACCAAATTACTGGTGTTCATGTCAAAATCTCGAACTGAATAGGTCAAAAGGGCAAGTATTCAACAGATCTAATCCGATCCTCAAATTCTTGATTAAAACCCTAGACGATAATTAATTTCCATAAAAAGATCTTTACTGCGAGCGACAAAAGGGGAGGAATCAGTACTCACCGTCATGGCGATAGCCTTTGGAAACCCTAACCCTGAGAAGAGCAGCGCCGGCGAAGAGAAGTTCGGTGTCTTGCGAGAGAGGCTTGAGAGAGAAGTTTCTTTGAAGAGTCGACGAAAGGAAAAAGACGGAAAAGGAAGGAGGGCTACTTATAGAACCTGGAGAACTTGGGGGTAGAGAGAGAGAGGAAATGAGAAAGAACGTGTCGTCGGAGATTCGCATAGCAAAGCCTAACAGATCCTGTTACCGGTGACGTTGTCACCGACGACTGACTTTTTCTAACGGCGCGAACGTGTGGGGCACGATTCTCGGCGTGGGGTCCCACGTATCCCGAGGGCGTTGTCCCGTGGCTGTGAGAAATATCTGAGCGGTGTCCTCACCGTATAGGTGATTGTATTCAGGCCGGTCTCGGATACCGATACCATGTAATGAAGAAGTTGTAAGAATTTATTAAGGTTAGGACATTTTTTTACTAAATATAATCACAATAGCATATAATCAGAAAAATAGGTCTTTCAAATTTTATTTAAAATAAACTTTGCCACATAAGCATGGGGCGCAAGTGAGGCGCGTGTGCGTGGTTTTTTTTTTTTTTTTTTTTTTTTTCATTTTTCTTTTTTATCCGTGTTCGAGTTTATCAACCTCTTATGAGAACAAAACCCCCTAATATTTCGAGTACAAGTTTGCAACCTAGTGTTGGGTAGTTTAGTGGTCGACGTTTACACATTTTTAGGAATCATCTTTTATTTATTTAAAAGATAATAATAGTTTAATAATTATTGTATGCTAAAAGGAGGGTTTCGTTTGAACCACCTAAGGCAAACCACAACTGAGAAAAAACTCACTCGTATGGTCTTATTCATTTCAGTCAACTTTTTTTTAAAGTAAAGATGTGCGCTCAGGTGTCAAACGCTGAAGCGACGAAAAACGAAAAGCCCCTAAGTAATCGCTTCAAAAAAGCGAACCACTTCGAAAATGCCTATTTCTGAGGATTGGGACTATGATCGCAGTCTTCACAAAATGATCACAGTATAGAATACTGCGACCGTAATCACAGACCTCACAAAAATGTCTTATTTCTGAGGATTGTGATCAGATCGTAATCCTCACAAAATGACCGCAACCTATTTTTGAGGACTGTGATTATGATCGCAGTCCTCATAAAATACATTATATATGAGGACTGTGACGATAATCGTAGTCCTCACAAAACTGTTATGTTTCTGAGTCTTTATAAGATTACAATCATGATCGCAGTTCCTTTTATTATGTCTGGAACCATAATCACAGTATTCACAAAAATGTCATATATTTGAGTCTTTATGAGGATTGCGACCATGATCACAGTCCTTCATAGTCGCGGTCCTCACAAAATATCCTATTTTGAGTTTTTTGAGGATTGTGTCATGGTCACAATCCTCTTAGGATTGCGATCATGATCGCAATTCTTACAAATGCTTTATTTCTAAGTTAGTCATCACAGAGAACTGCGATCATGAGTCGCAATCTTCATATTAACATCGTCGTCATCAGCAGACCCTTGGTCCATTGACAACGAATGATCTCTAATGCTTTTCAGATCTAAACACAAACAAAACTCATTGTGACCACAAACAAATGAGATCTGCAAAGGTCGATCCCAAAAAAATTTCGGGGGCTCTGCCTTTGCTCCTTTCCAATCCCCACGACAACCTGACCGCGCAGGTCGACCCGCGAGTAACTCTGCGCCGGGGTCAAGGTTGAGGGGAGAGCAACGACAGGGTGATGGGGAAAGGTAAAGAGAGAATAAAAATATATAAAATAGTGGTGGTTGGGAGGAATCAGTTTTCCTGACATGGATGAGGTTGTAGCGAACAAAATTATGAAGTTGAGTCTTTTTCTAATTATGAAGCGAAGTAAGTGGCTGTAGCAAAATTTTCCGTGCTAAAATTCTATTGGTCAGAGGTATTTTCTAATAGCTGACATGTTGATGGAACAAGTAAATAAATAGATTCTATTAGAAACTGGTCCTCTCTCAACTCATATATCGATATTTTTCTCTCCATCAAAAAAGTAAGTCAAACTAAAGGGGTCAAGAGAGAGAAACATAGTTTCTTAGAAATTACTTTTCTACAATCAATTTCTCTTTGGGCGTGTTTGGTTGCAAGGAAGTGGGCTAAGGAAATTGGGAAATATAATTGCTCACTTTCCTATCTATCTAAACACCAGAAAAAGAAAATAAGAAAACCCCTTTTTTCTTTTCTCTTTTCTCTTTTACACAACCATTTCCTCACTTTCAGAGTGCTACAGTTAATTTTGTGATCATGTAAATCTCATTTGTAATAAGTTGTAGCACAAAACAGTTAATTTTTTGATCATGTAAATCTCACTTACATTCTAATCATAGTCCATTTTTTATTTTTCTTAATTAATTTTTATTTTAATATTATTTTGCGGTTACCTTTGTGGTCAAGTTTTTCACTTCCACTTCCACATTATCATCCAAACACTGGAAAAGACATAACATTTTTCAAACCACACTTCCTAATAACATCCAAACACCGAAAAACTTACTAACCAATTCCCAAATTCTAAAGGGAACTATTACCACTTCCTCACTTTCACCTTTAACCAAACAGGCCCGAAGGAATTCATGGATCAATGTATTTCTCTCAATTATTGAATTGACAAAAGCATATTGTTGTAAGGGCATTGGAAGTAGGGTTATGCATAACTAAACAAAGCCTTACATGTGGTATCAAAGCCCTAGATTTAAGAACATGTGATTTTCCATGAAGATTCACGTTTTTCTTTTTTAATTGTCAAAATTAATTCTGCTGCAATTATGGGTTTTGACATTTTGAGTACTTCAATTTTGTCGCAAATCTCTAATCCTATGAAGCTATCTTTTACTCCTGTGTTATATCATTCTATGAATTTTTATGTATTATGGATTAAGTTTTTCTTGTGATGATATATATGTAAATATGAATTACCGATTGTATTATAATGACTAATTATGATTGAGCTAAATCGGTACATTATTGTTAGTCCCTTACCGATTCAAATTTGAAACTTGGATATAGATGTGTTTTAAGTAATGGTCGAATTGATCTCATTATGGCAATATATATTATAAACTTGATTCCTTTATCGATAGATTGTACATTAAACAAATTGGGTCCTTGAGTTATTTTGACGAATTGTCTTTTATTGCGTAGACAAATGGTAATATGAAGTTTAACATGATTAAAATTTTATTTAATTTGATATTCATATTATGTTTGTTTATTAGTCACCAAAGTGGCCGAATCTTAAAGTTTTATGTCAATCAAATTGTATAATATTTTTTTCAATTACCTATGATTATGTGATGCTTATAAATGAGATGACATGATGGTATATATTTTCTTTGTCATGGGTATATTGAAGTTCAGTGATTATAAAATATTTAAGAATCGCCCAAAAGTTGATTGGTTAATTATATAATCTATGAACATAATAGTTGTTAATTGATATACTTAATTAGGTATGTTTTGTACATCCAAAGGTAGCAAGCATGTCTAATTAGAGTATATATAACTACAAATTATGTGAAATAAAAAAAAGAAAATATAAGCATCAATTAGGTTTATTGTAGTATATTGTTATTTCACCCAAAAGGAGGATTTCAATATGCATTTAATGTTTATGTGAATTATGTTTAATTTTGCATTATCATTATATGTTTAAGTTTATGACTCAAAAGTATTAATGTATGACCATTCTATGTATTTTGCAGTACATGTTCTTGTTTCTCCCCATTCACAAGCTTCATCTATTTAGAAGTTTAATAGGCTTAATTTCTCTGAGTAGTGTGAACAAATCCAGTTTCACCTTGATGTTCTAGATCTTTGATTTGGCACTCCTAACTGAGGAACTTGCTGCTATTACTGATTCTAGCAGTGCTGAACAAAGATCTTTTCATGAGGATTGGGAAAGATCAAATAGATTGAGCTTAATTTTTATGCGAATGATTATAGAAAATAACATCAAAATCCACAATTCCTAAAACTGAAAGTGCCAAGGAATTTATGAAGTTTGTGGAGGAACGTTCTGCTGATAAGTCACTTGCTGAGACATTAATGGGTACTTTAACCACCATTAAAATGATGGTTCTTCTACCATGCAGAAGCATGTCACTGAAATGACAAATACAACATGAGAAGACTAGTTCCATGGGATTGGAAGTGAGTGAGACTTTCCTTGTGCAGTTTATCATTAACTCATTCCCTCCTGCATATGGTCCATTCCAAATGAGTTATAACACTAAGAGATAAGTGAAATGTGAATGAACTGCAAAAACTTATTTAGGAGGAAGCAAGGCTTAAGAAATTCAGTTAATCTCATGGATCAGCAAGGAACTGGAAAGAACTAAAAAGAAGAATGGAAAGGGCAAGCAGGGACCCTCAAAGATAAATGTGTCATCTACCCAAATCTACAAGAAGGAACATAAGGATGATAAGTGTCATTTCTGTAAGAAATCTCGACACTATCAGAAAGATTGCCTGAAACGCAAGGCATCATTCAAAAAGAGAGGTAAGCCTAGTGCGTTCGTATGTTTCGAATCAAATTTGGCTGAAGTTCCTTATAATACTTGGTGGATTGATAGTAGTTGTACGACTCATGTTTTTAATATGATGCAGGGATTCCTTACAGCCGAAACCAAAAATCCAAAAGAAAATTTTGTTTTCATTTGGAATCGAGTCAAAGCTCCAGTTGAAGTCATTGGACCTATCGTTTGATTTTAGACATTGGACATCATTTTATTACGTTTCGAACACTTTATGTTCTTTCTGTTTCTTGAAATTTAGTTTCCTTATCTAAATTTGATAGAGTTAGGTACTCTTTAAATTTAGGAATGGATGTTTTAGTTTGTTTAAAAATAATCATTTTATTGGTTCTCGTGTTCTTTGTGATGGTTTATACAAATTAAAGCTTAATAACCTTTTTACTGAGACTTTGTTGACCTTACATCATAATGTTTGTATTAAACGTGGTTTAATGGATGAAAGTTCATCTTACTTGTGGCATAAAGTTTGTGTCATATGTCCAAAGAAAGAATACATAGATTGGTTAAGAATGAATTCCTTCTAGATTTGAATTTTACTGATCTTGACATTTCTTTGGATTGTATTAAGGGAAAGCATACAAAATACATAATTAAGAAAGGAGCCACGAGAAGCACATAACTTCTTGAGATTATACACAATGATATATGTGGGCCTTGATGTCCCATCTTTTGATGGAGAAAAGTATTTTATCACCTTATCGATGATTTTTCATGTTATGATTATGTCTATTTGTTGCATGAAAAATCTCAATTAAGAGGTGCTTATCAATGAGGTTGAAAGACAACTAGACAAAAAGGTGAAAATTGTCAAATCTAACACAGGTGGTGAATATTATGAAAAAAATGATGAAACTAGACAATGCCCTAGTCCATTTGCTAAATTCCTTGAAACACATGACATATGTGACTCAATACACAATGCCACGTACACTGCAACAGAGTGGTGTTGCAAAAAGGCGTAACCGTACTCTAATGGATATGGATAGAAGTATGTTGAGCAATTCATCTTTACCCTTGTCATCGCGGATGCATGCCTTGAAAACAGCCATGTATTTGTCAAACAAGGTTCCTAGTAAGCAGCTCCAAAGACTCCTTTTGAATTGTGGACAGGAAGAAACCCAGTTTAAGGAACCTGCATGTTGGGGGCTGCCCGGTGAAAGGAAGAATCTATAATCCACATGAAAAGAAACTGGACTCAAGAACAACTAGTGGTTTCTTTGCAGCACCCGGTAAAATTTATTCTTATTTAGTAAAGTTTAGGCTATACTAATGAGTAGATTACCATCTAATTGATGAACAAACCTCTCAAGGTCCAAATGGCTATACATATACATATATGTGTGTGTATATGTGTGTGTGTGTGTGTGTATATACATATACATATATATATATATACACACACACACACACACACACACACACACACACACACACACAGAGAGACACACACACACACACACACACACACACATATATATATAGAGAGAGAGAGTTGATTATAAAATAAATGTTTATTTTTGGGTCCAAATCTAAACGGCTCAAATCCGATGCTTCGGCATCCAAATACAAGATTCACTCCATTGAAGTTGATCTATATTATTTGAAGTCTTAAAACTCAAAAATCATATCATTTGAATATTTTTTGCTTATTCATCAAGTCGGTGCAAAACGGACGATTAAAAGTAGTGAGTTATTTAGTTTAATGGTGTATAATATTTGAAACTTAACAAAAATTAGTTTGTCAGGAGTTTTAAATGTTTAGATCATGATAAAATGGTCGGATCAAGAATTTGTATGTCTAAAGACGTAGATCTAAGCAAAATATTATTTTTGACCGTCCATTTTGCGCCCACTTAATGAATAAGCAAAAAGTATTCAAATTGCATGATTTTTTATTTTTAGAGACGTCAATTAATGTAGATCAATTTCAACAGAGTGGATCTTGCATTTGGATGTCAGAGCATGAGATTTGAACCGTTTAGATTTAGATTCAAAAATAAACATTTATTTTGTAGTCCAACTCATATATATATATATATATATATAAAGAGAAAGGGGGGCAGAGAGAGACTTGTGTCATTCCGGAAGGATTCAAGGCTGAATCCTTCCCACTCAAATGCAACCCTGCAATATCAGAATGCAAGATCCACTCTATTGAAGTTGATCTACATTATTTCAAGTAACTAAAAATAAAAATTATGTATTTTGAATACTTTTTGCCCATCCATCAAGCTGACGCAAAATAGATGGTCGAAAATAACTTATTGCTTAGATCTACATTTTAGACGTACAAATTCTCAGTCCAACCATTTCATCATAATCTAAATACTTAAAACCCCTCACACACCAATTTTTGTTAGATTTAAAATATTATGTACTGTTAAACTAACCAACTCACTATTTCGGCCGTCCATATTGCGCCTACTAGATGGATGGATAAAAAGCATTCATGATTTTTGATTTTTAGTTACTTGAAATAATGTAGATCAACTACAACAGAGTGGATATTATATTTAGATGTCATAGGGTTGTATTTGATTGAGAAGGACTCGGCCTCGAATCCTTCCGGAATGACACAAGTCTATCTCTCTCTCTTTATATATATATACACACACACACAACCTAATTTTTGGACCTAACCAACTCACTATTTAGGCCATCTATTTTTTTCCTAATACTTGAAATATTATAGATCAAGTTCAACAGAATCGATCTTGTATTCGAATGTCGGATGTTGGTATTTGAGTGGGAAGGATTCGGCCTCAAATCTTTTTGGAAGGACACAAGTCTATCTCTCTCTCTCTCACTGTATATATAGGGGTTATTGTACCTCAGCTGCCAGCTGAGAGAGTTTCTCAGCCGGCGGGACGTGTCAACATAATAGCCACGAATTTGTAATTAATTTTGGCGGACAAAAATCAAAAATTTCCCGCCTGAATAAGCCATCAGTCATTTCAACAATCGCTTTGACTAAAATATCCTCTCTCACAATTTTTTACTGTATGTAAAACCTTTCCTTTCAAAAAAATTACAGATCTGAAATTTTCAGTTCATCAATCCGAAAAATTTAGTGTTATTGTTTCCTAAATTTTTTGATCATTTTCGTTCAAAAATTTGTTTTTTTAAAAAAGATCTGAGCAAGATGGTGCCCAAGAAATCATCCGCGGAAAAAGGTAAATGAGAAACGTAGAAAAAATATTTTTTTGAGGTTCTGTAATCCTTAATAGTTATATTTTTTCAGTTTTGATTCCCATTTTTTTGTTTTTTACGAAAAATTCTCTATTTTAATTTAAATTCAATTAAAAGTTTTTGATGAACTGAATTTTTTTGGGGAAAATTTTGCTTTTTCTTAAATTTTTAAGAATCTTGTTTTTTAAAATAAATTAGTTAAATTTTTTTTTAAAAGCTTGCGACCATGATCGCAAATAAGAGTGAAAGAGTCGCTTTTTTTATTTAAAGAAGTAAGAATCAAACTAAGTATATTTATGCGATTTAAAACAGTATTTTTAAATTTTTTACACTGAAACTTTAATCCAAGTCATAGTTTAAGATGAAAAAAATAGGAATAAACGATCTTATTAGAGATTTATTTTTTTAAAATTTTTTTAATTTTTTAACACAGCGACTAAGGTCACCGTTATTTTTCTCATTCCTTTTTTTGTTGATTTGGGTCGCAGTTATTTGTATTAGCATCTTAGGTTTATGCGATCTTAGTCGCAGTCTTTAAAAATATTTTTTTAAAAATTATTAACGTCTATTTTTTAAGATTATTTTTTTTTTAAAACTATGCGATTGATGTCGCAGTGTTGCCTTCCGTTTTCTCTTTTTTGGGGTCTGGTCGCAGTCTGTTCTACTAAGTTAGCTTAATAGGATACTGCGACCCTACTTGCAGTATGATGATACAAAGGCCCCTTCATGGTAAATTATTTAGGTTAATTAGAAAATGGCGTTTTTTATCGCAGTGTAATATCACAGTGCGACCTTGATCGCAGTATTTTATGTTCTACTAAGTTAGCTTAATAGGACACTGCGACCCTAGTCGCAGTATGAAGAAACAAAAGTCCTCATTGGTTAATTATTTGATTTAATTAGAAAATTGCGACAACTGTCGCAGTGTAATATATCAGTGCGACCTTGGTCGGAGTGTATTATAGTTTATTAATGACTGTTGCGACAAGGTCGCAGTCCTTTTTCTTTTCAAATTTCATTTAAAAGTATTGCGACCTTGATTTTTATACTAATATTGTTAATATTTCTGCATCTATAGGTAAGCAAGAACTGAAGATTCGTCCTATGAGATCGAGCCTAAAGCCTATATGCGAATTCATAAGAAAATGCAAAAAGCACATTTAGGCCTATTTTGTCAACGCGATGAAGGACACCCCATTTGGTCCAATTTTCATGGCCTTCTACAATGAGGAGTTTGGTGCTGAAAAAGGTCTAAAATCAAACATAGTGTGCTAAAAATTATAGACCAGTATGATAGGGATACAAGAACCTTTCTAAATAAAAAGAAATATTTGAAAATCATACGTCTAAACTATAATAAATAAAACTGCGACTATGGTCGGAGATGTAAAGATAGTTGTAACTTCTAGATAAAAGACTGCGACCGTATGAGTATGGCAGGTTTTTAAAAAAAATATGTATAATAATTGAGAAAATTTGTCATTAATATATACTGCGATCTTAAGTCGCAGTTATTACAATTTGGTGTATAAAAGAACTAATTGAAAATCACAAGTCTAAATTATAATAAATAGGACTGCGACTAAGGTCGCAGATGTAAAGATAGCTTTCACCACTGAAAAAATTGTTTTAATTCATACTGCGACTGTAGTCGCAGTTCTTACGCAGTTCTTACAATTTAGTGTATTAAATTAAATAACTGCAACTGAGATCGCAGTTACAAAACTGTGAAATTGTTACTGAAAAAAGACTTTAGTAAAAGTGATTATTGTTCTGTAAAACGAAATCTAGGTCACAGTTTCATATACAACAACAACACTAAGCTATTTGTCCTAAGTATTTGGGGTAGGCTACATGAACCAAAAGAGAATTACGCCGGATCGGGCACATGGATCAGCAGTTCCTTTTGTGTTACACAAAATTTTTTACATATAAGAAATTGTGGGGAAAAAAGGATAAAATAAAAACCTCTTGATCAGCATCCAAAGATCTCAACCCTTCAAGATTTTTAACATTCCGTGAGAAAGTTGAACCAGATGATATATAGTTCATATTTAAATCGGGAGATAGAGATCGGGGACGACGGTGACCTGAATTGACAGGAGAAGTGTTCTGCTCCGCCGTCGACATTAAAATAGAAAAGGAGATTTAGATCTGCAAAGTAAAAAAAACTGATCCGGATACCGCTATTTTTTAGAAAAAAACTTTATAGTAGGAAAAGGAAAACCTAAATCTGATAACGAGCAAAAAATGAAATGGGGGGAAATAATAATAAACAATAGCGGGACAAGTACCTTTTACCGCGGGGTATTTAGTAATTTCACTTATTCTAATAGACGGGCCGCAACTTATTTGTGTGGCAAATAATGTGCCACGTCACCGCAGGCTGAGAGAGACTCTCAGTTGTCGGCTGATATACATATTTCTGATATATATATATATATATATATATATATATATATATATATATATATATATATATATATATATATATATATATATATATATATATATATCTTCAAATGAGAAACTTTCTCGAAATAAGCTTTGTGAGAAAATCATGTAGGAGCGATTCCGTGGATAATCTGACCGTTCACCTTGATCTACATACTTCATTTATGCTACCAATAAAAATCACACTATTCTGAGCTTTTTTACCCATGCATCAAATGACATCTTTATTTTACGGTGAATATTACGTATGTTTTGTAACCACTTATTGTAGGGGTAAAAAGACTCAGAATAGCGTGATTTTTTATTGGTAGCCTAAATAAACTATGTAGATCAAGATGAACTGTTCAAATTATGCACATGATCTCTCTTATATGGTTTTCTCACAGTCTTTGTGTGAGAGTTTCTCACACGAAGACCTATATGTGTGTGTGTGTGTGTGCGCGCGCGCGCATACATACATACATACATATATATATATATATATATATATATATATATATATATATATATATATATGTATGTATATGTATATATATATGTATATAGAGAGAGAGAGAGAGAGAAAGAGAGAGAGAGAGAGATAGACTTGTGTCCTTCCCAAAAGGATTGGAGCTCGAATTCTTCACACTCAAATTCAACCCTCTGACATTCGAATATAAGATCTGCTCCATTGAAGTTGATCTATATTATTTCAAGTAAATATTTTTTTCTCATCAATCAAGCGGCGCCAAGACGACCAAAAGTAGTGAGTTGGTTAGATCTATGTATTTAGACAAACAAATTCTCGATCTAGCCATTTTATTATGATCTAAACATTTAAAAACCCTTACAAATCAATTTTTGTTAGGTTTCAAACGTTCTACACCGTTAAACAAACCAACTTACTATTTATGTCGTCCGTTTTTCTCCTACTTGATGTATGAACAAAAAGTATTCAAAACACTTGATTTTTGGTTTATAGATACTTGAAATAATATAGATCAACTTCAACAGAGTAGATCTTATATTCGAATCTCGGAGGGTTGAATTTGAGTGGGAAGGATTCGGGCTCAAATCTTTTTGGAAGGACACAAGTCTATCTCTCTCTATATATTTTTACCCTACTTGATGCATGGGGTTTCAAAATGTTCTACACCATTAATCTAACCAACTCACTACTTTCGGCTGTCCATTTTGCGCCGCTTGATCGATAGGCAAAAAGTGTTCAAAACACTTGATTTTTAGTTTATAAATACTTGAAATAATATAAATCAACTTCAACGAAGTGGATCTTTTAGTTGAATGTTGAAGAGTTGTATTTGAGTTGGAAGAACTCGGGCTCAAATCCTTTTGGAAGGACACAAGTCTCCCTCTCTTCTCTCTCTCTCTCTCTCTCTCTCTCTATATATATATATATATATATATATATATATATATATATATATATATATATATATATATATAAAACATACAAAGATGTTTAGTGTGGATATTAAAGTCATGAGGGTATTTTTGAATAAGGGAGCATTTACAAATAAATATATTATATGAATGTTTAGTGGAATCAACTTATTTGCTTGTTATACTACTAACCATAAAGTAATATGAATTTAAACCTAATTAATGAAGAGTGTGTGTGCGCGCGCATAATCATACAAAGATGTTTAGTGTGAATATTAAAGTCATGAGGGTGTTTTGAATAAGGGAGCATTTACAAATAAATATTTTATATGAATGTATAGTGGAATCAACTTATTTGCTTGTTATACTACTAAACATGAAGCAATATGGATTTAAACCTAATTAATCAAGATTTGACCCACTCCCTTGCATGAAGAAGTGAATGGGAGAGTCAAGGTATGACTTGGCTAAAGGAGAACGAGCTTGGGGAATTGGAGTGTTGTGTTGGCACCATGAGAGAAATTCTCTTCATGCATTATATAGCAAAAATTCTCAAAAATGCTCATTCTCAACAAAACACACACTCTCTCTTGAAGTTCATCTCCTTTGAACTCTCATAACAACCATGGCAACCCATCTCCCTTAATGATACCAACACCCTCATTCTCCTCAATTAGTCTCTAAATATGCATATTTCACGCCGCATCTTCACAATTATTCTGAATAAAATTCTGTTAATAATGGTTTTCTTGTATGTTTCTAGGTCCATGGCATGAAATAAAGAAGTCCCAAACTCTCATTTAATTGGGGATTTTTATAGCCTAAGAGTAGCCCAAGATTTTTGAAGCTCTATCTACCAAATCTGGGTGTAGAAAACTAGAAACCAAGAGCAGGTACAGGGAGTGATTTGCAGCAGAAAGTTGTACACTCTGGCGCCACGCACGCGGCGCTTGTACTGCTATAGAAACGCAGTTGTACGAGAGAGCCACATGTCGATTTTCGACGCATGGCCCCATCTTGACCCCTAGACCCCCTTTTGGCTATAAATACTCCCTAATTTCAACAGAACGGGAGAAAAGGAAGGTTTTAAGGGTAGTTCATCTCTTTAGTGTAGATTAGTTCTACTTCTTCATTTCTTTTTATATATTTTTTATTTTAGATCTTGTAAAAGTGAAGAGAGTGATTCTTAGGATGAAAGTTAGGGTTTTTGTAATGGAGGGTGACTGTCATGCCCCGCTTCCCAAAATACGGAGTACGGGTATGTGACAATGGCCAGCAGATACTCACGAAAAGTAAAATCTCTTCCATAAGTACCTTAAGCTATCAATAACGAGTAAGATAGCACACATATATGCATATACAACCAAGCGTAGGGATAAAAGCACATATATAAAAAAACTAAATCATAAATTATATCATCCACCATATTTGAATAAGACAAGTCAAGAAAAAGAAACTGAACTCATCTGAGGACAACTAACCAGAATGTGTTCTACGATCAACTCTCTATACCAGCTTTCTGAATCTAGATACTAAAAAATAATAAAGATCCGTCAGAATCGGTCTAGTAAGAGTACACGAAGGGAAAAGAATGGCAAAAGAGAGAATATAAAAATGCAGTAACACTACAAGTAGGACATTAAAATAAAAAGAATAATATATTTGACAATATCTAGAACTAAAAGTAATGCAATTACAGGAATAATCAGGACAATTGATCATGTACAATAAGACCGTGCACGCATATTGTGACATGAATATAATGAACATAAGATGTCCAGGATGAGTAACTGTCGTACACTATAATCACAAGATCACAGGAACACGAGATAACAAGTTAAAATTACATAGTCAGTCCAGGAATATTATATAATCAAGATAACGCATGTCACAGGAGTCTCAAGTATCAGTATTATGTCAGGTATGAGATTACGTGAAGGATCATTACGAGACGAGCTAGATCACTGAAAATAATGCAGGATATGATGCACGTGCATATGTCTAGCATTTTATTAATTTTAAATTAATGCAATTATCCTATGCCTCATCCCACAGGACAACTGCATATCAAATAAGTGGTGCGTTAGTGGATCCTGATAGCAGAGAGAAACAGTTTACTGTACTTAGGTATCATTAACATGAAATAATAAATGCGCGCATAAATCACAAGAACACAATATCACGTGTGGCATCGAAACCTACAAGGGGTAGCCGTTCCAAGCACACCTCGATTTTCCCTGCTACCAGTCTCCCACAATAACCCTGACTTGGTTAATTTTATTAATCAATGCAAGTACAGGATGGTTTGTGACTCGGTGTAACAGGATTAGGAAACGGTATCAAGAATATCAGTGTCAGATAGAGAATATAGTGTGTATCAAGAAAATAGTGACAATATCAAGTGACAAATGCAAAATAGTGCAAGTAATGTTATGTAATCCAAAGATCATAGTAAATCAGTCATGATTATATGTCCATAATCTAATAAAATATTCTCAATAATGTATCACAAGATATTTGATCGATTTTCTCAAGATTAATTTCATAATATTCATTTCATTATTATCCATTTATCCTTAAGATCTAGATCACAATATCATTCGATATATAGTCTTTATCCATCAATCAATATAGGTTTTCGTGTCAGAATCTATCAAGCAAAATCATGTCAATATTAATTGGATGCATGCATGTATAGTGAAGAGATGTAAAAACGATATGTGGAACAATATATCGTGATCATGTGACGAAAACGATGATAATATGAAAACTAGCGATAAAATGGATAATACCATGATCAACGGTACAATTGGAACAATGCAGTACGTACACACCAGTAATCGTGATCACAAGACATTAACGATAATCACGAATAAGATGACATAGAGAAATTAATAATTAACGAACAATATTAAAGTCTACATGAAAATCAAGAAGAAGAAATCGTGTACACTTACATGAAATGATGCGATTTCGGGTCTGAAACGCCATCGGGTCTACATTGCACGAACAAGTACAGATCTTCGGATCATCTCGTAGGTCAGTTTTCGAATCGCCAGTGTATCGGATCCACAATGAGCACAATCCGAATCTTCCTTTACTAAGTTCGGATCGTACGAATGAGTCTGTAACTGCTATAACAAGCAATCATACACAAAAAGGAAGGAGAATTAATACACACACACATGACATATGTATGTACCCACACATGTATGCTACAATGCATACACACGTGTGTACACCGACATACGAGTATACACACAGACACATACATAGACTTATATACGCATCCATACACACACACACCCATGCATTAATACACACCCCTCATCATTATATTTACACAACCAAGCAAGCACCCATGCATTTACACACCCATATCATCACCATACACACACTAATACAGAATTACATAATATACAGAGAAAGAAGGAGACTGTACCCATGCAAAAGCTCACGCAAGGGGTGACTCCAGCGCACCGGCGGAAGCCACGGAGTATATCAGTAACTCCGAAGGATTGCCGGGTTCACCATGGTTGCGTCGTGGGGTTCCGGCGCATTGGTGATGGTTGGCTAAGGGGAGAGCACAAAGAAGGAGGGAGAAGAGACATATACACCCACTTATATACCATACAATAATATACCCACCTCACTTAACATGTTTACACCACCAAGCAAGCACCCACTCGCGCACACACATGAATACACACACGGCACACATTCGCATACATTCACTCACGCACACATCCACCATATAATCATCCACAATAATACCCAAATACACACACATAATTAAACACACACATATATTCACATGAAAATATACAGAGAGAGGAAAGAGACACTCACGGCAAGGGGGTTGCACGCGGCGATCTCCGACGACGGTAGAGCTCGCGAATCTCACCGGAGAGGATGCGGGCAACGATGGTACCCAGGTGTGCTGCCGCGGAGACTTGCCGGCGGAGAGGGAGAGAGGGCACGGCCTTGTTGCCACGGAGAGTGGTTGGATGTGTGCTCCGGAGCTTACGGCAAGGAGGAGAAGCCAGAGAGGATGCTCAGGATGTTGCCGGAGGGAGGAAGCTCGGCAGGAGCTGCCGGCCAAGGTTCGGCCATTTTGGTGTGCTGCTGAGTGTGCATGGCGGAGCTGCAAGGAGATGCGGGTGATGGTGCTCAAGGCGACAGAACGGCGGGGACTCAGGCTTGCTGTCGACTAAGGAGGGAGGTTGACATCACGGCGGCAATCATAGGGAGAAAGAGAGAGCTCGGGTGTGGCGGAAGCAAGAGATGGTGATGGATTGAGTTCAGTTATGAGAGAGAGGTTATAATATATGAGAGAGGGGGGTGTGCAGGTAAAAGGGTGAGTGGGGACGTGAGAGAGGGGGGAGCAGGTGGAGACGTGAGAGATACATAGAGAAAAAAGTGGGTGAAGTGGTGCAGCCTGGAGGACGTGGGAGAGATAGTAGGAAAGATGAAGCGAAGTTAGAAGGGTTAAATAATTTGTGTAGGCATGAACATCACACGCCAATGTGGCCATGTGGTTTAGACTTAAGGATTTGGATAAGGTGGTCACGGATTCAAAATCGTGTGATCACAATAAAAGGGTTTTCTATTTTTTTTTTAATTGAATTATATATATATAATATATATATATATATCAATATTTAATTATTAATTTATTTGATTAAATTCCTATTGATTCAAAAAAATCTTCAAAATTCTAAAAAATAGAAGGTATCATCCTGAACATTGTTGTGAAGTCGAATCTCTGAAATTCATTCTCGATTGTAAATTAAAAAATTTGGGGTCAGTCTGTGACACTGATCGATCCCGAATTGATATTCTTCTCCAATAATTCTCAAAAAATTCAAAAAACTAGAAAAATTTAAAATATTAGAAAATAATATCTTGAGCTGAAAAGTCGTCAATCTAGCTATCAAGATGGTTAAATCGGGTACCTACACCGTATAAGTTACTAGTATTGACACACGTACAATGCAAACAGAGGGTTACAATCCTACTCACCTCAAAAAAAATTCATCCTCGAAATTCAAGAAGGTTAATAGATGGCATCGACGTGTGAATCAAAGCAGTGTCTATGGGAGTTAGGATTATCCCAGATCCGTAGTCATGACAATATGCTATATCCCACTATCAAGTCAAACATGAGTCATGATCTAACGTATTCATCTGCCAAGAGTATCACTATAAGTTCGTGGATCAAATTGACTTCTCATAGTTCATAATCGATCATTCTTAATATTACTATAGTCTTCCGATCCACTATTGTCACGTTCATTTGATAAGATTACTTTCACAATTTATAGATCAAATCCTTAAGATCTATCTGTAACCATAATCCACTAATTTATTCTTTTAAGGCTTTTTGATCCACTATGATCACATCGAACTAAAATTTCAGATATCTCAATTACGTTATCATTCTTATAACATCACTCCAAAATTATATTATCTCTGAGATCACCACGATTGCTCAATTAATAATCTCCCTAGTTGTTATATCATTAAAATCATTAAGATTCCAAATAATCTCAAGTCCTTGAGTGCATGTTTTATACAGGTCTACAGTATCACATTTACACAATTCTCAGATCACACGATCACTACTGGAAGATCATTAGTCAAGGTAGCAGCCACTGAAGGAATTTTCAAGATTAGATATCAACAGTCAGTAACTATAAGTCCTCGAAAAAAATGGGCCAATGATATTAATTAGTTCTTGTCTCAACCCTCAATATATCTTTCAGATTGATCTTTACAATGTTGCTATTATATTTCTGCTTTAGTTTCTCAAAATTTGAGTTTTAAATTCATTGATCTTCATAAGAATTCAGATATATCTATCTCTTCCTTTCATTTATGA
Source organism: Agave tequilana (assembly GCA_038442645.1). Taxonomy (NCBI): domain Eukaryota; kingdom Viridiplantae; phylum Streptophyta; class Magnoliopsida; order Asparagales; family Asparagaceae; genus Agave; species Agave tequilana. The sequence continues at coordinate 68,112 of JAVJIF010003797.1, read as the reverse complement.
TTCCTCAATCAGAAGATCAAAAGATTCTCAAATTATCAAGGTAATCAAATTACCATGTTCTTAAAATTTATAAGATTAACTCAAAACCTCAAACTACGATAGATATTCTTAAAATATTACTTAGATCTAAAAACTTCAAGATTCTTATCCTCAAATACCAAATGCATGCAATCTGATCTAAGGTATAGTCATATTCTCCTAAGGCAATGATTTCATTTATTGATCTGATTATCACTCCAAGATCCATACCCCTAAATCCAATATATTGATGTAATTTGAATACTTTTTAATCAAATCATAATTTTTTTATCTTAAGTCCTCCAGCTTACTGTGATTTCCCAGCAGACATAAATTTCCAAGTTTCAAATTTAAAATTCCCCATAAAATTAATTATAAGATAATTTCATAATAATCCTCTCAATTATTCTTCTTCCTCTAAATGAGCAGATCAAATCCTCAATTATCTATCATCAATCTAATTCCTAAATAATAACAGTTTAACCAGACATGATCAGACAGGGGCAGAGTAGGGTATGATAATAATATGAAGATATAGATAGAATGAGAAAATAGTCAGATCAGGATAATTGTTACAGTATTTTTGAGGATTGATTGTATGAGTATGGAGTAAGAGGAGGGAGTCAAATGACTGTTTACTCAGATAATTTCATGGAATGTTATCATATATGTGACCAGATTATATATAGGCATATAACCTTGCTAACCTGGCTCTGATACCAACAAAATCATGTCGGGCCCTGCCTCCCAAAATACGGAGTACGGGTACGTGATAATGGCCAGCAGATACTCACGAAGAGTAAAATCTCTTCCATGAGTACCTTAGGCCGTCAATAACGAGCAGGATAACACACATATATGCATATACAACTAGGCGCAGGATAAAAGCACATATATGAAATACTAAATCATAAATAATATCATCCATCATATCTGAATAAGACAAGTCAAGAAAAAAAACAACTCACCGGAGAACAACTGAGCCGAATGTGTTCTATGATCAACTCTCTATATCGACTTTCTAAATCTAGATACTAAAAAATAATAAAGATACGGCAGAACTGGACTAGCAAGAGTACACGAAGGGAAAAGAACAGTAAAAGAGAGAATATGAAAATGCAGTAACAGTACAAGTAGGGCATTGAAATAATAAGAGCAATACGTTTGACAGTATCGAGAACTGAAAGTAATAATAATAATAGGAATAATTAAGAAGATAGATTATGTACAATAAGACCGTACACACATGTTGTGACATGAATATAATGAACATAAGATGTCCTGGACGAGTAACTGCCGTATAAAATAATCACAAGATCACAGAAATACGAGATCACAAGTTAAAATCACATGGTCAGTTCAGGAATATCATGTAATCAAGATAATGCATGTCACAGGAGTGGTTGCAGCTTTACCTGCACACAAAATACAGTATTTCAGAACTTTAAATAAAGATGTGCAAGTGCTCAATTCTTACCGCTATAGAAAGTGGCTATGCGGGTCGTGATCCACAAGGAGGGTTTGCGATGGAAGCGTTCAAAGTTTTCTATTGAAATCTTTATGAAGACAAAACGAAAGTTCTTCTTTGTTTTTAAGAAATAAAAATGAAAAAAGAGTTATGTTAAAGTTAGAAAAAAAACGGTAGAATGAGAAAGTAGAGAGAATCAGAAAGCGACTATATACAAATGAGTTGGGAAAGAAGTGATTTGAAAGATATGGTGTTGGTGATTTAATTTACAGAAATAAAAGGAAAGAAATAAAAATAAGTACTTACCTTCTTTTCACCAAAAGCTTACCTTGAATCTTCAGCTACGATGTTACCTTGAAGTGGAGGCAATCAGCGCATAGCCCATAAGAGTTGATTATTGATCTCTTCCACATTACATCATCAAGAAACTCAAGCATGAAATGATACAGAGAGAGACTCAATTCCATCGTCATGAGCTATCGGTGGCACTCGCAAAGGCAAGGCTCTTTCGATTCTTTTAGACTCACTTGGAAGACAATTGTACTAAAAAGAAAAGTGAAGTAGAAAAGAAGAAGAAGAAGAAAACTAAAACAAAATACATACAAAGAGAGAATACAAATTTGATTTCATAACGATAAAAGAAAAGAAAGAAACTTACACCAGTGTCACTCTCAGCTCAAGCTTCATTCTTGTTCTTCTATGAAAGTCTGATTTCCTCTGAATTACATAAATGAAAACTAAAATTACATGAAAAAGAAAAAGAAAAACCTACACTAAGAAATAGAAAACTAGGCTAAATCCTATCTCTGCATGGTCGTCCCTTTTTTCTCAGTTGAAACCAATATTTATAGGCAAAACCCACACGAGGAGAATCCCGGGAAGATTGGGGAGCAAACGCTCCCCCAACAGAGTTAGTTTGGCTGCGGAAACGCGGCCAAAGCCGCGTTTTCACGGCCAGGGTGTGGCCAGGTGGCCACACCCTGTTGGTGGGTCTCCCTTGTTTTTCCTTCTGTTTTATCTTCAGTTGGTTTTCTCGTTTGAGTCCAGGATTGTGACGAAATGGCCTTTAATTCTTGGCTTTAACCGATCGATTCTGAGAGGATTCTTCTCAACCGGTTTTCAACCTCTTGATTTTGCCCTGATTTACTGAGTGTGAATTAATTCTGATTTAATTCAGAATTTGGTGGGCTTTTGGGCTCATTTCTCTTCATCTCCTTAAGGAATGGGCCTGCAAATAAATTAAACAATTAATTAGGACAATGCAGATTTTATTCTATAATAAGTATGAAAATATGATACTAAATATGCAATATTAGCGATCAATCACACCCCCATACCTATCTTTTGCTCGTCCTCGAGCAAAACAACTAAACTATACTAAGGATTATTAGACCACTTTCGCAGGTCACGCGATTGCACTGAGTATGTGCAACAAGCCATTAAACCTCTAGGTTTCCCCTAGAGGACGAGTTTTGTCTCGTGAGGGTTTTCAGCGGATTACACCCACAAAATCCATAAAGAAAGGGAAACAAAGAGTTAGTATTTTCGAAAAGCATTTTGAAAGAGAAAATATTTGAAATATAATTGTAAGATTTAAGTAATCTATAAGTTATAGGAAAATCGAAATTTTCATTCCTAAACTTAGTCTCTATTCAACAATTTGTTATCAATCAAAGTAAGGAGTCAAATTGTACTTCTCATCTAGTCTATTACTTTACCCTAAGTCATATGCACCTTATGACTGTGAAAATTTTGACTAAGGGTTCATTAACTCTAACTCTTATGCCTTATTTATTTATATATATATATATATTTGGTGGTATTATTTCTTATTTCTATTAGGCTTTCTAATCTGCCCATGTAACGAGCCTCTAATCGATGACTCCTAAACCAAACGGTCTTAGGGCACCGGGTGAGAAAACACCCCAAGGACTTAAGGACTCGAGCAAATAAGGCCACAAAACTAAGAATTTTATTATATGAACCCCTTTTAGGCGTGAATACTTATGCTTTATTAGGCACCAATACCCAGCTTAATCAGAGGATTTTTATATATATTTTTTTCTCAAACTTATCTAATCATCTTTCGCATAAATACTAAGGCTTGCTTAGGTCAAAGCACCTAGCTAATCAATAATTAGATTTGTTTATTTTTTCATTTTCATTTTTTTAAATTTTTTTATAAGGCATAAGAATCTTTATTTTTGAACCCTAAGTGTGTAAGTGTATGAAGTGTGCATATTTCATCAAGGTAAAGATCAAGACTAAATTACTTTGACAAATTATCTTCCTAACTCTAAAATCAAACAAATAATCTTATTTTGACCAAGTATAAGAAATCCTAATTTGGATTTTCCTATTCCTTAAAATTAACTTAATTTCTTACAAAAAATATGTCAAAATATTGTTTCTATTTTCCAAAAAGTTTTTAAAAGTAAAAAAATGTTAAATTTTTTTTAATAAAAAGAAAAAAATAAGTTATGTTAGAACCATCCCCCACGCCTATCTCATGCATTGTCCTCAATGTATGAATTAATGCATAGATGCATGAAAAAGACGAAAGGGAAGGAAAATGTTACCTTAAGGTGGTGGTTCCGGTGGTGGTCTGATTGGTCCACGAAATGCGGCCCAATCAACTTTTTGTGGAGTTCGGAGGAACCCACCAGAAATTTCTTTAATATAACCTATTAGAATGATGTATCCATGAAGGATTTTTATTAAATATTTGACCCCATCCAATTTCCAAATTCCATAATTAATTTCAGAGTCAAATTTGTCAACCACCTTGTCCCAAAATGGAGTATGAAATGATAGAATGATTGACTTGGACTCAGGAAGTATAGGAACTAATACCGACTCAGGAAGGTGACTTAAGTCAAGTAAAGGCTCAGGAGTCGAGATTGGTTCAGGAAGTGGGTCCAAGTCAAGAAAGTGAAACTCAAGTCCACATTTATTTTCCAACAATGGACTGTGACTTAATATTGGTGATTCAAGTTCAGGAATGATAGGTGGGGGAATCAAAACTGACTCTAAAATATTACTCAAGTTTGGTAACAAAACAGGAGTCAATATTGATTCAGAAAGTTGAACTGGATCACAGATTTGAGAATCTAGGTCACATATCTCATTGAGTTCAATATCAAAAAAATGAGAACTTGCCAATTTGTCAATAGGATTTTCAAAAGTGTAAAATTGGTCAAATTCAATATGATCATCAAGAATAGGTGATTCAATTTCATGATGAATTGGCACAGGATTCAATGTTGACTCAGGAAAAAGATTGAAATCAGGTGAAGACACCGGAGTCATTATTGAATCAGGAAGTAAAATTGAATCACTAAGTTGAGATTCATGATCATATTCATTTTCAAGTTCGATTTCAGGAAAAGGATAACTTGCCAAACTATCAATATTTTTTTCAAAATTTGGAGTTTGGGCAAGTTCAAATGATTGTTCTGAAATGGAACCTTGATTTTCAAAACAACCTAACTCATCGGCTCTAACAGGATGGTTAGTGACATCAGAACTGGTCAAACGGTGGGAACGTAGAGATTGGACCATCATATCTATGTCACGATTACGAGCGTTTTGAGCCTGAGTCATGGCTTCAAGCATCTTTTCATAGTTGATAGGTTCATTGTTTTGATGAAAAGATGAAGTATTGTCTTGGAATTGGTGGTAAAATTGTAAGTCCATCAGATTTTGGGATTTGTGTTTGGACTCACGCATACTCATTTCCAAAATTGATAGTTTTCTATTTTGGACTGGTGGAACTGAGTATGAATCTTGGAAATATTGTGGACAAGGTGGAGAAGGAGGACAAGTTGGTTGAAAATTGGACTCGGGGGAGGTGAAGCCCCACTGACTCTGTGAAGAGTTGAAATCATTCTGGAAATTATAGTTATTAGATTGGGGGCATGGGTTATATTGATTCGGATAAGACCAATCCGGCACACTAGATTGGTTAAAATTATGATATGCCGGGTTGGTAATATCCAAAATAAAGTTGGTGCGTAATATGGATTATTATTGAAGTTGAAAAAATTATTATTATAAGCCATATCACACAATAGGATACAAACAAAAAGAAAGAAAAAAAAACAAACAAATAAGCAAACAATAAAAGGAAAAAATTCTAACTAAGTTAGGGTAGACCTATGACCTAGACGACTCCTAACTGATTAGACTGTCCACGGGAGGTATAATGCAGACTTTGACCACAAGCTAATCAGCCAGGTCAGGGCAAGGTTGGTGGGAGGTTTTCCGTCAAAGACGTTTCTTAATTAAATAACCACCAACCTTCGGGCTTTCGGCCCTTAATCCCTTTTCTAGACACTGATTTGGCAGGAGTCAAATTCCAACACCTTCCCCTTAGGATAATCTCCTAATTGAGTCTGAGATGTCCCTAGGGCCAACGTCTACTCATTTTTAGTTAGGCTTGAGTTAGTGAGTGCTTGAAATCTGATTTTTGGGCCAAGGAAGGGTGATTAAATCCCCACCTTATCTTGTTAATGGGTGGTGCCCTTAAGATCAGTTTGTGCAAGTGTACAAGATATGTAAATAAGATTCACTCAAAGCTATGTAAATCAATCAAGAGATGAGTCCTATTCTAGATGCAATGCGAACGTACCTTGCTCCAGCACTCTTCAACAGTAAAGTAAATGAATTGAAAAGACACGTGCCTAAAATGCAAACGTCTAATCAATTTTTTTAACTTTTTCAACAAAAATTTTACTGTTGATTTATTAGCAGGCTTTTGGTGATAGCATATAAGAAATAAAGTTGCAGAAAACTAGTTTTTGCAAAGTAAGCAGCCCTGCAAAAAAGACAGTTAGTAGTGAACTCTTCCTTGCCACGGAAACGCGACAATTCAGAGGGTACTTGGTCTCTGTTTTCTGGAACAGAGGCCCAAGACCACTTATATGTTTCTGCAATCCTTTTTTCCTGCTTTGCTTGCCCTATAACCTGCAACAGAGAAGAAAATTTGTTTTAATTCTAAAAATTAAATAAAAATCAGATTTCAATAAAAACCGTTACCCTCCCCTGCAACGGCGCCAAAAATTTGGTTGATGCTTTACCTACACACAAAATACAGTATTTCAGAACTTTAAATAAAGATGTGCAAGTGCTCAATTCTTACCGCTATAGCAAGTGGCTATGCGGGTCGTGATCCACAAGGAGGGTTTGCGATGGAAGCGTTCAAAGTTTTGTATTGAAATCTTTATGAAGACAAAACGAAAGTTCTTCTTTGTTTTTAAGAAATAAAAATGAAAAAAGAGTTATGTTAAAGTTATAAAGAAAACGGTAGAATGAGAAAGTGGAGAGAATCAGAAAGCGACTATATACAAATGAGTTGGGAAAGAAGTGATTTGGAAGATATGGTGTTAGTGATTTAATTTACAGAAATAAAAATGAGTACTTACCTTCTTTTCACCAAAAGCTTACCTTGAATCTTCAGCTACGATGTTACCTTGAAGTGGAGGCAATCAGCGCATAGCCCATAAAAGTTGATTATTGATCTCTTTCACATTACATCATCAAGACAACTCAAGCATAAAATGATACGAGAGAGACTCAATTCCATCGTCATGAGCTATCGGTGGCACTCGCAAAGGCAAGGCTCTTTCGATGCTTTTAGACTCACTTGGAAGACAATTGTACCAAAAAGAAAAGTGAAGTAGAAAAGAAGAAGAAGAAGAAAACTAAAACGAAATACATACAAAGAGAGAATACAGATTTGATTTCATAACGATAAAAGAAAAGAAAGAAACCTTACACCGGTGTCACTCTCAGCTCAACCTTCATTCTTGTTCTTCTATGAAAGTCTGATCTCCTCTGAATTACATAAATGAAAACTAAAATTACATGAAAAAGAAAAAGAAAAACCTACACTAAGAAATGAAAAACTAGGCTAAATCCTATCTCTACATGGTCGTCCCTTTTTTCTCAACTGAAACCAATATTTATAGGCAAAACCCACACGAGGAGAATCCCGGGAAGATTGGGGGAGCAAACGCTCCCCCAACAGAGTTAGTTTGGCCGCGAAAACGTGGCCAAAGCCGCGTTTCCGCGGCCATGGCCACACCCTGTTGGTGGGTCTCCCTGGTTTTTCCTTCTGCTTTTACCTTCAGTTGGTTTTCTCGTTTGAGTCCAGGATTGTGACGAAATGGCCTTTAATTCTTGGCTTTAACCGATCAATTCTGAGAGGATTCTTCTCAACCGATTTTCAGCCTCTTGATTTTGCCCTGATTTACTGAGTGCGAATTAATTCTGATTTAATTCAGAATTTGGTGGGCTTTTGGGCTCATTTCTCTTCATCTCCTTAAGGAATGGGCCTGCAAATAAATTAAATAATTAATTAGGACAATGCAGATTTTATTTTATAATAAGTATGGAAATATGATACTAAATATGCAACATTAGCGACCAATCAAGGAGTCTCAAGTATCAGTATCATGAAAGTATATGTCAGGTACTAGATTACGTGAAGGATCAATATGAGGTGAGCTAGATCACTGAAGACAATACATGATATAATGCACGTGCATATGTCTAGCATTTTATTAATTTTATACTAATGCAATCATCATGTGCCCCATCCAAAAAACAACTGCATATCAAACAAGTGGTGTGTTAGTAGATCCTGATAGCAGGGAGAAATAATTCACAAGACTCAGGTATCATGTAACATGTAATAATAAATGTGCACATAAATTACAAGAACACAAGATCATGTGTGGCATCCAAACCCACAAGGGGTCGTCCTTCCAAGCACACCTCACCGATTTTCCCTGCTACCAGTCTCTTCCAGTAACTCTGACTTGATTAATTTTATTAATCAATACAAGTACAAGATGGTGTGTAACTCAATATAACAAGATCAAAAATGGTATCAAGAATATCAGTGTCAGATAGTGAATATAGTGTGTATCAAGAAAACAGTGACAATATCAAGTGACAAATGCAAAGTAATGCAAGTAGTATCATGTAATCCAAAGGTTATAGTAAATTGGTCATGATTATATGTCCATAATCCAATAAAATATTCTCAATAATGTATCACAAGATATTTTGATCGATTTCCTCAAGATTAATTTCATAATTTTCATTTCATTATTATCCAGTTATCCTCAAAATCCAGATCACAATATCATTAAATATATAGTCTTTATTCATCAATCAATATAGATTTTCGTGTCAGAATTTATCAAGCAAAATCATGTCAATTTTAGTTGGATACATGCATGTATAGTGAAGAGATGTAAAAATGATATGTAGAACAATATATTGTGATAATGTGATGAAAATGATGATGATATAAAAACTAACGATAAAATGGATAATACCATGATCAGCGGTACAATTGGAACAATATAGTGCATGCACACTAGTAATCGTGAACACAAGACATTAACGATGATTAGGAATACGATGACGTAGAGAAATTAATAATTAACAGACAATATTAAATTCAACAGGAAAATCAAGGAGAAGAAATCGTGTACACTTGCATGAAATGACACGGTTTCAGGTCTGAAACGCCTTCGGGTTTGCACTGTACGAATAAGTACGGATCTTTGGATCATCTCGTGGGTCGATCTTCGAATCGCCAGTCTATCAGGTCCAGAATGAGTACAATCCGAATCTTCCGTTACCGAGTTCGGATTGCACGATCAAGTCTGTGACCATTATAACACGCAATCATACACAGAGAGGAAGGGGAATTAACACACACAAAAGACATATGCATGCCCACACATGTACGCTACAGTGCATACACATGTGTGTACACCCACATACGAGTATACACACAGGCACATACATAAACTTATATACACATCCATATATCTACATACGTACATACACACACACACACACATATACACACACATATATACATATACATATATACATACATATATATATACATATACATATATACATACACACACACATACACACCCATGCATTGATACACACCCCTCATCATTATATTTACACAACCAAGCAAGCACCATGCATTAACACACCTATATCATTACCATACACACACTACACATTTACACAATATACAGAGAAAGAAGGAGACTGTACCCATGCAAAAGCTCATGCAAGGGTTGGCTCCGGTGGAGTCCACGGAGGATATCGGTGACTCCGAAGGATTGTCGGGTTCACCATGCTTGTGTCGGCAGGTTCTGACACGTTGGTGATGGCCGACCAAGGGGAGAGCACAAAGAAGGAGGGAGAAAAGATATATACACCAACCTATACACTATGCATTAATATACCCACCTCACATAACATGTTTACACCACCAAGCAAGCACCCACTCACGCACACACATGAATACACACATGGCACACATTCGCATACATTCACTCACGCACACATCCACCATATAATCATCCACAATAATACCCAAATACACACACATAATTAAACACACACATACATTCACATGAAAATATACAGAGAGAGGAAAGAGACACTCATGGCAAGGGGGTTGCACGCGGCGATCTCCGGCGATGACAGAGCTCGCGAATCTCACCAGAGAGGATGCGGGCAATGATGGTACGCGGGTGTGTTGCCGCGGAGACTTGATGGCGGAGAGGGAGAGAGGGCACGGCCTTGTTGCCGCGGAGAGTGGTTGGGTGTGTGCTCCGGAGATTGCGGCAAAGAGGAGAAGCCAGAGAGGATGCTCAGGATGTTGCCGGACGGAGGGAAGCTCAGCAGAAGCTGCCGGCCAAGGGTTCGGCCATTTTGGTGTGCTGCTGAGTGTGCATGGCGGAGCTACAAGGTTAGTGGATCCATTAGTAGTTAATGTCCATAAGTTTTCTTCCATTTTTACTTTGTTTTAAAAATAATATCAAAAATTACAAATATATTCTCTCCAATGTTTCTACCTTTGTTTCCACCGTACACTTCTCTTTTCATTGTTTCTTTTTTTTTGATTCTTTGAAATATAGAAAAACTGTTAACACACACGTGAACATATCGTTAATACTTCTATCGCTTCCTGTTCTTGTGGATTCGACCCATTTAGCCTCTATGATATAACGAAAGTATCGAAGAAGCCAAAGCACGCACACTTTAATTTCTGATTTCAAAATGACACTTTTTGTGCATGGTTTCACCCTGATCAAATTTTGGAGTAGTTGCCGAGGATGGGAATGATTTGATTTCACATTTTGGTTAACTTTTCTTCTCTGTTTCTAAGTATGTGTAACAATTTTCAAAATCTAACAACTGCAGAAGTCCACATTCTCCTGCTTCTCCCTGCTCAAGAAAGCAGGGAGTTGTTGCCTACTTCTTTTTCAGGGGTATCTTTAATTGCATATTTTGTGTATTCTACTGCTAGTTTTTTGTTTAGATTCCTATGCACTGTAATAATTAAGAATTAAAATACGATAATTGAATATTTTAAAATGGTTTAGATATTTGCATCTAAGCATGTGTTAATTTTAATTCTAATATACTGTATTTTATTCTTCTATTGTTATGACCTGGACTGAGGTGTACATATCGAATTGCATATAGTTAGGACAAACACGTAGGTGATTTACTCACTTTTTGTATTCATTCTTATCTATATTGCACACTTGCACGAATTGAACTTAAAGGCAAAATCCAACATAAGATAAGGTGAGGAAGTCAGTACCCTCTTTTAGCCTAAAAATCACCTCCCCACTCACACAACCCAAGTCTAAATAAAACTTGCTAGACATTGGCCCCTAGGGATATCTCAGACTCATTTAAGAGATTGACCTACAGAGAAAGTTGTTAGATTTTGATTCTTGTCAAATCGGTGTCAAAGGTTGGGGATTGAGAGGCGAAACCTCAAAAAACAGTGTTTTGACATAATTAGGCTCGTTGCTCCTGCATGGATACCTCCCACTGGTCTTTCCCCTATCTAACCGATTAACTTGTAGTCAGATTGCTAAAATATACCTCTCGTGGACAGCCTAACCTGTTAGGAGTCGTTTAGGTCGAGGTCAACCCTAGTATAAGCTTCTTTTTGAAATTTTCTTTGTCTTTATTTATTTGTTTGTTTGATTTTTCTTTTTTGTGATTGTTGTGATAAAATAGAATATAACAAAAAAATTTCAACCAAATGAATCCATTTTTCATACTGACCTTATTTGACTCGGATAACTCTGACCCGACTATGTATAATAACCAACCATATAGGCGGATTGGGTTTATCCGACTCAATATCCACCTATACCTCCAATTCTATAATCAAAATTTTCAAAATAATTTTCACTCTTCACAGAGTCCATGGAGATTCACTTTCGCTGAGACAAATTTTCAAATACCTTATCCGCAAATTCATTCCCCAACTTCGATTCATATACTCCTTTTCCTGTCCACCTACTGAAGAAAAATCCGATTTGAAAAAAAGTATGGAAGCCATGCTTTACTCCTACAGGAATTCAATCTAGAAATTCATGATAAAAAGGGGGCTGGGAATGTTGTCGTAGGTCACTTGTCTAGGATAGTGGTCGAATCTGTGTCCGACTCGCTACATGTCCTTGAGACATTTCCTGATGATCAGTTAATGTTTGCTTCCTCTTCAACTGTTCCATGGCATGCCGACATTGTGAACTACTTTGTCACAGAACAGATGCCTGATTCATGGACTAAGTAAGAATGATTGTGTTTCTTAGTTAGGGTCAAATGATTTTTTTGGGATGAACCATACATCTTCAAATACTGTCCTGATCAGATCATTAAGCGTTGTGTTCCTGACTCAGAATTTAGGAACATCCTTTCATTTTGCCATGACCAAGTCTGTGGTGGTCATTTCAGTGGGAAGAAAACTGCTGCAAAAATTTTACAATGTGATTTTTATTAGCCCACTTTATTTCGTGACGCTCGTGTCTACTGCCAATCTTGTGATTGTTGTCAAAGAAATGAAATGTCGTTGAACCCAATCTTAGTTGTCAAAATCTTTGATGTTTGGGGCATCGACTTTATGGGTCCCTATGTATCATGGATACCAATATATCCTTGTTGTAGTTGACTACGTCTCTAAATGGATAGAGGCTGTAGCATGAAGTTCCAATGACCACAAAGTTATGGTAAACTTCTTGAAGGAGAATGTATTCTCTCATTTTGGCTTTCCTTGTGCAATAATTAGCGATGGTGAAAAATATTTCTGCAATCGTACATTTGAAGCCTTTATGAGAAAATACTGCATCAATCATAGAGTAGTCACTCCTTACCACCCACAGACTAGTGGCCAAGTAGAAGTTTCCAATCAAGTCATCATGATCATTCTTGAGAAAACTGTGAATACCACTAGAAAAGACTGGTTCCTACGATTGACTGATGCCTTGTGGGCATACAGAACTGCGTTCAAGACTCCTATTGGAATGTCTTCATATAGGTTAGTCTATGGTAAGACTTACCATCTTCCTGTCAAGCTAGAACACAAGGCATATTGGGCAATCAAACGACTAAATTTTGACCTTGACAAGGCAGGTGAGTCCAGAAAACTTCAACTTGATGAGCTTGAAGAGATAAAGAATGATGCATATGATTATTCAAAATGGTACAAGAACCCTATGAAGATGATATATGATAGGGTCATAAAGATTTCCAACCATGACAGAAAGTTCTCCTCGACAATTTATGTTTATATCTCTTCCCAGGAAAATTGAAATCTCGTTAGACTGGTCCCTACATTATTCATAAGGTGCCCCGATATGGTGCAGTTGAGCTCTACAATACCATGGATGGTACCACTTTTTAAGTGAATGGCCATCGGATAAATCCATACCGTGAGTATCTGAGCTCAAAAGTGGAAGAAATCCTTCTGGAAGATCCTGTTTATCAGGATTTATCTCCATATATGCTAGGGATCTATTTCTGTATTATAGTTTTTGTGTTTTCTCTTACTAGACAATGATGGATGACATCTACTAGTCCTCATCACATACTATCTTTCTTCACATTCTTAAGATTATGTCATGTTGTGCATTCATTCATAAATTGAGGATAATACATGAAATAAGTAGGGGGCAAGGTTCTAACATAGGTTTTCATCCAAAAAAAAATTTTTGAAAAGAAAAACAATATTTTGACCTATTTTTTGTAAGAAATTAAGTTAATTTTAAGGAATAGGAGAATCATAATTAGGATTTCTTATACTTGGTCAAAATAAGTTTATTTGTTTGATTTCAAGGGTTAGAAAGAAAATTTAGAAAAGTAATTTAGTCTTAATTTTTACATTGATGAAATATGCATCTTTTATACACTTACACACTTAAGGTTCAAAAACAAAGATTATTATGCTTTATAAAAAAAATATTAAAAAATTTAAAATTAAAAAGAGAAAGAAATATATATTTCAAAAATCCTCTGATTAAGCTGGTATTTGTGCCTCATAAAGCATAATTCACGCCTAAAAGTGGTTCATATAGTAAATAAAATACTTAATTTTGTGGCCTTATTTGCTCAAGTCGTTAAGTCATTGGGGAGTTTTCTTACCCGGTGCCCTAAGACCGTCCGGTTTGGGAGTAACCAATCTAAGGCTCGTTACATGGGCAAATTAGAAAGCCTAAGAGAGTTAAGAAATATTATCACCAATATACACATAAATAAGATATAAGAGTTAGAGTTAAAGAACCCTTAGTCAAAATATTCAAGATGCATATGACATGAGGTAAGATAATAGACTAGATGAGAATATAATTTTATTCATAATCTTGATTGATAACAAATCTTTGAATAGAGACTAAGTTTAGGGATGAATAGTTTGGTGCTCCTATAACTTAAAAATTTCTTAATTCTTATAAAAACACTTCAAATATTTTCTCTTCTTTTCAAAATGCATTTTCAAAAATACTAAAAATTTATTTTTTATGAATTTTGTGGGTGTAATCTACTGAAAACCCTCACGAGACAAAACTCATCCTCTAGGAGTAACCTAGAGGTTTAACGGCTTGTTGCACGTGCTAAGTGCAACTGTGATTCTTACGAAAGTAAGTTAGGTTAGGTCAGTTAGTTTTTCTTCTATTTTTGAATGATAAGTGTAGGGGGCGTTTGGACACATATATTGCATAATTGTTACTGCATTCCTACATTTATTCTGTAATAATTCCTACAACTCACTTGTTTTAATGTCTAAATTCATTCAGGATATGGTAGAAAGAAGATAAGCACAAATCCTAGCCATATAAATCATATTCTTGAGAAAATTTAAATCATCAACTAAAGATAAAGCAAATTAACAAGGATCGATTCAAAACCAAAGAATCTAGAAGCCATTTTATCTGAAAATCGAATATATCAAATAAGATAATACCATCAAAATGCAAAAGAAAAAAGGATTTTTTGAAACCCAATCGGTTTCATTGAAGATAAATGGACAGAGAAAAGATCAACGGATGAGATGAAGCAATCATATTTGAAGATAAAGAGAAAATTCAAGTAAATTTGGAGTTCTAAATCAATTTAGATTCATATTCAGACTGTATATATTTTAGTATTTTCATCATAACTTTCGCTACAGAAACTCAAATCTGATTATTCAAGATGATCCAGAAAGAAGAGTTGAAGAGATATAATTCTTATGTTGATCTTTGTTTTCAATTCTGTCATCTGTTTAATAATATTCAGAAATAAACACGCCAACAAGTTGCAGATCAAAATTAAATTTTCACATAAAATTCTAGATAAATCAAATCCAGTTTGGAAATAAGAGGAGGATTCAAATTCAGAAATAGCTTGCTCTTCAAGTCAAAAGAAAGTATATTATCTTAAACTCAAAGTTCAAATTTAAATTCTGAAGATATATCTCTTGATGGATGCACATCTTCTACCAGGAGTCTATCTACTACTTCTACTATAAATAGAGAGGTAGAGCATAGGGAAAATCTCATCTCACATGAGAGAGCTGTAAAGGCTATATTGAGAGAAGATTGTGTGTATTGTAATGCGAGATTAGAGAAGATCAAGATTTTTGTAATTGATGATTTATGAATAAAATTCAAAGTTCTTTTATAAGATCGTGCACTATTTTCAGTCTAAGATTTCTCCATTCTTCTCTTTATTTTTAATGCGTTCTCTTCTTTTAATTGCATGTTTTATTCTATGAATTTATCAATAATTTATTGCATGTTTTCTCTTCTTTTCTTTTGTTAACTCCTTTTGTTTCAGCAGCGTTTGGAGGAGAAAGACGACAACGCAACGATAAGTCTTGTGCAAATCTGGGTTCCAATTTTCTTCTCCCTTCCTCTCTTATTTTCTTCATCGCTTATTTCACTTCGTCTTTACATTGGTTAGTACTCTTTTACTTCTTTTACTTCTTTACTTTTCTTACTTTTTACTGCTTAAGAATGTTTAGTTTTTAAAACAATCATCACACCTTTCTTTAAAGGACTTCTCAAACTAGGTTAAGAGTTAGATTTAGATTTTTAAAAACTAAAATTTTAGAAACAAGTCTCTATGGATTCGACCCTATTCTTGCCACCATACAATTTTCCTAAAAAGATTTCAAACCAAGATTTGGTTTTCATAACTTGTACGTGATTTAAACAACGATGGATTTCTTTATGAACTTCGAACCACGAACATTAAGAATGTAGACTTACTAATCATATATTAAGTTAAGCATATAGAACTTGATCTTACAATAACTAATTACCATGAATATGAATTGTGTGATGGATGATAACCATGGATGTCGATTTGTTATTATAATACCCTCTTGATCAAAGAGGTATTAAGGGCATGAATAGTAATTAGAAATACTATATTAATCAGAAATCATGTGATGGTAATTATAAACTCATCAATAATATGATTTGGTGAATAACTTAAATTCATGAGTTTAATTGGAGAGCCATGTATTAGTATTCTCTTTTATTTGGATATGGAATCATAAGATGGTAATTAAATTTTAAATTGTTTATAAAACTAAGTGGTGATGATTAAGTCATGTTTATATGTCAAGGAAGGGTTCCAGAGAGATCCAGTAGGAGTCAAAAATAATGTGAAGAAAGAGACTGGAGGAATCCAGTAGGAGTCGAAGATGGTGTAAAGGTAGGGGTTGGAGGGATCCGACAGGGAAAGAAGAAGGTGTGTGAGATCATTCACTAATTGTGATGATTGATTGATTGCCTTTATATGAACATAAAATTAGTGTATGTAATATACATAGCTCAAACTATAAGCCGTGAAGTATTTGATAATATAAAGTATGTGTATGTGGATCACAAGGACATAATATATATGACTAGTGTGCGACCAACTAGTATTATGAATAAACTTTGGTCCTAACATATAGTTGAGAAATCTATGTTCCAAAAGATGAAGTATTGGCAATATGAAATCTAAGAACTATGTATCTATAGAGATTTGAATGATCTTTACCACTAAAATGGATAACGAAGAATTTAATTATATGCTAATAAAGTATGCTTTCCCATAGGCTTAATTCGGAGTTACTTTACTCATAGAGCTCTCAAGCTCACCTCGTTGTATAAACCCCACATTCAGGTATCGACAAATGGAAGGCTACTAACAGAGGAATCAGAGCCCTTTTGTTGAAGTCATGCCTATTGAAGTCGATATTTCTTTTGTTCTAACTACTACCTATGTATTGCATGTTTATGTTCACGTCATAGACAGTAGAAGGGGGCAAAGAATATACATTTTGTTATTGGTACAACCTGTATAATATGTAAGATGTATATGTAATGAACACTGAAATATCTAGGTTATCTGAATACTTGTGTGCGTGTGTGTTCGAGAAACAAATTATTTGGAGTTGATAAGTAAGCTGATGTTGGCCGAGATTGAAATAATACTATGTCAGGACAGAATTGTAAATACAGAATAAGTGCTCTGAATTCTGTGTTATTAAAAGATAATTATAGATCTTTATGTTAATCAGGGATACTAATTACTGGGACCATTACATTCTTAATTGGTTATCCAAAAAAATCTAAAAGGTATAGATTTTATTGTCCTAGCATATTGTTGAAAATGAAAATGCTAGGTTCATTGAATATGATGAAGCTATTGGGAGTGTGGAACCATAAAAAGTGAAAATCCAAGAAGTTAGGGTGCAAGTTCTTACCTATAACTTACAATTGTTGTTCCTGCAATTGTTGAATAGTTTAACAACTAACAAGAACAAAAAATGAATGATCAAACGCCCCACAATGAAGTTGTTGCCAATGAACCTACAGTAGATGAACCACATGAAATAGCATTAAGAAAGTCTCAAAGAAAAAGAAAGTCTGTTATTTCTGATGATTATGTGGTTTATCTACAAGAGTCAGAATTTGACTTAAGAATCAATGAAGATTCAGTTTCGTTTTCACAAACCATAGAATGTGCTAATTCTACTAAATGGTTAGACGACATGAAAGAAGAGTTAAAATCAATTGATCATAATGAAGTCTGGAATATTGTTGAATTGTCTGAAGGTTGTAAAAGAGTCGAGTGTAAATGGGTCTTTAAAACCAAGCGCAACCCAAATGGCAATGTCAAACGACACAAGGCCAGATTTGTTGAAAAGGTTTTATTCAAAAGGGCGGCGTTGACTACGAAGAGACTTTTACTCCTATCTCTAAAAATGACTCATTTAGAATTATTATGGTATTGATAGCTCATTATGATTTAGAGCTACATCAAATGAATGTGAAAATCACTTTTTTGAATGGAAAGAAGTTTATAATGACCAACCCGAGGTTTTTCAGTTGAAGAAAATGAACGCGTGTTGTGTAAACTTAAAAAGTCAATGTATTAACTTAAACAAGCTTCCTGACAATGATATCTTATGTTCAATGATACTATCACTTCCTTTGGATTTAAGGAAAACATCATTGATTGGTGTATATATCTAAAGGTCAGTGAGAGAGTTTATATTTCTGATTTTGTATATCGATGATATCTTCCTTGCTACTACTGATCTTGGCTTATTACATGAGTTCGAGAAACTTCTCTCTTAGAACTTTGAAATGAAAGATAAGAGTGAGGCATCCTATGTGATTGGAATTGAATATTTCGTGATAGATTACAAGGATTGTTAGGATTGTCTCAGAAAGCATATATTAATAAAGTTCTAGAGAGATTCAAGATGAAAAAATGTTCTGCAAATATTGTTCTAATTCATAAAGAAGATAAATTCACTCTTATGCAATGTCCAAAGAATAATTTGGAACACAAATAAATGGAACAAGTTCCTTATGCATCCATTGTTAGGCGCATGATGTATGCTCAGACTTGTACCAGGCCAGACATTAGTTTTACTATCGGAATGCTGGGCCGGTATCAAAGTAATCGAGAATTGGATCATTGGAGGGCTGCAAAGAAAGTATTGAAATACTTGAAGGGAACGAAAGATCACATGCTTACTTATAGGAGATACTATCATCTCAAGGTGATATGATATTCAGATTCATATTTTGTTGGATGTATGGATACGAGAAAATTTACTTTTGGCCATCAGTTCCTTTTAGTTGGAGGAGCAATCTCAAGGAAGAGTGTAAAGCAATATGTTATTGTTGCGTTCACTATGGAGACTGAGTTTGTGGTATGCTTTGAAGCCACTGTTCATGATTTATGGTTATGGACTTTATTTTGAGACTTGGAACTGTCAATAATATTGCCAAGCTGCTGAAAATTTATTGTGATAACTCCAGAATAATCTTTTTTCTAAAACAATAAGTTTTCAAAGTTTGTTAAACACATGAAATTGAAATACTTTGACACTAAAAGAAGAAATTCAGAAACAAAGAGTGTCAATCGAGCACATTAGCACCAATCTTATGGTTGTGGATGTGTTAACAAAAAGGTTGCCACCTAAGACATTTAATGAACATGTCAAAAGAAAAGGCATTCCTAAGTACCATTATTGACATTATGTTATTGTTTTATGTTTCTTTATGAATTTGACACTCTGAGCTCATTTAAGTATTGTTTCTGATTTGTTACATCATGTTTCATCACGTTCGCATATACATAAATGAATTATGTGAATATATTAACATGATCTGTCTCTGACGAAGACATTATTGTTAGACCATTATTGTGTATCTCGGTACAGGTTAAGTATAGAACTAACACTGTGATATATGGAAGGTTGAAATAATAATGTGCAACCACTATGATCCTTATTAGTTTTAGGTTAATAATGATTACAATGTGACCATGTAAAAAAAAAAAAAATTAGCTTATACTATGTGCATTATGTTTTATTATAAAACCATAAATAAAGATAATGTCACGTGGGCTAAGTGGGAGAATATTGGATAGTTTAGAGGCCCATATTTACACATTTTTTGGGGTAATCTTTTATTTATTTAAAATATAATAATAGTTTAATAATTATTTTATTTTAATAAATAAATAATAATCTCTAAAAATGTGTAAATATGAGCCACTAAACTATCCAATATTTTCCCACTAGGCCCATGTGACATTATCTTTACTTTATGGTTAAATTCTATTGGTCAGAGGGATTTTCTAATAATTGACATCTTTCATTAAAATTTTACGGGTCAAGAGAGAGAAACATAGCTTTTGAGAAATTGCTCTTCTACAGTCCATTATGTCTTCTCTCAATTATTGAATTGTGAACATCATATTGTTCTAAGATCATTGGGAATTAGGGTTATGAAAATTAGGTTTGATTTGCATAATTAAAGAAAACCTCACACCTAGAACCAATTTTTATTCTTTTTAATGTTTCATTTCTCCGATTAGGCACAAACCGAGAGAGTATTACAGAGAGTGGAGGGAGAAGCAGAGAAGGAAGAGAGAGAAGCTAAGCGATAAAGGTCCAGTGTTTTTTAAAAAAAAAATTAGTTAGATATTTTTTTACAGTATCACAACCCCTAGTTTTTTGTTTTTATTCTTTTAAAATTTAAATTTTGAGAAACTCTTTATTAAACTTAAAAAAAGTGATTTTCTGACGAAATTTCCCTTAAGGTTATTTGCCACTACTGGCTTACTCAGTTCGTGGCGAACGGCAAAAAGAATTTATTTGCCTTCCTCTTTGTTTTCGTTTACCAAAGATTAAATAATATAGGTTTTTGGAAGTTAGAAAAGCCCATATACAGCACAGCAGGGCCCAAAGCCTGATTCATAGCTTGTTTGTCAGAAATGGGCTGAAATGTGCTGATTTTCTCTTAATTTGTGTGTCATATGAAGTTTTTTCACACTTGTGTGTTTGTTCGGCAGAATATCAGTACAAAATTTTGTCTCTGAGCTGCTGCAATTTTTCTCCAAATGGAGAGGAAAACGCTAAGAAAACTGACACTGTCAGTATTCTGAATTTTTATTTGTTCACATATTTTAACTTTTCTTCTAGCTAAGATGGGTAAAAGTCGGGTCGGGTTTCACCCGAACCCGCCCCGCCCCAGACCATATTTTCCAAGTTCAGTAGCCTTTTAAACTCACTCGAACCTGAATGGGCGAGTTTGCAAACTTAAGAAAATTTCGAGTTGGGTAAAACTTATAGCAAAAACTTATATTTTCTAAGATATATTTGGGGCATGTCCTTGTTCTCAACCCTTCGTTTCTTCAGTTTAAAAACCCCACATGCAGAGAAGAAAGAGATCTGATTGTTAGCAAAGGGAATTTCTACGCAAGTTTTCTTTACCAAGAAAGCAAAGAGTAGGGATTTTTGTAAATGTTTCATTATTTGAATGAATTTCTATTAGAAGGAGAATGTTATGAATTTATAATTTATATGTTTTGAGCTTGTAATATTTATTCTTAAATATTGAGGAGTTGTATCAAAATGATGTGAAGAAATTTTTAATGAGATTGTTTTATTGGACTAATTATAACAGGTTTAATTTATAGAAAATTTCGCTACATCCACCTACTTTACTTCATAATTTGAAGCAAACTCAGGTTTATAATTTTATTCACTATAGCATCATCCATGTAAGCATAAACTGATACCTCCTAACCATCACTTATTAATATATTTTTATTTTCTCTTTTACCCTTTCCAATTGCCCCCAATGTTGCTCTCCTCTGAAACCTGACCCCGACGCAGAGTAATTCGCAGGTCGACTTGCGCGGTCAGGTCACCGTGGGGTTGGAAGGGGGGGGGAGAGCCCCCTCCGGGGGTCTCAGGAGGCAGAGCCCCTGGACCAATTTTTATTTAGCATCGACCTTTTGCAGATCTCGTAAGCTCATGCTTGCGATGAGTTTTGATTATGTTTGTGATCGATGTGATATTTAGATCTAGAAAAAATTGAGGATCATTTAATACTGGTGAACGAGGTTTGCTGATGATGGTGATGGATATGATGACTGCGACTCATGATCGCAGTTCGATGTGAGAACTGCGACTATGATCGCAGTCCTTTATTAGAAGACTGCGATTCTAGTCATAATCCTTTATTAAAAGACTGTGATTATAGTCACCGTCTTTTTATTAATTGAAATTAGGGCATTTTGTAATATTAATTGAAATTAGGGCATTTTGTAAGGATACGATCATTATTGCAGTCCCAATATATGTTGGAAAATTGTGTTTTTGTGAGGACCTGCAATCATTACCGCAGTTCTAATAAACACTAAATGCAAGGCATTTTTCGGAGAATTGTGATCATGGTCACAGTGCTATAAAGACTCAGAAACATGTCCTAATAATGAAGATTGCGATAATGATCGCAGTCCGGACTACAAAATAAAGCATTTTTGTGAGGACTGCGATCATGGTCGCAGTCCTCATAAAGATTCAGAAATGACATTTTGTGAGGATTGCGATTATGGTCACAGTCCTAAGAAATAGGTTCTTTTTCGTGAGTCTTCAGAAATAGGGTATTTTTGTGAAGACTGCGATCATGGTTGTAACACCCCGTTCCCGGAATATGTACCCAGATACGTGTCCTGATTTTTCGCTCGTATTTTTTTATTTTTCCATATTTATTTTTCTTTTGTTATTTTTTATTATTATTATTTGATATCAGAATTATGTTCTGTGGACCCAGTGCTAGCCTGAATCTGAAAACGGGACCCGATCTCTTTCATACAGTGATACTTCTTGATTTAACCTTCCTGGTAGTTAGATTTGATCTGTTTCAGTTTTAAATATTATTTTTCAACATTTTGAATTTTTCATAATTTTCTGAAATTGTTTTGATTTATTTTACAAATCTCCTAAAATCGGTATCGATCGATATCGTCGATCGATTACAGAATTTATAATTTGCAAATGATATTGAATATTTTGAATCTGATTTCACATTATTTCTCAGTATAATATTTTCTTTTAGTGAATTTTTGGGGAATTTTCTGAATTAGTCAAATTTGACCAAGTATTATAATATTATTCTCTTTTCCAGATTTTCTTACTTTCCCCACTTTCTTTTTCTTTTCCTTTTCTCTTTTCCTTTTCCTTTCCATTTCTTTCTCTTTTCTCTTTCTTTTCTTCTTATTTTTCTTTTTCTTTTCTTTTCTTTTCTACCATCTTCCGCACTCTTCCTTTCTCTTTCTTTTCTTTTCTTCTTTTCTTCTTCTCTACCCCCCTCCCCCCGTCTGGCCAATCTCCCCCAACCCTCCGACCGCCTGGCCGCTGACCAAACCCGGCTGACCATACCCCCTCTCACTTCTCACTCAATCCTCACACTCTCTCTCCTTTAATTTCTTTCTCTCCCTCTCTCTCCCTACCACCATAGGCCTCACCACCGCCTAGCCCGTCGACCCTCCGGCCAAATCTGGCCGGCCACCCACCCCACGGTGGCCTTCTGCTCCCTCCACTCTCTTTCTCTCTCCATCTCACTCGCTCTCTCCCTCTCTCTCTCATATTCTCTCTCCCCCTCTCTATACTCCCCCTCTCTCCCAAGATCCGGTCGGTGCCTCCACTACCAGACAACGCCGGATCCGGCGACCGGCCGCCAGCTCTGGCGGCCCCAAGGTGGCTACAGCCCAACCAAACCCTCCTCTTTCTTCTCCTTCTTCATCGTCTTTTTCTTCTTCTCCTCTTTCTCTTTTCTTCTTCCCCCTTTCCTCTCTTCCTCCTCATTCTTTTTCCCTGAACCATCGTCGCTCCCTAGCCGCCAGTGTTGTCGTGGCCAGCCGACGGCCAACCCAACCTGGCCAACCATCCCACCTTCCTTCCTCTTTCTTTTCTCCCTTTCCTTCTCTATTTCTCTCCTTCCTCTCACTGTTTTTCTTCCTCTTCTCTTACTCTTCTCCTCTCTATCTCTCTCAATCTGGTTCTCTTTCATTTCTCTCTCTCTCTCTTTCTGGTTCTGGACTTGGTTCTCTCGCGTCTATCTCTCTCTTTCTCTCCATCTCTTTTTCTCTCCTTTTTTCCTCTCTTGACCGCATTACTTTCTCTTACTCTCTCTATCATATTCTTTCTCTCTCCTCAAATGTGCATGTGCATTGATTTCGCGGAGTTCCTGGAGTTTCCACCATGTTCCGGCTTAGGAGAGTACTCCATTTTGTATTTGGGTGTATTATATTGTGTATTGGGCGTTTGTTGTATTCTATTTGGAAATGTGTTGTATTTGGGAATATGCTCATGTATTGTATTAGACTGTGTACCTGAATGTATATGTTGCCGAGTGCTCAGGAGTCTTAGGACTGTGTATGTAGTAGCTCTATGATAAATGCTTGTATTAGTGTAGCCAAATACCTGTACATATGCACTGCCTGTGATATTATTCTGTTACTGTTTTATTACCATGCGTGGCTGACCCTTCGTGCTCGTTTAGCCTCCGGGCTCTCATTCAGTCTTCGGGCTTAGCCTCCGAGCTCAACCGCTTCACGATTTATTTAAATTTGCTTCCGCCTAGACGGTAAGCTTAGCACTCAACATTTAATCGGTAGATTAGCTCGAGCGTTTGTTGCGCACGATGATGTAGTAGTTAGACACTCTTCCCGTCTCACGTTGTGTAGCTCCGTTGTGCGCTTTAGCGATTAACACTGCTTGCTAATCTTACCCTAGCATTGCATAATTTCACATGTTTATATACTTAGTCATTAATATATGCTATGTTTATTTAACTGTATTGGCATGCGTATTTGGTACTAACACTTCTGCAGGTACCTACTCGACTTTCAGGCCAGCTCAGTCCCTAGGCTACCCAATAGGTTTTCCCGCCTTGCACCCACTGGGTTTAGTGGTAGCTGCATGGGGCGAGTTTAACCACCCTGTTATTCTCATTTAGCCTTCAGGTTCCATCACTCTACATATAATCTATTTGTTATCAGTTTATATGCGTGTATTGGTATTAACTCTTGTGCAGGTACTCTTGTACAGCCTCTGGGCTTACATTTACCCTCTGGGCTCTCTCTTATTTGGCCGAACCTTCGTGGTCGCCCTAACCCTCTGGGCTTTTCATGCTCCGCCTGAAAGGCGAGCCTAGCGCTCAGCATTTTACCACTAACTCCGTCCGAGTATAGTTACGTCATGAGCGTGACTTCGCCGCGTGCGGTAGCATAGCGTTCTATACTTCCTACACTATGTGCGTTTAGCTGCACCGTGAGCAGTAACCACGCCGAGCGTGATAGCGTCTAGCGTTATACACTAGCTTTGCTCCAGTCTTACTTAGCTCCGCATGGTTGTTCACTTGATTATTTAATAGTTATTATTATTATTATTAATATGCCTAGATACGCTTCCGTTTTGCTTAGCCCCGCTTAGCTATTTAATAGTCTAATCTATTATTATTATAATTATAGTTATGAAAAAATTGAAATATTTAAATAATATGTTTTCCTATATCATGTTGCTCGATCTGCTAATTACTTGACACTTGATATCGCAGCCATGTAATTGTCATGTTATTGTACCTCCCTTGACATCTGACACCTGGTATACTATCACTTGACATGTGACATATGACATGGTATTCAATTGCATCATGTGTTTGGCTTGTACTATACTTCACTTGTGATATGACACATGACTGGTTAACTCTTAAACTCTGCTCCTGTTATATGTACAGTAATTGTGATCATGTACTCCTGAACTCTTGTACCTCCAGTACTCATGTATCTTGTACTCATGCCTTTGCCATGTTACTCACGTTAATAGCACAGTCATACCAGTGTCAGGCACGAAACTAAGCGCCACACCACCTTCTTGGGGCAGAGCGCCTCTAGATTCCAACATGCAGAATGTCGGGATGACGAGGATACCTTATACGATCATGCTAGCGTCCGGAGGCTTTAAAATAAAACTAAGCGCCACACCACATACGTGATGAGGGGCACCTCTAGAGTCCATTTCCCAAGAAAAATAATCTTCCTCTTGCCTGTGCCACCTAGCGTTAGCGTGACAAGACATTCTCATTGCAACTTACACTTAAACAATAATAATGCCAGAAGTCTCCTATTCGAATAACAGTACCCGCATGTCAGAGTTCGGATGAGTTCTACTGGAAGTAGGAGCTCCAGCGTGAACTGTCAGTGATATGGGATACTAGTAGAAAGAGATTAGAATAACTAATTGTTGGCCCAAAGGCCTTCCACCCTAGTTTTGATGATGATTAACTCATATAGTTATGTTTACTAATAATCTTGTGTTGTTTAAGTTTCAGATCATTAACCAAGATATTAGTTGGTGATTAGCTTCAACAAGGAGTTTAGAAGCTTTTCATAGTGATTTCAGGGCCAAACCTTCATGATCACACATTGCCTAGCCCATGGATGGAGTTTTTGATCAAGTCAACTTGAAGATGAAGATCATCAAGAAGACTTAGGTATCCATAGTGTAACGCCCCGATTCCACGGATACGGGGACGTCACTGCGACGTATATACGTAGGTCAGAAAATGCCCCCACGTATATACGCTAAGCATAAAAGTACAACAAGAATCAGAGTACAACACAAAGCGTGGTATATTCATATGCCAACTATAAAAGTACTAATACAAAGTTATACAAGTTATGATAACTGTTACACTTTACAAGTGTTTTGTTTTCACAACCAAGTCCAAAAGAACATATACAAAGATATACACAAGATGCTCACGTAAGAGATGGAGACTCGTGAGCCAAAAGGAAGAGTCTGGCACGAGGGAACTAGATCTGATCAGCCTGCTCACTCAGATACGCTTGGTCCTCTATGGATGGCTCCACTTCGTCCCAAGTCTCAGAATCTGAATATGCAAATCCAAGGAATCAAGACATATAACAGTAAACAAAATATAGCCAAGTGGCTAAGTGGTATGAATAGGAAAAACCAGAACAGTAAAATAAATGTCTACTAGCTCGTAAACGAAGCATGAGGAGATAAGATCATAATACAATAATCTACAATTAGCGTCTTATTATTATTACTTGTCTTACTGTGATATCTAGCTATGTGACCCAGCGTCCCAGAGCACATAGATCCATATCCCAATAAAGCAAGGAGGTTATTGGAAATCAGCGGTTGTATCGACGAACTATGTTTACAGTGGACCCCGTACATGCCCGGGATAACGGTCCAGGATTGTTCCGTTGCTTGGTGACGGAAGCCAGCCGCTAGGCCAAACAGGAGGGACTTATGTATGCCCTTATCAGGATGGTACCAGTAATAAAGGGAGCAAGCACTCCCCTCGGTCCCCTGGAGGCCCACAGGTCAGACCGGAACATGAGTTGCATAACATTCCTAAAAACTACTGTAAACACGAACACATATCGATATCCGCATGTTTTCCCCCGACCCATGTGTAAGTTGGTCCATTTTATACAAAAGTCAAGTGTATCATGCTTGGTTCAAGTGATGGCATGATAAGTGGTGATATTCACTATTTAACAAGTTATGGGGTGATAATGTACAATAACAAGTCATGAAGTAATATGAGGTAAGATTCATCAAGTAACATGTCATGTAATACCAGTTATGAAGCATGAACAGGAATAATATACCACACATGTATCAACAATAAGAACCAAATTCAGAACGGAATCAACTAAGTCAAACAGTCATAATTAGTCGACTAGGAGGAAAGATTAGTCGACTAATAGGGGTCTTAAGTCGACTAACAGTCTGAATTAGTCGACTAAAACTGGGAACAGAGAGTTGGGTTTCTGTTTCAGGAAAGTTAGTCGACTAGAGTGAAATGTATAGTCGACTAACAGATACCTACGTCGACTAATAGTGGGGCTAAGTCGACTAAAACTGTGATACAGAAAGTTAGGATTTATTCCAGGAAATATTAGTCGACTAGGTGAAAATAGTAGTCGACTAGGGGTCTCAAGTCGACTAATATCTAGGCTAAGTCGACTGGGGCGAGAGTTGGTGTTTTCTGGTCCAAGGAAAGATTAGTCGACTAGGCTAAAAATGTAGTCGACTAGGGGGGTCTAGTCGACTGGTAATATGGTTTAGTCGACTAAAACTGTGAAATCAGAAAAAGTTACGTTTCAGAACAAATGGGTTAGTCGACTAGTCTCTAGGTCAAGTCGACTAATTCTGGGAAAACAGGATACATAACAGATTTTATGGTGATTGTTTGATGTCTAAAAATATGATTTTTATGGCACCAGTGTACATGAATGATCAACACAAGTAAACAAGGTTGTCTAGTCTTGGTGAGTAAGATACTCACTTTGAACGGTTAAATCGAGGCTTGACGAGTTCCGAAAAGATCGTGTCGATAAATATCACCAAATGATTCCACGGCGATACTACGGACGATCACAATCCAAAAGCAGTCGTTGCTTGAAAAGGAGATGAAGACCTTATGGTGTTTTGGAGTTAGGGTTTGAGATGGAGAAGAAAATGGTGAAGGCTAATCTCTTGGTGAAGTGAAGAAAAGAGAAAAGAATTGTAAAGGAAAGTTTATATAGGATTTAATTTTTGTAAAGGAGATGCAAATAAAGAATTTGAGAGGGGGTTTTGTGTAAAAAGGGGAGGTGAGGGGTGTCTCCCTTGGCCAATGGTGGCCGGCCATGGAAGAGAGAGAAAGAGAGAGGAAGAGGGGCATTAATGAGGAAGGGTGTGGAATTTTGGATATTTTGGAGGAGAAGATATTTTTGGAATTTGGTGGAAGGGAAGAAGGAAAGAAAAAGGAAAAGGAAAAAGGAAAAAGAATTTTTAAAAGAGAAAATATTTTCTCAAATTTGAAAAATGAAAATATTGAAAATACTGATTCCCGGGTTTAAATCGAGAATGCGGAAAACATTTCGGAAAATACCGAAATCGTCCGAAATTCAAGTATCTCGGAACGACTCATAAATTTTACCAAAAATCAATAATAATATATGAAGACGTATAGTGAAATCCGTTTGAAGAAATACTTTATAGTTTTAAAACTAAAAATCCCGGAATCAGTTAACTACCGACTCCGTTGGAATTTTCATAAATTTATAAAATTCTCAGAAAAAGTATTTAGATAAGAAATGTTATTCTAAGAAATAATGTCTAAAAGATTTTCTTGAAATTCCTAACTGTTTGGGAATTAAAAATCCAGGAATCGATCAGCGATACTGGTCGACACCGGTTTTGAAGAAATTCATTTTAATTAAAGAAAAATCCAGAAAATCATATAAAATCTAATATATTGGAAAATGATATTTGAAATTGAAATCGGTCAAATACAGGAAGTAAATCGAAAAATACGATCGAAAAGCTGAATACGCAACTAAGTACGTATTTTGGAAACGGGGTATTACAATCCATCCACCTTACAAAAATTTCGTCCTCGAAATTTCATAAGGTGAAAGGTAACAGGGAAGGTAACAGATAGTTAAGGAAAAGAAGAGAGATAACAATAGAAAAGAATGAGAAGGAAAGAGTTTTTTTTTTTTTTTACCAAATCAAGATGTGAAGAGTTGAGGATAGCGCTCCCGAATAACGTCCTCTCGTTCCCATGTGGCCTCTCCTGGCGCATGCCGGTTCCAAGACACCAATACTAATGGAATGGCTTTGTTCTTCAGTGTCTTCACACTTCTATCCAATATGGCCATCGGCTGCTCCTGATATGATAAATCTGGCTGTAGCTCTAGTTCGGAGTGATCCAGAATATGGCTATCATCCTTTACATACCTCCTCAACTGAGATACGTGGAAAACATTGTGCACTCCGTCCAAAGAAGGTGGCAATGCCAATCTGTAAGACACATCTCCCACTCGCTCCAAAATCTCGAATGGGCCGATATATCTTGGACTCAGCTTTCCACGAACACCAAACCGGATGATTCCCTTGGTAGGTGATATCCTCAAGAATACATGATCTCCAACCTGGAATTCCAATGGCCTCCTCCGTGTGTCTGCCCAACTCTTCTGTCTGCTCTGAGCTGCCCTGAGATGATCTCTGATAATCCTGACTTTCTCTGTGGTCTGAATTAGGATCTCGGGCCCCAATAGTCTCCTCTCACCGACTTCATCCCAGCAAATCGGTGACCTGCACTTCCTTCCATATAAAGCCTCAAAGGGTGCCATCTTAATACTGGCCTGATAGCTGTTGTTGTAAGAAAACTCAGCTAAATGAAGATGGTCTTCCCATGATCCCTTGAACTCTACCATGCAGGCTCTAAGCATATCCTCAAGGATCTGGATGGTCCTCTCTGATTGTCCGTCTGTCTGAGGATGATAAGATGTACTGAACTTCAGACGAGTTCCCAGACTCTCTTGGAGACTCTCCCAGAAATGAGATCTGAATCTGGTGTCTCTGTCTGAAACAATACTGACTGGAACCCCATGCAGACGAACTATCTCCTTCATGTACTTGTCTGCCAGAACCTCTGTTGTCTGACCCACCCTGAATGGTATGAAGTGAGCTGACTTGGTGAGGCGATCAATGATTACCCACACAGCATTATTACCTTTAGGACTTCGAGGTAATGCCGTGACAAAATCCATGGTGATGTGCTCCCACTTCCATTCGGGTATCGGTAAAGGTTGAAGAAGTCCAGCTGACCTCTGATGCTCTATCTTTATCTGCTGGCAAACCAAACACTTGGCAACAAACTGGGCTATCTCCCTCTTCATGGCATTCCACCAAAAGTGTTTCTTCAAGTCCTGATACATCTTGGTTCCCCCCGGGTGTATGGAATAAGCTGAACTGTGTGCTTCCTCCAAAATCTTCTGTCTGGCTTCTCCTTGGGGAACACAAAGCCTGCTTCCAAAATACAAAGCACCATCTGGATGGATACAGATATCAGTCCTCAATCCAGCCTCCACCTGAGCTCGAAATATCTGTAATCTGGGGTCCCCCTTCTGAGCTTCCTTGATCTCATCAATCAATGATGACTGGATCTGTAAAGCCATGAGCTGCCCTGCCTTCTCAGTTCCTTGCACCAACATCAAATCCAATCTGATGAAATCTCGAATCAACTCCTTCTGCTGAGTAATTTGGACTAGCACCCTGTTCTCTGGCATCCTGCTCAGTGCATCTGGAACTGTATTGACCTTGCCTGGATGATATTGCAAGTCAATATCATAGTCTGCCATAAGCTCCAACCACCGCCTCTGCCTCATGTTCAACTCTTTCTGTGAAAAGATATACTTGAGGCTCTTGTGATCTGTGTATATCAGCACTTTATCTCCCAAAAGGTAGTGCCTCCAAATCTTCAAGGCAAATATCACAGCTGCCAACTCCAAGTCATGAGTTGGGTAATTCCTCTCATGAGGCTTCAGTTGCCTAGATGCATATGCTATAACATGATCATGTTGCATAAGTACACATCCCAGGCCTTTTCCCGATGCATCACTGAATATGACCATCCCTCCTCTCCCTGAGGGAGTCCTCAAGATTGGAGCTGAAATGAGCCTATGCTTCAACTGCTCAAATGCTGCGGTACACTCCTCTGTCCATATGTACCTTACTCCTTTCCGGGTGAGCTGGGTCAACGGAGCTGCAATCCTAGAGAAATCCTGGACAAAGCGTCTGTAATATCCGGCTAGTCCAAGAAAACTCTTAATCTCAGTCACCGTCCTCGGAACTGGCCAATCCTTTACTGCCTGGACTTTGCTGGGATCAACTGAAATTCCTTCTGCTGAAACCATATGTCCAAGGAAAGCTATGCTGTCCAACCAGAAATCACACTTGCTTCTCTTGGTATGAAGCTGCTCCTGCTGGAGAGTCTGCAACACAATCCTCAAGTGTTCTGCATGCTCCTTGTTATTCTTTGAATAGATCAAGATGTCGTCTATGAAAACAACAACAAACTGATCCAAGTAGGGCGAGAACACTCGGTTCATCAAGTCCATGAAAACTGCAGGGGCATTGGTAACTCCGAAAGGCATTACTAGAAACTCATAGTGGCCATAACGGGTCCTGAATGCCGTCTTCAGAATATCCTCCTTCTTCACCCTTAGCTGATGGTAACCCGACTGTAAATCCAATTTAGAGAACACACGGGCTCCATGAAGCTGATCAAATAGATCATCGATCCTGGGTAAGGGATACTTGTTCTTGATGGTGACCTTGTTCAATTCCCTATAATCAATACAAAGTCTCTTACCACCATCCTTCTTGTTGGCCAACAGTACTGGAGCTCCCCATGGTGAAGTACTCGGCCGAATCAATCCCTTGTCTGAGTATTCCTGCAGCTGCTTCTTCAGAATCTCTAACTCCGTCGGTGCCATCCTGTACGGAGCCTTGGATATAGGAGCTGCTCCAGGAACTGTATCAATGGAGAACTCAATTATCCTTTCCGGTGGCAATCCTGAAATCTCAGCAAACACTTCTGGGAATTCATCCCACACCGGCACTCCCTTCTGCTTCTGAACCTCCGAAGTAGTCATCTGAGTCTTTCCCTTGGTAGACTTCACTTCTCCACTAAATTGGAACTCCGGTTGATGAGGGATTCTGAAATTAATCTTCTTCTCCCTACAATCAATAACTGCATAGTACTGACTAAGCCAGGTCATGCCTAAGATTACGTCGTACCCTTTGGTGTCTAGTACGAGCATATCTATGGCCAAAGTCTTATCACAAAGTTCTACTGGACAATCAGTACAAACTCTAGAAGATATGACTACTCCATTCCCAGTACTAATCTCCCATTTGTGGTCTAAAGATCTAACAGGTATAGAATGTAAGGCCACAAAATAATCTGAGATATAACAGTGGGATGCTCCTGAATCGAAGAGAGCGAGAACAGGTACTGAATTAACTTTGATGTTACCTGTTATCACTTCCTCTGAAGCCTCAGCCTCCTCTGCTGTCAGAGTATAAGCCTGACCTCTGCCACGCCCTGCTGCAGTCCTACCTCCTCTCTGAACTGGGCGAATAACATGCTGTGGAGGAAGGGGAAGAGCTCTCCTCATCACTGGTCCCTGGTTCCTCTGCCCAAGTGGCCCTGGTAACCCTCTCTGTCCATTGGGTCCTGGAAGTGCTGGCAAAGTCTGGTTGGTTATCCCCAATCTCCTGTGTGAACAAGCCTCTATAGAATGATCTCTTGATCCACACACTAAACATAACCCATTTGCCCTCCGGCAATTTGGTCGAGTGTGCCCTGGTTTCTGACAATAGTTGCAGAAGGCAATTGGTTGGGCTGTCTGGTAAGGAGCCGGTCTGAAAGGTTGCCTCATCTGAACTTTAGCTGCTCTGAACGGGCCTCCTCTTCCCACTGGTACAAATGGCCTCTTCATGGCCTGGTTCTCTTGCTTCTTCTGTAACCCACGCTCCACCTCTCGAGCGATGGTAAGAACCTCCGAGTAAGTCTTCAACTGCTGGGGCATTAGGAATACTTGTATATCCATCTGCAGGCCCTGCTGAAATCTGCTTGCCCGCTTCTCTTCATCTGTCACCATGTACGGGGCAAAACGACTCAGTCTAAGAAACTCCGCGGCATACTCGTCCACGGACTTGTTCCACTGCTGGAGTCTGATGAATTGCTCCTCCATATCTTTCTGAGCAGTAGCAGGGAAGAATCGGCTGTAAAAACTCTTGGAGAAGGCGTCCCAAGTGACGGGCTTCTCCAGTCTAGCCTCCTCTGCGAGCCACCAAGTTCGAGCTATGTCTTTCAGCTGAATCTTGGCGACCTCAACTTGGTTCTCCTTTGGAACACGGGCGGCGTTCAGCAGATCTGTAGTGTCCGTCAACCATTGCTCAGCCTCCAATGGTTTCTCGCTCCCCGTGAATATAGCAGGCTGCAGTCTTCTGAAGTCCGAGACATTTCCCGGCCTCTGCTCCTTAGGAGCTGCTAACTCCTGCCTGAGGAGCTCGGTCTGCTGCTGCTGGTTTTCCATCATGGTCTGAATGACCTTTAGGATGTCAGCATTCTCTCCTCCTACGGGTCCATTCGGTACTTGCCCGATATTGTTACGACCCGATCGTCTCTCCATTCCGAATGATAACTGGAATTGGAAACAATGGAAAGGAGTTTTAGGATACGAAGGAATGAATCAAGGACGAAATCAAGAAGGACTAATAACTTTGTACATTGTAGTTGGCATTAGCAAATTACAGTAATTTGCTACTTGATTGTACTTTAGGTGTGAGAGCCTAAGCTCTGATACCAACCTGTAACGCCCCGATTCCACGGATACGGGGACATCACTGCGACGTATATACGTAGGTCAGAAAATGCCCCCACGTATATACGCTAAGCATAAAAGTACAACAAGAATCAGAGTACAACACAAAGCGTGGTATATTCATATGCCAACTATAAAAGTACTAATACAAAGTTATACAAGTTATGATAACTGTTACACTTTACAAGTGTTTTGTTTTCACAACCAAGTCCAAAAGAACATATACAAAGATATACACAAGATGCTCACGTAAGAGATGGAGACTCGTGAGCCAAAAGGAAGAGTCTGGCACGAGGGAACTAGATCTGATCAGCCTGCTCACTCAGATACGCTTGGTCCTCTATGGATGGCTCCACTTCGTCCCAAGTCTCAGAATCTGAATATGCAAATCCAAGGAATCAAGACATATAACAGTAAACAAAATATAGCCAAGTGGCTAAGTGGTATGAATAGGAAAAACCAGAACAGTAAAATAAATGTCTACTAGCTCGTAAACGAAGCATGAGGAGATAAGATCATAATACAATAATCTACAATTAGCGTCTTATTATTATTACTTGTCTTACTGTGATATCTAGCTATGTGACCCAGCGTCCCAGAGCACATAGATCCATATCCCAATAAAGCAAGGAGGTTATTGGAAATCAGCGGTTGTATCGACGAACTATGTTTACAGTGGACCCCGTACATGCCCGGGATAACGGTCCAGGATTGTTCCGTTGCTTGGTGACGGAAGCCAGCCGCTAGGCCAAACAGGAGGGACTTATGTATGCCCTTATCAGGATGGTACCAGTAATAAAGGGAGCAAGCACTCCCCTCGGTCCCCTGGAGGCCCACAGGTCAGACCGGAACATGAGTTGCACAACATTCTTAAAAACCACTGTAAACACGAACACATATCGATATCCGCATGTTTTCCCCCGACCCATGTGTAAGTTGGTCCATTTTATACAAAAGTCAAGTGTATCATGCTTGGTTCAAGTGATGGCATGATAAGTGGTGATATTCACTATTTAACAAGTTATGGGGTGATAATGTACAATAACAAGTCATGAAGTAATATGAGGTAAGATTCATCAAGTAACATGTCATGTAATACCAGTTATGAAGCATGAACAGGAATAATATACCACACATGTATCAACAATAAGAACCAAATTCAGAACGGAATCAACTAAGTCAAACAGTCATAATTAGTCGACTAGGAGGAAAGATTAGTCGACTAATAGGGGTCTTAAGTCGACTAACAGTCTGAATTAGTCGACTAAAACTGGGAAACAGAGAGTTGGGTTTCTGTTTCAGGAAAGTTAGTCGACTAGAGTGAAATGTATAGTCGACTAACAGATACCTACGTCGACTAATAGTGGGGCTAAGTCGACTAAAACTGTGATACAGAAAGTTAGGATTTATTCCAGGAAATATTAGTCGACTAGGTGAAAATAGTAGTCGACTAGGGGTCTCAAGTCGACTAATATCTAGGCTAAGTCGACTGGGGCCGAGAGTTGGTGTTTTCTGGTCCAAGGAAAGATTAGTCGACTAGGCTAAAAATGTAGTCGACTAGGGGGGTCTAGTCGACTGGTAATATGGTTTAGTCGACTAAAACTGTGAAATCAGAAAAAGTTACGTTTCAGAACAAATGGGTTAGTCGACTAGTCTCTAGGTCAAGTCGACTAATTCTGGGAAAACAGGATACATAACAGATTTTATGATGATTGTTTGATGTCTAAAAATATGATTTTTATGGCACCAGTGTACATGAATGATCAACACAAGTAAACAAGGAAGTTGTCTAGTCTTGGTGAGTAAAGATACTCACTTTGAACGGTTAAATCGAGGCTTGACGAGTTCCGAAAAGATCGTGTCGATAAATATCACCAAATGATTCCACGGCGATACTACGGACGATCACAATCCAAAAGCAGTCGTTGCTTGAAAAGGAGATGAAGACCTTGTGGTGTTTTGGAGTTAGGGTTTGAGATGGAGAAGAAAATGGTGAAGGCTAATCTCTTGGTGAAGTGAAGAAAAGAGAAAAGAATTGTAAAGGAAAGTTTATATAGGATTTGATTTTTGTAAAGGAGATGCAAATAAAGAATTTGAGAGGGGGTTTTGTGTAAAAAGGGGAGGTGAGGGGTGTCTCCCTTGGCCAATGGTGGCCGGCCATGGAAGAGAGAGAAAGAGAGAGGAAGAGGGGCATTAATGAGGAAGGGTGTGGAATTTTGGATATTTTGGAGGAGAAGATATTTTGGGAATTTGGTGGAAGGGAAGAAGGAAAGAAAAAGGAAAAAGGAAAAGGAAAAAGAATTTGTAAAAGAGAAAATATTTTCTCAAATTTGAAAAATGAAAATATTGAAAATACTGATTCCCGGGTTTAAATCGAGAATGCGGAAAACATTTCGGAAAATACCGAAATCGTCCGAAATTCAAGTATCTCGGAACGACTCGTAAATTTTACCAAAAATCAATAATAATATATGAAGACGTATAGTGAAATCCGTTTGAAGAAATACTTTATAGTTTTAAAACTAAAAATCCCGGAATCAGTTAACTACCGACTCCGTTGGAATTTTCATAAATTTATAAAATTCTCAGAAAAAGTATTTAGATAAGAAATGTTATTCTAAGAAATAATGTCTAAAAGATTTTCTTGAAATTCCTAACTGTTTGGGAATTAAAAATCTAGGAATCGATCAGCGATACTGGTCGACACCGGTTTTGAAGAAATTCATTTTAATTAAAGAAAAATCCAGAAAATCATATAAAATCTAATATATTGGAAAATGATATTTGAAATTAAAATCGGTCAAATACAGGAAGTAAATCGAAAAATACGATCGAAAAGCTGAATACGCAACTAAGTACGTATTCTGGAAACGGGGTATTACACATAGTTTAGATAGTGTGTTTTAGATCCATTTATAAAGTTTAGTATAGTTGATATGCTCAAGTGCACAATAACACACAAAAGATTTATGTTTTGAATTTGGTTTTCATGAATAGTAGATCAAAACAAGTTTACTTTATTTCTATGTATATTAGATATGTTCTAGATATACATACATGCTTTAAACTTGCTAGACAAACTTATTTTGATTTCCCTATTCATGTGTTGAAAAATCAAGTTTGATAAAAATACAAGTTTTGTTTTTGATAAAATTTGCAAGACTCAAAAATGAATTGATATGATTGATATATGTCTTGAAATTTTTATCACTTGTTTGTGTTTCAATATAAAATGATAAAACAAGTTTTGTGGATTTTTAGAGAAGATAAAAGATTTTTATAAATATTTTTCCAGTTTTTCTGACCCAGTTTCTGTTCCAGGCTTCAATCAGTCGACTAGTCAAACTGACATAGTCGACTAGGCTGAGGTTGGTCGACCGGGACGGTCGACCGACGTGCACAAATCTGTGCACGTTTGGCAGCTTTGGGACGGTCGACCCGGACGGTCGACCGGTCTGAGAGCAGAGCTCTCTGTTTGTTTGGGTCGACCGGGCCGGTCGACCGTGGTTGCCCAACGGTCACATTGGCGGTCGACCGGGCCGTTGACCGTCAGCCTGTCAGGCTGCCACATCAGCCTAACGGCTAGTTTTCTGATGGAGGTATAAATACCCCATCTCTTGGGCTGTTTTGACAAGACTTTTGACAAGAAAATTTTCAGAGTTTGTTTAGTGTTTAAACAAGTTTTCAAAAGAGTTTTTGAGCCAAAAAGATTTCATCTTTCTTGTTTTTGGGTTTTTGAAAAATCAAAGAAAATAGGAATTTGGGATATTTGTATTGGTTTTCATTCTCTATCTTTTACAAGAATTTTCCCAAGTATTTTCTTTGTTGCTTGTTTCCAAAAACACCTAGTTTCCACACTTGAGCTATCACCTATCCTATTCTATTAGGATCATTTGTTTTGTGGAAAAAGAGAAAAAGAAAAGAGAGATTGTTTGTGGTTGAAGGAAACCACTTGTTGTACACCCTTATTCTTTGTGTATCCCTCTTAGGTAGAGGCGATCGGGTGATTGGTTTGCTCCCTCTAGTGAGAGGTGGAGTTGGAGTTGGAGTTTGTAACCCTCTTCGGTAGAGGTGTTGGTTGTTGTTTGGCTAAGGGCCTACCCCTCTTGTGTGAGGAGGTGTTTGTATTGAGAGAGGAGTTCGGTACTCCATAGTTGTAACAAATCCTTCTCGGTGAAGGTTCCCTCGGTGGGAGTCCTCGGTGGACGTTATAGTGGATTGGAAATCCTACACGGTGGTGTAGGCGGGGATGTAGAGCAAGGTGCTCGAACCTCGAAACATATCTTGACCTTTGCGTTTGATCCACTTGTCTCTTAACTCTCTCTCTCATTTATTTGTGCAAAGCATCATACTTCATTCATATCATATTTATTTGCTTGTTGAGCATAATTCATATTGTCATATCATATCTATTTGCTTGTGTTGTGCCTTACATAATTCACATTGCTATATCTTGTATATGCTTGGTTGTTTGTGTGTGCCTCACTTGTACTTAATCAACAAGAGCTTCACATAGCACCTCAACCCATTCAAGGGGAATCAAGAGGAGTTAGTCCAGAGCCCTTCACGGGGAATTCGGCTACACTTGTTGATTGTATTAAGTTTGTTCAAGATTTGCATGAGCTTCCGCATTTAGCGCACTTAGTTTTGCATTTAGTTCTACATTAGCACTTACACCTATTCACCCCCCCTCTAGGTATTTTTCACAAATGATATTGATTATTATTATTGATTAGATAATTAAAGTACACTCCTGCTTGTGGCAACTCGGGTTGTATACGCTTCGACGATAGTGACATGAGGTATATGATATATAATTAAAGTACACTCCTGCTTATGGCAATTCGGGTTGTATACGCTCCGACGATAGTGACATGAGGTGTATATATATATATATATAATATATATATATATATATATATATATATATATATATGTATATATATATATATATATGAGGGTTTTCTTGTTTGGATTATCCCCTCGACGTATCAATCCCGTGAATCTAGAATCTGAGCGTATAAAACTAGTTTTGCATGCTCTGTCATCTTATGCATTGCTTGTGGACTGTTATAATATTATAGTTCATTTATTCATGTTATATAACTTGGACTGAACAGCCTGTTTTACTATCTGTGATTCTCTAACTATTGCACTGGATTTTCTGTTCTCTGGTTTACTGGCTTTTGCTTGCATGCTTGTATACATAACTCTTGATCCTGCACCTAACATAACTTAATTACTAGACAATAGTAATGTCAGGAGCGGGTGTTATTAAATCACTTCCTCATTCGAATAATGATATCCATATATCAGAATTCAGATTGAGTTTTACTGGAGTGTGGACCGGTATAAGCTACCAGTGGTATGGGACACTAGAAAAAAATAATTATAATAACAGGCGACACTAATTATTATTATTATTATTATATGATTAAGTTATGATGCCCGTCATTTGTATATGATTCCTGTGACACTGTAATTACTCCTGACATCATATTTTGTTACACTAAGGACAACTCAGGTTGTATAGACTCAGATGATAGTGACATGAGGTATATGATATATGTAACGCCCCGATCCCGCGGGTACGGAGATATTACTGCAACGTATATACGCAGGTCCGAAATACCCTCACGTATATACGCTAAGCATCAGTACAGGCAAGAATCAGAGTACGGAAGCAAGTGGTGCATTATACATTCCAGCACATGAGTACAATTACAAAGTTATCACCAGAGGTGATCCAATATTACATGAATATTACATCACTGATATGCGCAATTGCGAGATTACAAAGAATGTACAAGTATGAACAGTACAAAAGGCACTCACGAGTTTACAAAAGGAAAACTCGAGAGGCACACAGGAGGCCTGGAAGGATAGAGCTTCAGATGATCTGCTGGAGATCCATGCTACCTCTGCGCCACTCTGATCAACAACTGG
Source organism: Agave tequilana (assembly GCA_038442645.1). Lineage (NCBI taxonomy): Eukaryota > Viridiplantae > Streptophyta > Magnoliopsida > Asparagales > Asparagaceae > Agave > Agave tequilana. Next base: position 28,280 of record JAVJIF010003797.1, on the reverse strand, counting down.
GGGGAATCCACACGCTCCAAGCTCCATGACCTGGACATGAGAATCCAGGGGAGTCAGATAGAACTCCCCAGGCGAGTGGTGATACAAAAGCCGGATGGCGTGCTGAGATAAGTACAAGTGTATCGATAAAACCGAATCATAATCATGCATTGAAAATCGTGTCGTGAGCATAAGCATGTATAGGCAGGTAGATATATAACAAGTGATATCAAGCAGGAAGTACTCATGGTATGGTAAGATAGGAACATGAGACTGATGGAATGGAACACAAGGAATAAAGCAGGGTATGAGCAGCGAATATAATAATAATCATAAAACCAGAAATCCGATGTAAAACCCAATAGAAGTAAGCATTCGTGGTAAATCACACAACGGTCATAACAGGAGTACATAACAGGCATAACATGAATCATAACAAGCATAACGGGAGTTCATAACAGGCATAACAGGATACATAGTTGGCGTCTTTTATTATTATTACTCGTCTGACCCATATATCTAGGTATGTATCCTGGTGTACATCCCAACACACATACATCCATATATAAGCAAGCCGAGGTTCGTTACTGGAAGCTGATGAAGAACTGATAGCTCATACTTATAGTAGTTCCCGTCCGCCCGGGACAGCCATTTGGGGGCCTGAAATCCCCCTAACACGCATCTTCTGGGGGCCTGAAATCCCCCTAACACGAATCGTCAGTTTTGGTATTCCACTACTATAAGCAAGGCACCATACCGGCATTCATCACTTCCTCCCATTCCCCGTGCAAGTTATCCTTTATAAAGAGTAGGAACATAACTGGTCATAACAAGAGATCAGGTACAGGTAGGAGATGGCCCTACAGATTTAAGAGGTGGCCCCCACAGATTCAAGAGGTGGCCCCCACCACGTGTGTGGTGTGGCACTTTGTTCCATGTGGCACTTTGCTCTGAGGGGAATGGATTCTAGAGGTGGCCCCCACAGATTCAAGAGGTGGCCCCCACCACTTGTGTGGTGTGGCACTTTGCTCCGTGTGGCACTTAGTTCCATTCAGGATCCGCCGGGAACTGGTGGTATAACATGAGTCAGTGTCAAGTAGTAGCATGACGGGTATCAGATGTTAACACATCATTTGTCAGGTGATACAAACAGGTGATAATTAGTAGCATGTAAATGACAAGCATGAAGCAATGGTATGGCAAGTATTAACATATCAGGAAATACATGGCATGATGATAGAGTAGTAGCTGAGCATAACCAAGCGGAGCTAAGCGAGCTGGAAGTACAGACAGCAAACAGTATTTAACACTGGAGCGTCTGGCAAGGTTACCGGGACAACTCGGCTTAAAGTGCGAGTAAGAAATCCGGCAGCATCCCGCCTAGACGAATCTAGTGGTAAAGTGCTGAGCGCTGATCATGATAACCAGGCGGAGCTGAGAGACCTGACGGTCCCAATCACTTCCCTTTCGAGATAGTGAGAGACCGGAGGCTGAAGGACAGAGAGACCTGACGGTCCCAATCACTTCCCTTTCGAGATAGTGAGTGACCAGAGGCTGAAGGACAGAGAGACCTGACGGTCCCAATCACTTCCCTTTCGAGATAGTGAGTGACCGGAGGCTGAAGGGTCCAGAAGCCAAGTACACAGGGACTCAGCCCAATATAGAATACTTTTAAACATGGAATAAAATACATGGAATAAAATACATGTCGACCCGACAAAGCGGGGAAACCCAAATGGAGGTGAGAGCGAGGACACTCGCTGAAATGGGAAAGTCAAGAAGAAAGAGAGAACACTCGCCTAAATCACCGAAAATGCGAAAGGTCCGAAATCAATGTAACTCGCGCACGCGCCATATAAGAGAGAAAGAGAGAGTGCACAGGGAGACGCGGGTTTTGAGAGTGAGACACGGGGGTTGCAGACGCGGGAGTTGCGTTGCGGAAATAGTAGACGAGGGAATTACAGACGTGGGAGTCGCGTTGCAGGGATGCCACAAACGCGAGGTCTGCGTTCAAGTCAGAACGCGAGGAGAACGCGGACGCGGACATGGGTTCTGCGTCGCGTTAACACAAGAAGAACACGGACGCGGGCGTTAGCTCCGCGTTGTGTTGACATGAGAGGGACACAGACGCGGGTATTGACTCCGCGTTGCGTCGATAACGCGAAGGCCGCGTTAAGGGATAGCCTAGACGCGGGGGTGAGATTCGCGTTAGCAATCAACAAAGAGAGGGAAAGGAAGGGAAAGGTGATTTCTTTGGTGGTGGTGTCCTTTGGTGAAGAAGATGGAGTTTGGTGGAGTAATGAAAAAGGAGGTGATGATGAAGGTGATGTTTGTGTTGTCGTTGCAATTGTCACCGGAACGATTACCGGAATAATCGTGAACGATTACCGGAATAATCATCGGAGATGTTGCTTGCAAATGTCACCGAAATGATTACCGGAATAATCGTGAACGATTACCGGAATAATCATCGGAGATATTGCCGACGAAGAGGAGCTCGGCCCCAATCCAAGGGAGGTGGCCGGACCTTAAGAAAATGGTGGGATGGTGGTTTTGTGGAGAGTTTTGATGGTGGTGGCATTTGGAGAAGGTAAAGGAGAAGGTGGAGGCTTTGGTGGAGTTGTTGGAGTTTGTGGTGGTTTACATGGAGATGGAGGAGGAAGAAGATGAAGGTGAGGATTTGGAGAAGTTGTAGTGGTTGTTGTTGAGGTGGAGATGAAGGAGGAGTTGGTGGTGGTTAAGGCTTTGGTGAAGGTGAAGAGAAAAATGAAGTGGAAAGGAGAAGGAAAGGTATATATAGGATTTGGATTTGTGAAGGTGATGTGAATAAATATTTAGAGAGGGGGTTTTGTAAAATGGAGGGGTGAGGTGTTTCTCTTGGCCACTCTTGGCCGGCCATGGTGATGGGAGAGGAGTTGGATATTTTGGAGAAGATATTTTGGTGGAGGAGATATTTTGGAGATATTTTTGGAGGAAAGAAATGGAAGGATGGAGAAGTTTGTAGAATTTGGTGGAAGAAAAAGGAAGGAAAGAAAAAGGAAAAAGGAAAAGAAAATGAAAAGAGGAAGATATTTTCTTAGAATAAAACGGAAAAATAATTAGAGTGGCGGATTCCCGGAATTCGGTTGCGGATGCGGAAAACTTTCGGAAAAATACCGAAATCGTCCGAAATCAAGTATCTCGGAACGACCCGCAAAAATTTTCAAAAATCAAGAATATTATTATAAGAATCATGGTGAAATTCGTTTCAAGAAATTCTTTATAGATTTTAAAATAAAAATCCTGGGATCGGCTGTCAATATCGGTCGACGCCAAATCGGGCAGAAATTTGATAAATTCTGAAAATGCCCACAAAATGAATTAAGATAGTAAATATTATTCTAAGAACAAATGCGAAAGCGGTTTCTCAAAATTTGACTCCATTTGTAAATTAAAAATCCAGAAGTCGATCAGCGGTGCTGGTCGACACCGGTTTTGAAGATTTTCCATTTAATTTAGGAAAATTTCAGAAAATCATAGAAAATCTAAAATATTAAAAAATGATATTTAAAACTGAAATCGGTCAAATCTAAAGACTAGAAAGACCAAATCGAGTAATACCCTAGGATCGGGTCCTTGGTTCAGACTAGGGCTGACTCCGATTTCACGAATTCAGATCCAAGGCAAAAACGATCTCATAATACAAAACAAATATAGGAAGTAAATCAAAAAAATACGATCAGAAAATACGAATACACAACTAAGTACGTATTCCGGGAGCGGGGTGTTACAATATATATGGGTTTTTTTTGTTTGGATTATTCCTTCGACGTATTAATCTCATGAATCTAAAGTCTAAATCTGTACAACTAGTTTTATCCACACTTGTATTTATCGCTTTACTTGATGCCTCTTGAGTGTGCATGTGCTTACGACACGATTTTCGACATATGCCCTTCAATTGGATTTATCGATACATGTGTCTTTACTTGTGCACGCCACTTGGCTTTATCTTACGTGCTCGTTGGGTTGCTTTCTGACAACTCTGGACCTGCATATCCAGATCCTAGAGCTTGTAGCGGACGTCTCAGCTGAAGACCAGCCTACCTGAGTACGCAGCGGAAGTGTGGCGGATCAACGTCAGATCATTCTTATCTCTTTCCTTCCAGCCCCTTTTCATCGGCTCCGGAGATTTCTTGTTACTGTTCGTGAGCATCTATCATTTATTGTACCTTGTATATCCTCTTGTGATTCATTCTTTTACGCTTCTTGGTTATTTAATTTTTCTGTAATATTGGATCATACTCTGTGATAACGGTGTATTTGTACTATTTTATTAGAATATATATTAGCACTATACTTTCGCACTCTGATTCTTACATGTACTGATACTTAGTGTACATATGTAAAGGTATTTCTGCCCTGCGTATGTATATCGCAGTAGCGTCTTTGTATCCATGGGATCAGGGGCGTTACAATGATCGTAGTCCTTAGAAATAGTTTTTTTTGTGTGAGGATTGCGATCATGGTCACAATCCTCTATAGGTTGCAGTCCTCTATATACGAGCTGCATTTTCGAAGCGATCAATTTTTTTGAAGCGATTATTGTAGAGTATTTGCGTTTTTTGCCGCTAAGGAGCGCTTCTGCGCTTGACACGTAGGCGCACCTAGTTAGTTTACAAAAGGAGATGGCTGAAGCGAATAAAATTATGAAGCTGAGTTTTTTTCTAATTATGATTTAACACAGGGAGCTGTAGCAAAATCCCCTTTTATTTATATAGGATTATTTTATATTTTGTGTAGTGAATATAATCATAAAAATCATGTTGGATGTTATGCTAAGTCCAAATTATAAAAGAATAAAGGGAAAATGTCTATAAGCCTCTAGGTTTTTTTTTCCAAATTCGTAAAAGCTCTTGTACTTTAATTTCATATGAAAAAGCCCCCCATACATACTTTTTATTTAATTAAACCCTTTAACTATATTCTGAGTACTTTTATGGTAATAAGTTTTGAGAAATACCCTCATTGCCTTTCATTAAGTGTTCCATGTTGACAGTTGCAATGATGTGACAACAGTGGGGGTGTATATGAGCTACATTTATGTAACCCATGTTCAAATCACGCATTGAAAGTGGTCACCTTATAAATTGTCCCCCTTTAACTCATTTTGTCCACTTCGGTCTGATTTTTTTACTACTGTAGTGGAAAACGTGAAATATGATAGGATTTTTTCTGCAATTACATTAATTGCATCTCTACGTCAAATTACATAGATTAGAAATAAAGTGGACAGTATTTACCAAAATTTCTTATTTAATATAAAAAATATATATTAAAATATGGTTATTTTTTTGGATAGGGAAATAAAGAGTGATAGTTTTTTAATTTAGGGACAAATAAAATATATTAGGAACCTTGTTAGATTTTGGTCTTCTTATTTTTTTCCTATTAAACTATATTATTCTTTGTAGATATTATAGACAAATAGTTCAATTGCATGTTCAATTATTGGGTTTTTTTTTCAGATATATATAATATTGTTCACCTTTTAGTCATAAATTTCGAGTTGGGTAAAATTTATAGCAAAAACTTATATTTTCTAAGATATATTTGTGGCATGTCCTTGTTCTCAACCCTTTGTTTCTTCAGTTTAAAAACCCCACATGCAGAGAAGAAAGAGATCTGATTGTTAGCAAAGGGAATTTCTACGCAAGTTTTGTTTACCAAGGAAGCAAAGAGTAGGGATTTTTGTAAATGTTTCATTATTTGAATGAATTTCTTATTTCTATTAAGAAGGAAAATGTTATGAATTTATAATTTATATGTTTTGAGCTTGTAATATTTATTCTTAAATATTGAGGAGTTGTATCAAAATGATGTGAAGAAATTTTTAATGAGATTGTTTTATTGGACTAAATTTATAGAAAATTTCGCTACATCCACCTACTTTGCTTCATAATTTGAAGCAAACTCAGGTTTATAATTTTATTCACTATAGCCTCATCCATGTAAGCACCAACCATCACTTATTTATATATTTTTATTTTCTCTTTTACCCTTTCCAACTGCCCCTAATGTTGCTCTCCTCTGAAACCTGACCCTGACGCAGAGTAATTCGCAGGTCGACTTGCGCGGTCAGGTCACCGTGGGGTTTGAAAGGGGGGCGGAGAGCCCCCTCCGGGGGTCTCAGGAGGTAGAGCCCCTGGACCAATATTTTATTTAGGATCGACCTTTTGCAGATCTCGTAAGCTCGTGCTCGCGATGAGTTTTGATTGTGTTTGTGATCGATGTGACATTTAGATTTAGAAAAAATTGAGAATCATTCAATGCTGGTGAACGAAGTTTGCTGATGATGGTGATGCTGATCTGATGACTGCAACTCATGATCGCAGTTCGATGTGAGAACTACGACTATGATCGCAGTCCTTTATTAGAACACAGCGACTCTAGTCATAATCCTTTATTAAAAGACTGCGATTATAGTCACCGTCTTTTTATTAATTGAAATTAGGGCATTTTGTAATATTAATTGAAATTAGGGCATTTTTGTAAGGACTACGATCATTATTGCAGTCCCAATATACGTTGGAAAATTGTGTTTTTGTGTGGACCTGCAATCATTACCGCAGTTCTAATAAACACTAAATGCAAGGCATTTTTCGGAGAATTGTGATCATGGTCACAGTGCCATAAAGACTCAAAAACATGTCCTAATAATGAAGATTGTGATAATGATCGCAATCCGGACTACAAAATAAAGCATTTTTGTGAGGACTGCGATCGACTGCGATCATGGTCGCAGTCCTCATAAAGATTCAAAAATATGACATTTTGTGAGGATTGCGATTATGGTCACAGTCCTAAGAAATAGGTTCTTTTCGTGAGTCTTCAGAAATAAGGTATTTTTGTGAAGACTGCGATCATGGTTGTAACACCCCGTTCCCGGAATATGTACCCAGATACGTGTCCTGATTTTTCGCTCATATTTTTTATATTTTTCCATATTTAATTTTCTTTTGTTATTTTTATTATTATTATTATTGGTATTAGAATTATGTTCTGTGGACACAGTGCTAGCCTGAGTCTGAACACAAGACCCGATCTCTTTCATACAGTGATACTTCTTGATTTAACCTTCCTGGTAGTTAGATTTGATCTGTTTCAGTTTTAAATATTATTTTTCAATATTTTAAATTTTTCATAATTTTCTGAAATTTTTTTGATTTATTTTACAAATCTCCTAAAATCGGTATCGATCGATATCGTCGATTGATTACAGAATTTTTAATTTGCAAACGATATTGAATATTTTGAATCTGATTTCACATTGTTTCTCAGTATAATATTTTCTATTAGTGAATTTTTGGGGATTTTTTTAAATTAGTCAAATTTGACCGAGTATTATAATATTATTCTCTTTTCCAGATTTTCTTGCTTCCCCCCACTCTCTTTTTCTTTTCCTTTTCTCTTTTTCTTTTCGTTTCCATTTCTTTCTCTTTTCTCTTTCTTTTCTTCTTCTTTTTCTTTTTCTTTTCTTTCTTTTCTTTTCTACCATCTTCCACACTCTTCCTTCCTCTTTCTTTTCTTTTCTTCTCTTCTTCTTCTTTCTTCTCTCTCCCCCCCCCCCCCGTCTGGCCAATCTCCCCCAACCCTCCGGCCGCCTGGCCGCCGACCAAGCCCGGCTGACCATACCCCCTCTCTCACTCTCTCACTTCTCACTTAATCCCCACACTCTCTCTCCTTTAATTTCTTTCTCTCCCTCTCTCCCCTACCACCATAGGCCTCACTACCGCCTAGCCCGTCGACCCTTCGGCCAAATCTGGCTGGCCACCCACCCCACGGCGGCCTTCTACTCCCTCCACTCTCTTTCTCTCTCCATCTCACTCGCTCTCTCTCTCTCTCTCTCATATTCTCTCTCCCCTCTCTATACTCCCCTCTCTCCCAAGATCCGGTTGGTGCCTCCACTACCAGACAACGCCGGATCCGGCGACCGGCCCCCAGCTCTGGCGGGCCCCAAGGTGGCTACAGCCCAACCAAGCCCTCATCTTTCTTCTCCTTCTTCATCCTCTTTTTCTTCTTCTCCTCTTTCTCTTTTCTTCTTTCCCCTTTCCTCTCTTCCTCCTCATTCTCTTTTCCCTGAACCATCACCGCTCCCTAGTCGCCGGTGTTGTCGTGGCCAGCCGACGGCCAACCCAACCTGGCCAACCATCCCACCTCCCTTCCTCTTTCTTTTCTCCCTTTCCTTCTCTATTTCTCTCCTTCCTCTCACTGTTTTTCTCCCTCTTTCTCTTACTCTTCTCCTCTCTATCTCTCTCAATC